>JAJAGP010000919.1:0-57500 GCA_025084515.1 Ancistrus triradiatus | reverse complement strand
GGTGGATCATTCTCAGCACTGTAGTGACACTGACGTGGTGGTGATGTGTTAGTGTGTGGTGCTGGTATGAGTGGATCAGACAGCAGTGCTGCTGGAGTTTGTAAACACAGTGTTCACTCACTGTGCACTCTATAGACATATCTACCATATTGCTCCACCTTGCTGCATGGTCTGTGTTAGTCACCATCTAATCTTTATTCAGTGCCCACAGGATGCATACAGGATGCTGGTGGCTGGACATTTTTGTTTGGTGGAATATTTTAAGTCTAGCAGTGACACCAAGGTGTTTAAAAACTCCAGCAGCACTACATTCACTCATGCCAGCTCAGCACACACTAACACACCACCACCATCAGTGTCAGTGCAGTGCTGAGAATGATCCACCACCCAAATAGTACCTGATCTGTGATGGTCATGAGGGGGTCCTGACCATTAGAGAACAAAGTACATAGAGAAACAGATAAAACTATAAACTATAGAACTATAAAGTGCATCTATATATGGTAAGTGGAAAGGATAAAATGGACAGCGAGTGTAGAAACATAGAGGTTTGTGATACAATCACTTTACGATGGGTTTATTGTAACATAACCCTATCTCTGATGCGATATGCATACATGACTTTCAACCTGAATCACTTTTGGCATCGTTGGCGTCACATGCCAGTTTCACAAACATTTAGGAGAGAAACTCTGACGCCATCAAACATCAAAAAGTACATATAGGAAAAATGCTTTTTTTAGATTTACAGATAACTACTAGTTTAACTGACTTACGTTATCACATATGCTGATGTGTTTTTACTTACAGAGTGGCCTCCAGCAAACTGGGCTGGCAGTCGTCTGCCAGGCATCTTTGGTCTGCTCGTCGTCAAGTGAGACAACTTTTCCGAGGTAGAGGAGACATCGTCGAGGCTCACAAGTGAATCTAGTGAAAGAGCAAGATTTTGTGTATGAAAAATATGGTTATGTAGTAAACATAAGTAAAAGAAATATAAAACTACACACTATTAAACAGGCCATGAAGGAAGGTGGTCTTGGCAAGTAATGACAGCACATCTAAATGAACAATAGAAAAAAATGATGCTTTATAAGCACTACTAATGGACCATGGTCTGATGCTAATGGGATTGATGTGTGTCAACAGATGACTGCTTTGAGATGCAAGACGAGAAGTTCTAAATAAATTAAATTAATTGAAACTTGCAGTCAGGATCCTGCTTTACTGTAATGTGTGCGAGTCATTCAGCTTGCACAGTTGTTTTAAAATGCACAAAAAAAAGTGACTACAGTGTTTTTACAGACTGTCAACATACCAAAAAAGTTCCACACACAATACATAGCTTGCGCTGTTAACTATTCTTAATTAATTATATTTTTAGCTTTAGTCCTTTTTTCCTTTCATTTTCGATTACGTGCACTTTGAATTTCAAACTTCTGTTACTTGGTACAGTTTCGTAGTAGGGCTGGGCAATATATTTTCATTTACAGCATTTAGCAGACGCCCTTATCCACAGCGACTTACAATTGGTACAGTCTTACAATCCAAGCAATTGTGGCAGCTTGGCCTTTGGTGGGATTTGAACCCTGGACCTTTTGGTCCATAGTCCAGTACCTTACCCACTAGGCTACCACAGTCCCACAACCAGACATTACCATAGTCTCGTAGTAGTTTACTTTGCACATAGTGTTTTATATTAAACAATAACATTAATTAAAACACGATAGGAAAACATTTAGTACAGTAGTGTACTTTAGAATACAGTAATTATTTTTTTATCTTTTTATAAATCTTACCTAAAATGAAATGGAAAGTAAAATGATGCCATGTTTCTTTCAGCCTTTCAAGACTGCGATTCTCTTTTGTTTCAGCAGGTGTCGGAAGGATTTGCTCGTACAAGTTCTCTGTCATTCAGTCATGAATTAGATGTATATAAGACAGATTTTAATTTTCCATCATAAATTAAGGCCATTAAAGCCAATGGACGTTGAATGAGACATCTCAGAAACATGCTTTAGTTTCTGAGAAACATCTTTTAGTTTAAACATGCCTTTACTTAATTACTCCCAGTTTTATGATTCACCAAATGACCCGTTTCAAAATGTTATGAGCATTTACAAAATTTCAGCAGAAAAAAAAGCACTATCCACTATAATTATGCAAAGAAATTTTTGATGACATTTTCTACCACGATTAGGGGTAGCATGTGTGTGCGTTGGTTCGTCCAGCAGTGCACCTCTTCATTCATTCATTTATTCGCACAATGAGGTACATTATAATGTTAACAGATAACCTTCACATTCAGTCAGGTCGACTATTAAATCATATTTTAATGTAACAAACCGATTTTGTTTTGTTTTTGGTCTGATCAGGTGGAACAAAATCATTTGACTTGATGTCATCATTTATTTGAAAACCCTTTTACATGACTTTTTCTGTATTTCGGCTTCAGAGAAATTCAAACTTTTCCACCTCGTCCTAGAATAAAACTCTTTTTGAGAGGCAGAGGTGAGATTTGAACCCTGGACCTTTTAGTCCATAGTCCAGTACCTTAACCGCTAGGCTATTGTTATTGTGATACACAATATGCTTTTTTGAGCATATCGAGGACATCATCAGTGCTTAAAGAACACTGATCAACTACATATTTCATTATAAAGAGTGTCAAGTCAAGTCAAGTCAGATCTATTTATATAGCGCTTTTTACAATGGAGCATTGTCTTAAAGCAACTTTACAAGTTTAGATTATCTCCTAATAACTACGTCCAATCCCAAATTGAGCAAGCCTAGGGCGACAGTGGCAAGGAAAAACTCCCTGAGTGTTATAGGAAGAAACCTTGGGAGGACCAAGACTCAAAAAGGGACCCAACCTCCTTGGGCGGCGTAGATGATAAATCTAAGAATGAAACTAAAGTCATGAATTCATAGTTCGAATAAAATGTGAAGTATGCACATCGACATTAAGTGGCCCAGGTATGATGGGGCTGTGTTCTATTGCTTAATTAGCTATCATGAGCTACAACGAATCATTTTGATACATTTTTGACTGCTTGATTTTTTTTAAATACATCATATAAATATATCACATTATGAACTAGAAGGAAGTGACCTTATTATTGAGCTTGCATCTATCTGTATAGACTTGAGCCTAGTATACGACATTCCTGTTCATGTAAATAGGCATTAGCATACATGTGCTAGGAACACAACCGTTTACTTAAAAATGATTGAATTGCTGTTTCTCTGTCTTTCACATAGCTTTGAATGCCATGGAAATAATTTTTATTGATACTTAAAATCCAGAGTTAAGAATTAAGTTGGGATGTAATCTTTAGCATGTAATTGTGCATACAATTTCCCTGCTACTATTGTACCAGTCATTACTGTACTGTAATGACAATAAGTCAGAACTAATTCAATACATGTTTGCTGAGAATGACATGATTTCAAACTGAATGGTTAAGTAAAACAAAATGAATCCAAAACACAACTACAGCAAGCTTTCCACGCTTGCTACACTCACTTTTTCCAACCTGACATTTACGAAAAAGGCAAACTTTGAAACAAATGGAGAAATCCTCTACCACAGTGCAGCAACCTGATGCAACATGACAGTGACCTTTTAGTGTGAGATGATTTTAGCAGTTTTTATGTTGGTAAAGCTTCTTCACTGCAACCTGTCATATTTTGTTTGTGTGTGTGTGTGGCTGTTGTTGATATCAGCTATCTCTGATGTGTTGCAGCAAGTGTAAAGTACTGGCCATTTTCAACAAATCTCCAAAAACAGTGCAAATATGATGACATTCTAACACTTAAAAGACTTACTATATAACCTACATCTGGCCTATTAATAGGGGTGTGCGATACTGACCAAAAAATTCTCTCTCTACATTCATCAATAACGATAATTAGACTTTGCAGCTTTCAAAAATGTGTTTGTAAAAGTCTTACACTAGTTTGCTCGTGTTAATAGAATATAAATTGTTGCTTACTAATGACATCAATGGAAACAATGAAGGAACTTTAAATGTAAGCAAAACAGGTCTTATTAATTTACTTACAATTGAAAAATTCAAGTAAGATCTGTAGTGCTTAAACCGCAGAAGGTTTCAGAATTTGCCACAACAACAGATTTAGAGCATCTGAACATCTGAGCCGGTCTTTAACAGTGCAATTGAGCAACGTTTTTCATCATCTTCTATTCTAACGGTGGTTAACTAGCAGTTAGTGAAGTTAGTTGTTGACCTGTCTTTAACAGCAATCGATTTGTGCCATAGGTTGCAGATTGCTTCTGAGCAACATCCATCTGTTCTAAGTTAAACCACCTCCATGCAATTAAATCTAACCATGTAGACCGTGAGGCTGCTGCTGTCTGTATTTTGCCTCAAGGTTGTTCACTCATTTTTTAACTGCAGTCATGCAATTTTAGGTAGAATGCTAGCATGATCTGCGCACGCTGCATGCACTTAGTGCGCATGCGCAGTAGTCTGTCCTACCTGGCTACATGATACAATGAATACAAGAACTCTTAAGGCGTGTTGTTGAATGTTTTTTTTTTTTTCCAAAGTGAGTGACATACTTGATAATGTGAGCTTGCACACACGTTTGTTAAAACATAAATAAAGATATTATCGTAGAAGATGCATATCCCACACCTATACCTATTAACATCACTTACTATATTGCATATAGACCTGAAAATTGACAAGACAACTGGCACAATCAGTGGTTGACTAAATACTTTATTGCCCCCACTGTACACATACACACTCATTTCATAATATTCCTTTTATATTCTGCTTATTCTTCATTCAAGTTTTAGTGGTCATTGCACTTGTTACAATTTCAGACTGCAGTCCTTCTGTTTCTCTACATACTTTGCTAGTCCCCATTTACTCATTCTCTAATGATCCCAACACCCATAACAGATCAGTACTATTTAGGTGCTGGACCATCTTAGCACTGCAGTGACACTGATGTGGTAGGTGTGTTAGTGTGTTGTGTTACTGGTATGAGTGGACCAGACAACATAGTGCTGCTGGAGTTTTAAAACACACACCAGTGTCAGTGCTGGACCGAACAAATTCCACCAACCAAAACCATCCAGACATCAGCATCCTGCGGTGTGTGTTTGGGATCATTGTCATGCTGGAAGACCCAGCCACGTTCCATCTTTACTGCTCTCATTGATGGAAGAAGGTTTTGGTTTAAAATCTCACGATACTTGGCCCCGTTCATTCTTCCCTTAACACAGATCAGTCGTCCTGTCCCCTTTGCAGAAAAACAGCCCCAAAGCATGATGTTTCCACCCCCATGCTTCACAGTAGGTATGGTGTTCATGGGACGCAACTCAGCATTCTTCTTCCTCAAAACACGGCGAGTTGAGTTTTTACCATAAAGTTCTATTTTGGTTTCATCTGACCACATGATATTCTCCCAGTCCTCTTCTGGATCATCCATATGCTCTCTGGCAAACTTCAGACGGGCCTGAACATACTGGCTTAAGCAGGGGGACACGCCTGTCACTGCATGATCTGAGTCCCTCTCGGCGTAGTGTGTTACTGATGGTAGCCTTTGTTACTTTGCTCCCAACTCTCTGCAGGTCATTCATCAGGTCCCTCCATGCAGTTCTGGGATTTTTGCTCACCGTTCTCATTATCATTTTGACCCCACGAGATAAGACCTTGCGTGGGGCCCCAGATTGAGGAACATTATCAGTGGTCTTGTATGTCTTCCATTTTCTTACGATTGCTCCCACAGTTGATTTATTCACACCAACCTGCTTGCCTATTGTAGATTCACTCTTCCCAGCCTGGTGCAGGTCTACAATTTTCTTCCTGGTGTCCTTCAACAGCTCTTTGGTCTTGGCAATGGTTGAGTTCGGAGTCTGACTGTTTGAGGCTGTGGACAGGTGTCTTTTATACAGATAACGAAATAACGAGGTTGATTTGTAATGAAATTCTTTAAAAATCCTACAGTGTGATTTCCTGGATTTTTTTCTCATTTTGTCTCTCATAGTTGAAGTGTACCTATGATGAAAATTACAGACCTCTCTCATCTTTCTAAGTAGCAGAACTTGCACAATCAGTGGCTGATTAAATACTTTTTTGTCCCACTGTATGTGTATACACACACACACACACACACACACACACACACACACACACACACACACACACACACACACACACACACACCTTTTCAGAAGAAAATATTCTGTGGTTCAATCATAGAACAGAATGTGCCTAGGTTTACGTATTCTGCCATGTTGGTTCTGACCAATTTAACACACAAAGTACGACTTATTGTGTGCTCACAAAATCCTAGTGCCAATTCATGCACATGAACACTTTAATAAAACAGAGCTGTACCTGAGGTGGGGGTCTTCTCAGTGCAATCTCCCAACAATGTTTTTGGTTTGCTCTGTAGTGACGGCTCAAATTCTGACTTTGGCCTGATGTGAGACACTTCCCCATTTTGCCTGTAGTTAAACAAAAAAAAGATGGACATTAATATCTATTAGCATTATTCTGAACATCTATACTACCTGGAGCAATTGACTAACAGGGTCTAGAAGTAGGGTTTGGAAAACATTGGCTGCTACCTGCTAAACCTACTTCTTAAATAAACATGAAAAGATACAGTAAGAGACAGAAAAAGCCTTTTAATTATTCAAAACATTTCAGCTAATACCGTTACCTGTATTTGTCACTGTAGTGTCATACTTTATTGTTGAGGTTTTTGCAATTCAAAATTTGGGATACCATTCTGTCATATACTGAAAGCATAACACTGGGTGATGAATTTTACATACTAATCCACTTTATAATTTTCATGGTATTGACTCCACCAGCCAATCATCTTCCAAGTAAAAATGTGAGGGTCAAAGTTTATGGGTCACAGAAAAGCAAGTAAAACCTTTAAATATATCTTTTTAATCTGTAAAATCCTGGTCACGCACTTAGCTGCTGGAGATGGTTTTTCAGGTCGTTTCGGCTGCAGTGCAGGGCGGGGCAGTCCTTTTCCTGGAGGTGGAACAGGCTTTTTGGGGGGCACAATGGGGGCAGCTGGCTTGGTAGGTTTGTCTGGAATGGCCCTGTCAACTTTAGAGAAAAAAGCCAAGTCAATGAGCAGATTGTAATAGTAATTACGATAGTACAATAACAATATATTTATACATCAGATTTGAGCAAGGATGCTCCATAATCATGGGCACCAAAATTGAAAACGCCAAAAACGTTAACCACAAGTTTGATAATCCTTTGATCATTTTAAAAACATGAAACATAACATCAAACACCTCAATCTACAAATCATTTCACAATAAATGGTTAAAAACAAAGTAGATTTTAAAAAGGCATTGCTGATGCACTCAAACCGCGAGTTTAAACAGCACATTCAACAAACGACAACTAAAGGCAACTCTCTCGACACATTTTTTTGTCATACCACCCAGCACTACATCGCAGATAGGCTGCTACCTGCAAATAAATATGTTAACCTGATTGGTTAATCCATCATTTGCTACTGCTGGCTCTGACAGAAAAAATAATGACTGTACCAGTTAGACTAAAGAATCAGTTGGCCCCACCACCCATCTGATCAATGCCCTGCTGACAATCTTGTTCATAATGACATTATGACTTCACTTGAAATGTGATTCTTAGGGAATAGTATGGCGTTATATCAGTTTTATTGGGGTTTCCTCAGTGGTACGTTGTCACTCCGGGGATAGAACAATTGACATAGCCATATCTGGTTCATTAACAGCTGCCTTCTAGGCATAAAATGTTGATCCAGTGACCTGAGTTGCAGAAGTCATATGATGAACTACACTGGAATTTCTGCCTGATGGCACCATGTGATGAAGAAAAAAAGAATTATTGCAATTAAAAAAAAGAGAAACAATGACTGCAAGTCTAAGGGGAAACAAACCTTCTGGCACCAGTATAGCTGAAGTTCCTCTGATTTAACCAAAGACAACCTATATACAAAATCACAATCTGTACAACCATCTTACTAAATTAACATAATTATACATCTTCTCCAAGTGCAGCAACAACATTTATCCCTGCTCACACACAAACCTATTTTTTCATTAATCAGAATCATCAGCCATTTACCTACACTCTTACAGATCAATTTCCACAATCAAAGGAAATCAAATATGGGTTTTGTCTCTTGACTCTGGCTGGTTAAGTAGCGGATGTTTTTGCTTAAGCAAGTCATGTGAGTTGCATGTTAGGTACTGACGTGAAATTAATGGGCAGCAGAAGAGATTTGTGGAGGTTATGCCCATGCTAAACTAGGTCAGCAGGCAGTTTTGCAGAATGCTTGCATCCTGCAAATGACTCATTTTTACCTGGTTATCTTCAGTACAGTCTCCGACTCAGAACTAGCCATTGCCAGAGAGTTGTCTTTGTCAACATTGCCTAGATTTAAAAGAGTGCATTGGATGTGATGTGTTCATTTAACGTTGCATCAGCATCTACTGTTCATCAATACTAGTCAGTTACGTTCACACTGGGGCAATCTAGTGCGACCAGCTAACCTAATGCATGCTTTTGGAATGTGGGAGGAAGCCAGAGTACCTGGATTAAACTCATGTGGACATGGGGAGAACATGCAAAGTCCACACAGTTGGAGTCCAAGTTCAGGATCAAACCGGGGATCTGTGGAGTTGTGTGGCAACCAAGCTAGCCTCTTGCTTTTGTTTTAACACAAATTGAGTTTTATTTAATTTTACATTTAGTCAAATAAATAATAAAAACAAGCCATTTCTTTTTCCACCAGTTCATTTTACAATAAACATGATGATAATATTCCTGTTTTTGCTTCCTTCCTTTGTTTTGTAAAAGAACCATCCACAGGTATATAGATCAGGGGCCATATTCATAAAGATTCTGAGCTAGGAGTTTAAGCTTGACAGTAATTCAGAAGCGATCTTAAAAGTTTTCTTTTTTCCTTGCTCAGAGTTGCTTTATGTCAATGAGGAGGATGGGTTGACCCGTGATTGACTGTAATTGGTTGTCACCCTGTCACTAAATCTCACTCTCTCACTCACACACAAACTCACTCTTACTAAGGGAAATACTGTATAGCCCACTATACGTCTCTTAAATAACAAGTGCAGGCTATTTCTGCATATTTTACACTAATCACACACACATTTATTTGCTTTATTTTATTAATTGTATGTATTATGCTGGCAATTTTCGTAGCCTACTTAATCTATTGGATAGCCTATAAACTGGAGAAAATGTGACTCTGCTCTTTTCAGATGTGATGCTGCTGTGTGTAATTTATTTAACCAGTGGGGTTGGTTCGTATGTAATTCGTATGTCATTTCGGGTGTTACACCATTGTTGTGTTGGGTAGGAGATGTCAGCGAATCTCTAATAAGGTCAACCACAAACATCATTCCTTCACAATCTAATTGGTAGTGTTTGATTATCTCACTCTTATTCTGGGTTTGGAGAATATTTCTTCTGCCTTGTCGTCTTTTCTCTGTTTACTCATCAGCTTAAGAGAACTCCTAAGCCTCCTAAAAGTCCTCCTCCCTACCCCTAACAGTTTTCACCTTAGGGGCCCTTTTAGGGGTTAAGATGCTTTATGAATACCCTTTATCTTTATTAGGATCTATGCCTAACTCTAATATTTTTCTTAGAATTTCATCACTAGGAGCTACTCTTAGCACTAAGAATTACAGTCATGCCAATTTCTTCCCTGTATGGGTTAATGTTATGAGAAACCACTTGGGGTGCAACAGCATACACTGCTCACTATTCAATTCACAATCTTGAGTCAACAATTCAGTTTTCTTATGATTCTTTTGTTCTGAAGTGTAAACAACACAAAAACAAACCACCTTTTCTTGAGGCTTTTAAACAAACAATTAAAATAAATAACAAAACATGTAAATGAAATCCTCCACAGTAGCTTCACCATATATAGAATAACTCGGTAAAAACATTTATTTTTATTTCTGAAGGATAACAATTCAAACGAGAACTTTCCTTGTACAAAAATGCACACAGAAATCCGTGCAGTTAAAATAAATTAGGAGTTCTAAATGCAAATGGGAGGATGTCGTATGATGGTAGACAGAGTAATAAACAGAACGCATGTGATCACATTGTCAATCTCCACAATGCACATTGCAACATTTTTGAATTCTGATACAACATGTCACGACGCAGCGTTACACCCCTAAAAACCACATTCCATAAAGTGAGACAGTCACAGAGAATGGCTTCTATTTTGATTATTTGTTCATGAATTTGGAAACTGGTGTTCCTATCTATTGCCTGACAGGCACAGTGTAATTAAGGAGTTGCCCACAATGATAAGAGATGAAAGCTGTATAACTACCTAGTAATTTCCAACTTCTACAAACAATGCATCATTCATAATCGGGTTTCCATAAAGATCAACAAGTCTGCCAAATTGGAGTTATTCACTCCCCCTCATTCGCTCACTTTCTACACGCACAAAGCAACCCACACACCCACACAAGTGGGTTGAAGATCAGAGTTAAACACGAGAACTGCTGTTGTCGGCTGCATGGAACACCACCAAAAAGTTGTAGGTCTGTGCTAAACCGGTCTGAACTAAGACAGCTGGGTAGAGTCAAATAGCTTGTAAGTCATTCCACTATTGTATGGGCATACTAGTTAAGCAGCATTGTAAACATTTATTGTTCATTTTTAACTTGAGCCATTTCTATTTTTTTTTATTAGTCACGTTTTGATTCACATCTGCATAGAACTGCATGCATATGAGTCAGTCCCAAGACGAGTCACTGGCATTGATTCCTCTCACACTAACGAAATCGTGTCACATTTTCATGTCACATTGTACAGTACGTTATCAGCATTAGCGTTTACAAAACACTGGTTATTTCATGTGCATGTTTACATTACCTCAATACAACAAATTAAGCCTTTGATATAGTTTAACAATTAAGGGAACAATTTCAAACTCAGCTCAAGATAACATGAAACACAGAGGGGTGGGCTGAGCAGTAGTTCATTATCATTTAACACTAAAATGGCAAAAGCGACATATTTTCTCATCAGGCAAAAAGTGCACTCGCTCCCCCCTTCCCCCTGCTGTGAAGCGTTTAGTGCCTATTATCTTGGTAATGGCACACTGACCCCCACATCCACAGATTGTTTTGAATCTCTGATTTGTTGCCGTCTTTCCAGTCAGTGTTTCCCCCACCCAAAAAGTCAAATGTTCTTCATTCACAGGTGTGGGAATGACAGTCCAAAATTAAATTAAAATGTAAAAAATAAAAATAAAAAACACAGGGAGAGGAAGGTTCCAAAGCTCATTGGGTCAAAGCTCTGATCCTACAATCGTCCCTGCTCTTGATTATTAAGAAGGTTGAGGGTTCAAGTCCAGCACAGCCAGGCTTCCTCAGGTGGGCTCTTGGGCAAGGTTTTTACCGCTCAATTTAATGGACTGTATGGGATTTTAACTATTGTAAATCGATTTGTAGTTTGTAGTTTAAAGCACATCCGATTATAGTAGAAATCCGATTACTGCCCCATAAAGTCCCACTATCTGATTACTCAAGTGCATGTAAACTAGCTAATTAAATTACTGACAAAATCTGATTTTGTGCAGCTATTGGATGATTAAGTGCATGTAAACACACTGACACAATGCTCGAACACCAGCAAAGGTAACCCAGGTATTAAGCAGGATGTTAGTGTGAAAGCAGCTGAACCTTGCCAATGTAGTGTGGCTGTGAGAATATTATGAATTATTGCTGTTAGACTTCAGTAATATGTAAGTTTAATGTATGTTCTATAATCCGTGCAAGCCAATGTGTAGATGTTTATCCAGTACCTTAATCCAAGCACTGATATTATGGCCAATACCAGCCTGAAATGCTGGACTGGTATCAGAAATTTCCATCCTATGCGGTTATAGTGCGTGTTGCAGACTGACGCATATAACACCCATGCATGCAAACAGGCCTTGCCTATAGAGTTCTGGCACCATCTCTGTGCTTGGTTACTGAGAGGATGTCAGAATATCAGATCAATATCAGGAACCCAATTATTTAGTTAACACCCTCACAGCAAATACTGGTATCCTGGAAACTCTTGCTATGGCCACACCACTGTAGCTAGAAAAAATGCAATTAGTGGCATGTTCTAAGGACATACAGTACTGTGCAAAAGTCTTAGGACACCATTAGTTGTGTTGTTTTTGCAATGGTATAATGACCATATATAAAGTTTCAAACTTGGATTTGCCATTCCATAATACTCTTTTCTACTTTGCTTTAGCAAATCTTAACTTTTTCACCTTGTTCCCTTCCAAAATAAGTGGTTTCTTGGCTGCTACCCTTGCAAAAAGACCATTCCTGATCAAGCTTCTTCAGACAGTAGAAGGGACAACTTGGCATCCCGAAGAAGCTGCCAGATTCTGCTATTGTTAAAGCGTAACAGGAGGTTGCACTACATGCTTGCCACTATAACCTGTTTTGTATGATTTTTTTGTTCAGTTTTTTATATACTGCATACAAATTTCCTGTATTTTCTGGCTGTATTCTAATAAAGAGCTTGAGAAATAATTACATATGGTCATTAGACCACTGCTAAAACAATGCATCTAATCTAATGGTGGCCTAAGACTTTTGCACAGTACAGTACGTATGAATGTGCATATCGGACTGCGGTGACTTGGTGGTTAAGTTACAGGACTGTGGACTGATGACGGAAGACCCAGGGTTCAGATCACACCTCTGCCAAGCTGCTACTTTTGGATCCTTGAGCAAGACCCTTAAACCACTATTGCTTGGATTGAGACTCTATCAGAAGGGCATCTGCTAAATGCCTCGATGTAGGTACAGAAGTGTTGATTTGTATTTGCGCATTTATTGTTACAACAGTCAGAAACAGCAACCTATAATTAACACACACATTAAGGCCACACTTAAGTTAATTAACTTTACCACCATTACTAGCCATTTTATCACTGTTAATTACATATCTTGGCATACACACAAGACTGAGCATGCATGTTAGACGATTTTCTTGCCCAGTGGGTTAATCAATAAAAATATTAAGACACATGATTGGAAAACATTCTTAACAAACCAAACACTAAAAAATTTATTAAACGTATCAGAATGTCTTTTCAAAGCTTTAACTTTTCTCTCAAGTTATGCTGATTATATGATTTGTAATGAAAACACTATATTACAGTACTGTGCAAAAGTCTTTGTCCACCATTAGATTTGTTGTTTTTGCAACAGTATAATGACCATATGTAACACCCAATTTTGACTCGTCACTCAATAACACGCCTTTCCACTAATCTTCATTCCAATCTTTGAGAGCTTTCGCATATCATAGCCTTTTCACACTGTTCCCTTCCAAAAAACCCCCCCAGTGATTTCTTTCCATTTCTTTCCATTCCAAAAAGACCATTCCTGATCAACCTTCTTCAGATGGTAGAAGAGTCAACTTGGTATCCCGATGAAGCTACCAGATGCTGCTATTGCTCAAGTGTAAGGGGAATCACTACTTGCCACTGTAGCCTATAGAAGCTGATTTTTTTCCCCAGTTTAATATTGCATACATATTTCCTGTATTTTCTGATTGTATTCAGACACAGTGACTGAGAAATAATTATATATGGTCATTATACCATTGCTAAAACAATGGTATATCTAATCTAATGGTGACCTAAGACTTTTGTTCAATACTCTGTATTCAAGAAAAATAAAAGCAAAATAGCAGCATTTCACTATTGGACTCTGTTTTATTAAATATAGTTCTCGATACAGCCATATGCTTAACATGCAAATTACTCAAAATACACTGAATAACAGTTACACGTGACCGCACTGCAAACAGTGATTTCGGATATTTATTTTTTACTTTGATAGTAATGGTGCTTACCTTTGTCCTCAGACCGTATTACTGTGGGTCTCTTGTCAGGGGTCGAGACTTCAGGTTTTAGGGCTGAAAAGCGAAACATGGCGCATTACTTTCACTCTTGCTTTCCTCTTTCTTAATGCCACAGACAGCGTACGCGAACAAAAGACATGCAAGGAACAGATAAGGTGCAACTGCAAGCGCTGATTCAGCTTCCTGTGTGGGCTAAAGGATGCTGGCTTGCAACACTACAATAGAACTTAATATGAAATGCTACAAAACCAAAAACATCAACTTCAGCTGACTGCTGTCAAAGGTACGACGTTTATGTTGAAAGTATGTCGAATAATTTCTTTTATAGCTGTGACTGCTGTCTTGACAAATCAGCCTGGCAAAGAAATGGAAGTCTCAGAAGTTAGAGGAAATGAAATGTAGGATGCAGACTGTGTGTGGCTACAGATGATGCTAAAGGAAAGTGGCAACCAGTTATTATTATATATAATCAGAAAATCAGCTATATAATGTTCATCATTTCTATCTGCATTAATGACCATGTTTCTTCACATTAGCCACAATCTGAACTTTTTCTATCTTCATATGCACACACGGACATATTTTTAATGAATTGTTCTTCTAATGTGTTAATTGTTTTCATCGTTGTCTCCACTTGACCAAACAATCTCTTAAGGCAAATATTCAGACTATGCCCGGCACCCATGCCTCGTACCGTGCCTGAGCGTGACTGTCCCTAAACTCAACTCCCCAGCGAGCCTGCGCTCACATTGTGCTTAAATGTCCTGGGCCTGAGCCCACTTGTGTCATCACGATACTACTTTCTGCGGTGGAAAAAGGACACGTTTACAAAGCAGAATGGACTTTGTGGTTGTACTTCTTTAGTAGCTTTTTTTTTTTTTGACATTTTGGGCACGTTGACACAGCTCTCTCATATACCCTATAGATTTATTGATTATACAACACAGCAATTTTCAGCTACTCATGCTGCATGTATAAGAAGATACAAGATTGTTACAGAGGCAAGTCACATTGCTAACCATGCCCAAGCATGGAAAACAATCACACTACATTCATAATGTGCCCGAATCCAACTGAGCTGGACCAAAGTCCACCTCCAAGCAGGCCCAAGCACAGTTCAGCACATCTCACCCAGATACTGTACAGAGTGATAATACTAGTCAAACAAACCACACTTTGGGGGATAAGCATGCTCGGGCACGGTACAGATCGCCTAGTGCGAGTACGCCCTTAATCACTATTCCCTACATCATACATACAATATAGTGCACTATTCGCCTAGGGTTAGGGTTAGCCCTAGCCCTAAACCTAACCCTGACCTTAGGGAGCAAACCTAGAGAGAGTAATAAATGATTTCTTGTTTATATATGGTTCTGCTAATTGCTGGTATCATTCTGGTTACTCATCACTGCTGTGGTTCTTCTTTTGTGGGTTTTCAACATGACATCTTGGCAGCCTCTCATCAGAGATGTCACAATAAATGAACAAAGCTTGACTGAAATAATTCTCATTCATTCACTCATATTCGTACCCACATAATCCAATTCAGGGTCACTCAGAGCTGGGGCCCAACCAGCACAAGGCAGGAACCCACATGGGACGTGGTAGCCAAGTGGTTAAGGTACTGGACTATGGACCAGAAGGTACAGGGTTCAAATCCCACCTCTGCCAAGCTACCACTGTTGGGTCCTTGAGCAAGACCCTTAACCCACAATTGCTTGGATTGTAAGATTGTATTAATTGTAAGTTGCTCTGGATAAGGGCGTCTGCTAAATGCTGCTAAATGCTGTAAATGCAAATGTTGTAGGAACCAACCTCAGACATCAGTCTCAGAACACACTTTCTCAAGGAGGAAACGCACACCAAGAAAGGACAAAGGACAACATGCAAATATCACAGACAGGGACCGGATCAGGAATAAACCAACACCAAGTACTACACCACCGATTTAAATGTTACTGAATTACTAAAAAGCAGTACATGCTGCCGAAGTTTATGTTGTTTACCATTGTTGTGTAAGCTGTTTACATAGAAAAACTTTCCAAGTAAAAAAAGTAAAAAAAAATTCTTTGGTTTTGAAGTATACGTTCACACAGCAGGCAATTCTGATTTTCTCAAAACATCCTTCTTTTATGCGACTCATAAACGAAATTCATCTGAACAGTTCCTGCTGGGAAAATGACACGCATGAGCAAAAGAGCAATGATTCATGTGCCCTGCTCCTCCAGAGGTAAGCAATCAAAATGGAGTCAACAGGAACAGGCACTTCTTTAATGATCATATTAAAAATGGCACGTTATTCTGCCACTTTTTTGGTTTCTTAAAACTTTGCTGTTAGGCTTTTTATTTTCCTTTCCTGACACTGCAGCCACATCCTCCTGTGGCCACATTTGGCCGTTACTTTAGAAATGACCTCAAACACGGAGCGGTTGTGACATTTGCCTACTAATTTTGTCTGCAAGATCACTCCAAATATTTATGAGGTCTGTTACTTCGCTATCCCGGCAGTGATAACAGATATCTATCGGATGCCACATACGAAAGTGTCCCAAATGGAAACTGAAAATGTCAGATTCTATGTGATTTTCTTTTAATTCGTTTCTCACTGCCCCAAAGGTAACATCTGTGTCATATGATGGAAACGAATGGATGAGAGCCACTTTTCCCTGCTGTGTAAACGTCGGCAAACAAAAATCACCATTATAATGATTACTGCTACAAGAGTCATGCAATTAAACACAATGAAATATTTCAATCGCATGGCAGCATGAACATCAACACGAACACACACTTGTGACAGAACTTGAATCATGATTCAGTAACTATGACAAAGCTGTCTGGTTTACATACAATTACATGTGAAGTGAGAAACATGTTTATATCATACCTGTGATTTTAGATAGCGGCGGTGGTTTCTTTGGTTTCTGTAGAGAAACAAAGACACAGTAATGTAATATTATATTTTACCCATTTATATGTTCTTTACCTTATAAAATGCACGTGTTGGGGCACAAAGACAAATCAAAGTCATACGTCAATTTATGTCCACGATGTGTTCCGTGTAATAGGACATTGTGTGATTTGGATCATCATCATTTTCCTGGCGCTTGTCCATGACCGAGAATATTCCAGCCGACGCGTCGCTCTGTCTGTCGCCAGAGACCACACTCAAACCAGGCCAATTTAGTGTAATCAATTAACCTAACTTGCATGTCTTTGGACTGTAGTTGGAAACCGGAGTGCCCGGAGTAAACCCACGCAGACATGGGGAGGACATGCAGACTCCACACAGAAAGGACCCAGGCTGCTCCACCCTGGGATTGAACCCAGGATGTTCTTGCTGTGAGGCAGCGATGCTAGTCACCGAGCCACCATGCCGCCCCATTGTGTGATTTGGATGTTGTGCGAAAATCATATAGATGCTGTGTGGACAGAAGTTTTGGGACACCCACACATTACATCTACAGGTGCTTTTACGACATCCCATTGTAAATCCATAGGCATTAATATGGGGTTGGTCGCCCATTTGCAGCCGTAACAGCTTCCACTCTTCTGGGATGGCTTTATGCTGGGAATTTTTGCCAGAAGAGAATTTGTGAGGTCAGACACTGACATTGGCCGAGAGGGCCTGGTTCACAATCTCCATTCTAGTTCATCCCAAAAATGTTTGATGGGGCTCAAACAGGGCCAGGACTCTGTGCAGGCCAGTCAAGTTCTTCCACACTGCACTCACCCAATTATACTATTATAAAAAAATGTATATTTTTTGGACCTTGCTTTGTGAACTGGGGCATAGTCATGCTGAAACAGAAAACTAAGAGGTCAAGCTCAACCCCATAACATTATCTCTCCTCCAACTAACTTTACAGATGCCAGACTGCAGTCAGGCAAGTAACGTTCTCTTGACATTGACCAAACCCAGACCTGTCCATCAGACCACCAGAGCAAGAACTGTGATTCGTCACTCCACAGAACACATTTACACTGCTCCAGAGTCCAGTGGCGGCGTGCTGTACACCACTCCAGCCACTTCGGCTATGCAAACTCATGCCATGGAGCTCACAATGCTCAGGAGGTGGTCTGTAACTCTGCAATTACTGAGCCAGCAGAGCAATGGCGACTTATATACGCCTCAGCACTCGACGACCCCACTCTGTAACTTTACATGGTTTGACTCTTTGCTGCTGAGGTTCCCAAATGCTTCCATGTTTCAATAATATAACTCACAGTTGTCCGTGGAAAATCCAGGAGGGAAGAAATTGCACAAAGAGTTGTTTCAACGGTGGCATCCAGTACCACGCTCAAATTCAGTGAGCTCTAAGACGCAAGTGCAGCTGTAACAGCAAGCTCATGTTGCTGCTTGCTTTGCATATTCAAAGTTATTATAACCACGTCTCCTCCATGTTCAAGTTGTCTGACAAAACCAATCGTGTATAATACTGCCCTCAATAAATAAAACTCCAACCTGCTATGACCTACTGAATATACAGAAACCAGCTAGGGAATTTTCTTAACCAAAATAATTTTCTGGAATGAGGTATATTCAGATAGCAGGGTTTGACTGTTTATACAGATCTGAAAAAATTGAAAGGACACTCCAGCTTTTCTTAAAATCAACATATCTACATTTATGGCAGCAATTCCAGTCTACTATCTGATGAATACCAACACAGACACACCTCACTATACTTAATGAGGTACTGATTAGGTGACCACCTGATACAAACCTTAGTTATTGAGGAAACGTACAAGACACAGCAAAGCTGTGACTGAAATTTTGGTTTCCGAACTTTAAGTTATATCATTAGTACTGTAATGTTAAAAAATGAAAATAAACTTGCTTCTTTGTATTATAATTTGTATTATTAATCGAGGTCTGAAAACACTGCATCATCTTTGTTATTTTGACCAGTTGTCATTGACAGTGAATAAATGCTCTTGTCATTGTTGCAGATAAGAAGAAAACAAAAATGTTCCATTTCACCCAAACACATGCAGTACCTACAAATAATAAAACCAGAGAAACTGATGAATTTGTAGTGGTCTCTATTTTCCAGAGCTGTATCTTTCTAACTAAGCAATGTTCGACTGTTAAAGTTGGATGTATCGGAGGGGAAAATGAACAGATTAGAAAAGAGATGTCATGGTATATTACTCAGATCACAGGCCTGAGGTATTCTATTGACATTTTAAGAACAGAAAAGTACATTTGTGATTGTCTCTATTACATTACCTTTCATAACTGGTACAAATAAACAAGTGCCTATAATGCATAAGTTTATTTTTGTATTGTGCATTATGACCATTCTCCGTGGTTCCACAAGTTTTCTGCCAGAGTTTTAATAAGTACAGCCTTAGACTGATCTGTCTTCATCTACAGCATGGGTCCACCACTTTCCGAATATCGCGATGTGTACATCAGCTGAGTTTACAGCCAAAGTGCCTTCAAAACAGCTACATAAACAGATTGACAGTGTGAATGCATGTGTTTTGTGCTCACTGACATATATTGTGTTAAGCGATCAAAATATCGAACAGCTGACCTAACAGTTGAGTTAAAGCAGCCACGGCAGAACCCCACCCTCTTTCCTCATCTTTGGGTTCCACCACGTATTATCTTCTTACCAATGGATGTTTAAGGCGCAAAATTCACAATGTGATCATAGCTACCAAAATCTAGTGGTAAGAAGAAAGAATGCTGTGTAAGCAGCATAGTTGACCTATTTCAGTACAGACACAAATTAAAATTATTCTTTTATGGTTTAGTTAGCTCTCATCACATGGCTGCTTTGCAAATTACAAAAAGCTCTGGATCCTTTGAACTCTTGGCCCTGCTGTCATCTGCGATCACATGAGTTTGAGCGCATTCCAGCTTGATGTGGTAAATGAGTCAAAAATAAGAAAAACCAGGCCTTCTGCACGTAACTTGCACCCAGAGGACATGTTCCCCCATGACCCCTGCGAGGGGGTAAACAAGATATAATGTTCACTTTCCATAACTGCAACAGCAACATGTATGAAATCCTGCCATTTTACACCCATAAAGTGCCAAAAACAACAGATGGATCACAACAAGTGTGTTTGCGTGCACACCAATAATGTGGCCATTATCTCAATTATCCACAAAGTGCTTTTTTCAGTCCAGCACTACCCCACACACACATGCGGAGCTTTTTTATGATAAAAGCCAAACATCTATTTACGTGCAGAAACAACACAAAGAAAAATATCACCTCAGTCTGCATACCATGGTCAACTACACTGACCACTTTATTAGGTACACCACCTTGTTTATACTCTCATTGTTCATTTCATCAGTTCAGCTTATAATATAGAGGCACTTCGTAGTTCTACAATACAGACTGTAGTCCATCTGTTTCTCTATATACTTTGTTAGTCCTCTTTATTCCCTCTGATGGTCTCTAATGGTCAAGACCCTCACAGTACCACAACAGATCTGGTACTAATTAGGAGGAAGATCATTCTCAGCACTGCAGTGACACTGATGTGGGGGTGGTGTGTTAGTGTTTGTCGTGCTTTTATGAGTGGATCAGACATAGCAGTGCTGCTGGAGTTTTTAAACACCTCAGTACTACTACTGGACTAAAAATAGTCCACCAGTCAAAAATGCCCAGACACCAGCAGCCTGTGGGCAGCATCATATGAGCACTGATGAAGGTTTAAAGGATGACTAACACAAGCTGTGCAACAACAGATGAGCTACTGTCTCTGACTTTTCATCTACAAGGTAAAGCAATAAAGTGAATGTCCCTGATAAAGTGGACAGGGAGTGAACAGTGTTTTAAAACTTCAGCAGCACTGCACTTGATCTGTGGTGGTCCCATGAGGGTCCTGACCATTAAAGAACAGAGTAAAGAGCTATAACAAAGCATGTAGAGAAACCGACTACAGTCTGTAAATTTAGAACTACAAAGTGCATCTATATTGTAAGTTGATCTGATAAAATGAAGAATGAAAGTATAAAACAAGCAAGTGTGCCAGATTTGGGATGTAGCAAAACGGAGACATCTCAAAGGAGGACAACGGTATGTACAATTCTGACGAGATATAAATCCTTACCAATAAAATAACAAGTCAGGAATGCGAAACAGGGTGGTGTTGAACACTGACACTTACTTTTCCATTCCCCATACCGTTGCTCAGACCACATCAGAGGGTAATAACTCCGCCTCCTCTCTTGTCATGCCAACAAAACTTTCCTGCTGAGGTCACAAGACCCTACAGTGAATCTGTTTACTGGACTAGATAACGCTGATTCTCACTCATCTTCCCTACATTATTACATTTCTTATTTTATGGATTATAAATACCCTATTGTCTTATATTCTATAGTTTTATATTCTCTATTTATTATACTGTTGATAATATTGTGTTCCCTTTAATTTATCATAGTCTATATTATTATATGTTATTATTTTTAAAATATGCTCTTTCTGTTAATTATCTATAGCTTCTGTGTATTTAAACTCTTTGTATAATCTTACTAACTTATTTTAATTTTTTACATGTATCACCCGGCTGCCCAAGAAGCTTCGGTCCCTCTTTGAGTCTGGGTCCTCTCAAGGTTTCTTCTTTATAATGTTTAGTTCTTCCTCCTCCACTGGGGGAGCTGTTGCTTCTGTTTATTTGTGGTAAACATTAGCACTTTCTCAGTAGTGATTAATATTGATTATTAAGTTGCTATTAATATTATTATTATGGCAGTTCATTTAATTATGGCATAATCAATATTCAATCTTCACGGCAAACACAGCATCCAAACATAGTTAACTGTTAAAGGATATAGTAAGAAATAAAGATGCCACCTCTCAATCTGACAACACGTTAACTAATATACACAATTTACATATTAGGCCAAAATTAATACCCATGCACTGTGGTGAAAATAAACCACTGAACTGTTAACCTTCAACTGAACAAGTTAGCACTATAACAAGAAACTCCAGCTGGGAATTTATTTTGGCTACAAAATGCACTACTCTATATAAGGTGAAGACATTCTGCTGTACCCTACGTACAACAAGTTTAGAGGTAAGATTGCTAGTTTATTTAACATCACTTTCAGCATCAATGGCCATCAGAAGGTTACACTGATAAACAAGGTTACAGCGAAACTAGTCATATATACAGTGGGGCAAAAAAGTATTTAGTCAGCCAGTGATTGTGCAAGTTCTCCTACTTAGAAAAATGAGAGGTCTGTAATTTTCATCATAGGTACACTTCAACTATGAGAGACAAAATGAGAAAAAAAAAAACACAGGAAATCACATTGTAGGATTTTTAAAGAATTTAATTGTAAATCTTGGTAGAAAATAAGTATTTGGTCACCCACAAACAAGCAAGATTTCTGGCTCTCACAGACCTGCAACTTAAGAAACTCTGTTGTCCTCCACTCGTTACCTGTATTAATGGCACCTGTTTGACCTCATTATCTGTATAAAAGACACCTGTCCACAGCCTCAAACAGTCAGACTGCAAACTCAACCATGGTCAAGCCCAAAGAGCTATTGAAGGACACCAGGAAGAAATGTAGACCCTGCAACCCAGGCTGGGAAAGAGTGTTCTACAATTAGGCCAAGCAGGTTGGTGTGAAATGAAAATCAACTGTGGGAGCAAATTGTAGAAATGGAATACATAACAAGCCATTGATAATTCTCCCTTGATCTGGGGCCCTCCACCGCAAGATCTTCATCCCCTGGTTGTGGGGTGGGAAAATGATCATAAGAACGGTGAAGCCAAAAATCCCAGACCTACAACGGAGGGGACCAGGGAGAGCATTGTGGAGAATACATTTGGTCAGAATGAAATCAAAACAGACGTTTTTTTGGGTAAAACTCAACTCTCCGCCGGTTTTGGGAGGAAGAAGAATGCTGAAGTTTTTGGCATCCCAAGAACACCAAGCTAACTGTGAAGCATGGGGGTGGAAACATCAATGCTTTTTGGGGCTGTTTTTCTGCAGAGGGGACAGGAAAACCGACTGATCCCGTTTGTTAAGGGAAGAATGAACGGGGCCATGTATAATCGTGGAAGATTTTAAGAAGCCAAAACCACCTCCCTTCATCCATTGAGAGCAATTGAAATGAAAATCGTGGCTGGGTTCTTCCCCCCGCATGAAACCAATGATCCCCAAACACAACACCCGCTCAGAGGCCCAACTAAGGAGTGGCTCCTTAAAAAAGCAATTTCAAGTCCTCCGCGTTGGCCTTTAGCCAGTCCCTCCAGACCTCATAATCTATAGAAATTGTTGAGGGAGGTGAAAGTCCGTGTGCCCAGGTGATCCAGCCCCAAACAATCACTGCTCTTCTAGAGGAGATCTTCCATGGAAGAATGAAACCTCTGTTTCTTTTAATTGCCAACAAAGGTATGTTTTACAAAGTAATTGAGTATTGATTTTGGTCCAATAACTTTTCATTCTTATTGACCAAATACTTTGATTTTTCTTTCCCCCACCATGACTTACAATTAAAATTCTTTTGAAAATCCTACCAATGTGGATCTCCTGGATTGGTTTTTCACCTCATTTTTGTCCCCCCCTCTCCATAGTTGAAGAGAAGTTGTACCTCTGATGAAATTACAGGGACCTCTGTCGTATTTAAAAAGTGGGAGAACTTGCACAACTCCAGTTGGGGCCTTGACTAAATTACTTTTTTTGCCCCAGTGTATACACCAGATCAGGCTCAATTTAGAATAGTCCATTAAACTAATGCACAAGTCCCCTTTGGACCTGTGGGAGTAAAAATACCTCCCTGGGAATTTTCCACCTGGGATCGAACCCTGGCCCTTTCTGCCCTGTGAGGTGGCGGTGCCTACCATCGTGCCACGTCCAGTTTTAAGAGAGAATAAATCAATAGTTTTTTTTGTCCCTTATAGAATATACAGTAAGCCAGTAGCCCTTAAAATTAAGCTATTTTTGTCAAAACAGATTTAGTATTTATCTTTTAATATACTTTTCCACACATCCAAAATATTTTATTTATAATTCTGTATGCCCAATTTTTACTACAGTTAAGTGTAAACCCTGTAAGCTAAAACAAAGCTTATCATGATCAGTTTCAGCATTCAAATGTTTCAGATAAATTTTTTGTTAATTTTTCGTTCCATTTTCATCTTCATTTTTTGTTCATTATTTTTTTCCCTAGGTTTTTCTTATTCCCATGTTTTGAACTTTTTCATTTGGTGTTACTGTAAACTTGAAAGAGGGCGATTGATGTTAACTTTAAATCACAAAACTAAAAACTTTCAATCAGGTATAAAATAAAAAGCTCACCACGCTGTTATATTTCCAAGTTATGGGAACAAAATAAACAAAATTGAGTAACGCTGAAAGACATAGTGAAATTGGAAATGCCAACAATTGGAGGAAGGAGTGTTAAATAAAAAATAAGTGACTTGTTCAGTGCATGCAAACGTCTTTGAATTATCCAACAACAAAAATTCAGCCTTTTCTTTTTTTTTTTTTTCTTTTTTTTTCAGTGTTTTCCTACAAAGCCCACACCTTCAAAAACACACATGCTTTCAAACATGACACCCTTCTGTTGAATTTGGGTCTCCCCTCTCCTGTTTTGTTTCTCTACCCCAGTTTTTACAGAGTCTTGTTGCCAGGCCACAGAAAAACATTTACATGAAATACCATTATAATTCCTCCAGCCGCTACAAAACGAAAAAAAATGAGAAATGTTGTGTCCTTCCTTCTTCCTTTCTCTTCCTCCCTTCTGCCTTCCTTGTCTGAAAGAATTGCTTAAATGAACCTTTGGGATTCAGCAAACTAAACATCAAAAATTGGAGTAAAGTATTAAAACAACATATGTGCTGACTAAATTTATTACAAAACCTGTCAAACCCAAATACAAATAGTTAATTGCGGTGTGACCACAGTTTTATTCAGCCCCCCTTTACCTCCTTTTTTTTCTTTTCTGCCTCCTAAAATCACAACGTTACAAAGTTGTTCAGGGAAAACCTCCCCTCTTGGGCCCGTTTTAAATCCTCCTCACCTTTTCTCCACCCCTCCCCACCACCCCCTGGTTCCCCCAGTGTCCTGAAACACATCAAAATCACACCAAACGTTTTAATGGGTATGGTACAGGGCTAACACATTCAATTAACCTGCAAAAGTTCTGCATAAATATGTAACCCTATATATTACCACGCCTTTTCAATCACTTTTCAACACAAGGTTCCCCTAAAAGCAGAATAATTTATTGGGGACGGAAGCAGCCAATAAAAACCACTTTTTTCAGAAGGGGAACAGGGTGAAAGGGGCCTAAAATTTGCTAAAGCCTCAACAAAGATTGGAATGAATGATACGTTGGAAAAAGAACATTTAATGGAGAGTTGAATACCAGTTTTTTTTTTTTGAATTTTTTGGGTCCAATCATTAGATCATGGCTAAAACAGCAATCTAATAATGCCCTAAGACTTTTGCACAGTACTGTATGTCATTGGACTCGATTTTAAATGTTTGTCTTTCTTCTTTACTTTTGAATTTATGTTTATACGTAAAAAATTTGGGGGTGTGTGCACCCGCGTCCAACGTGCCACGTCGCATTTTCACCTCAGGTTACTTTCTAATAAATGATATTTGCTGCAAGTGTATAAGTTTAAATATCAATGGGAAAATTTCCTCTGTCTCACGCAAGTTCTTCACAATCTTATAGTTAATCATTTTAGAAATTTTAAGTATAGCTCCTTAGTGATAGAAAGAAAGTGGAAGGTGCAGGTAGGGACAAAAATAGAGACACAACCTAGATTAGTTATGTTACACTGATACACAGTAACTCAGTGAAAAATCTTAAAGGGTTTCTCTTTCAGCTTGACATTGCAGATTAATGGTTGGAAGTCAGATACCGACATATCCATTACGATTATTAAATGACCACACCCGTACCTTAAAGCAAGGCGGCGCCTAGAGCGCAAGTGGCGACATGGTAAAGATTGCTTGGAAGGATAGCATGGCAGAGTATAAGCATGCATTCACTAAAACTAAAGCTGCATATTTTTCCTCAATCATAGATAAAAAATAAGAATAATTGTCTTTCTTTTTTAAGAATAATTTCTCTTTAATACAAGCTCCAAATGAACAGAAACCCAGTGTGTGCAAACCTGCTGAAGACTTACAGGAAACATTTCACCTCTGTCATTGCCAACAAAGGTTATGTTACAAAAGATTGAGTTAAAACTTTTGTTATTGACCAAATACTTATTTTCCACCATGATTTACAATTAAATTCTTTAAAAATCCTACAATGTGATTTCTTGGATTTTTCTTTCTCATTTTGTCTCTCATAGTTGAAGTGTACCTATGATGAAAATTACAGACCTCTCTCATCTTTATAAGTAGGAGAACTTGCATAATCAGTGGCTGACTAAATACTTTATTTGCCCCACTGTACTAAATGATTTATTAATGTCCTCAGATAATGGATGTGTGTGTGTTAGATTTAAGTGCAGCATCTGACACTATAGATCACAATGCTTTACTAAACAGACTAGAAAATACCATAGGTATTAAGGGATTGGCACTTTTTTGGTTTAAATCCTACTTGACCAACCGGTACCAGTTTGTTCATGTAAATAATCTACGCTTCAAGCTCTCAAAAGTGAAGTATGGTGTACCTTGGCATTAGTACTCGTAAACATGGCATTAGTTTCCACTGCTATGCCGATGATACACAGCTATACATATCAGCCAAACCTAATGACAGCCTTACAATCAGTAAAACTGAGGACTGTGTAAAGTAAATAAAAGATTGGATGTTATTTATTTTTCTCTTACTTAACTCAGATAAAACTGAGGTTCTATTAGTGGGACCCAAGGCTGTGAGAGACAGGTTAGCTACTCTAATTCCTAAATCCTAAACAGATTGGGTTGGTTCCCAGTATTTGCCCCCCCCCCAAAAAAAAAAAAAAAAAGTCTGGTTCTGTAAAAAACTTATGTGTCACATTTTGATTCAGGATCTCTCCTTTGATGTCACTTTAGCAAGCATCACTCCGAATTTTGTGCCCTTTCTTCAATTTACGTAATATCTTCTAAACTTAGAAATAATCCCCTCTCTTTTCAAAAAAAAAAATGGATGCGGGAAACTGGTTTTCAGTTGTTTTTATAACCTCAAGGTTGGAATTAACTGTAAACGCCTTTTACTACTACTGGATTGCTCTCCTTAGTTAAACTCTAATTAAATAAACCTTCAGTTTTAGTTTTTTCAGAAATCAGGCCTGCTCAAAGATAACTCCGAACAAAAAAATGAATCATTATCCACTCCCTTCCCTGTTTCTATTCCATCGACTCCACTGCCACTGGGTTACCAGTTCAAATTTCCCCGCAACGATAAACAAAAATACTTCTTTAGAACTTTATAAGCTCTACATGGCCCCCTGGCCCCCACATTATTCTGAGTGAAACCTCCTTAAGAGTTTTACAATCCAGCATGGTCCTAACTTTTGCCCTCGCAGGGTGCAGGACGTCTTTTTAAGTTTCCCCTCAAATTAAAAAGTCACAGCAGGGGGAAAGGCCTTTTCGCATACATGGCTCACCCCCAAACTATGGAAATAAACTTCCCCACTTTTTCGTTTCGAGATTCAGAACACTCCTCCCAAAGTTTTAAGTCAGGCTTTAAAGAACATACTTATTTTACGCAGCCTTTTTTTTTTGACTAATTTATGACCAGTTGCCATGGCCCTTTTGGGGTCCCAACTTTTGGTGCCCGGATGTCTTGGGAGTCATTGTCTGGTGGGGCCTGCCCTGCCTTGTTTCCGTTAGCCGGGAAGTGTCGAGTGGACGGTCCCCCCGGCTAAACGGGGCTTCGGTCCTCGTGGATCTTTGAAACTCCGTGCATCCTTTGCTTAGACTAAGGGCAAGAGCTGGGTTTCAATAGTTTCCAAAGAGTCTTATGGTGATCAGAGAACGTGGGGTGTTGCCTGATGTCCCTCTATGTGATCCCCCTTTTGGCTGTGTTACCATTTCCGGTTTCTCCTCTTTTCTAGCTATGCTTGCTATATCTAATGCTGCCCCGGGGGGTCCTCATGCTAACAACAATGGCCCATCATTTTGATTGTTTAATAATACACTTGGTGCTCCTTAATTCCATAACTAATACATTTCCTGTTTCCTTCACCCGAGCCTGTTGTTTCCTGGTACCAGTTTTTTTCCCAGCCCCCCACACCCATGATGTTTTTCATATCCGCCTTCAGGTTCCCTCGAGCTGCTTTTTTTCCGTCAAGCAGCCTCCACCCAACCATAACCCAGGCCCACACGAGGACCAGGAAACCCCTCACCCTCCTCCAGTTGTCTGGGGACAAAGTGCCGCCCACGGACTTAGAAGACTTCCAGAATCCTAGAAGTCTACTTAAGCCGATTGTGGCATATTTTATAAACCAAATTTTACTTGAACCTTTAATGACTCCAAGACCTTTATTAGTGTTTTCCACCAGAATAAAATTATCATCTTATGGCCACCCAAGGAGGTTTTAAAGGTCCCTTTTTTTGAGTCTTTGGCCCTCCAAGGTTTTTTTCTTCCTCAATAAACTTTTCGGGGAGGTTTTTTCCCTTGCCCTAAACTGTCAAACCCTAGGCCCGCTTGGCTCAATTTGGGATTGGACGTAGATTTAATGATAATCAAAAAAAACTGTAAAGTTGCTTTGAGACAATGCTCCATTGTAAAAACGATGCGTATCAATCATGGATCTGGCACACAAAATGCATTTTAGATCAAATGGGCATTGCAATCTGTGAGGTAGAACCATGTACTGAAACCTAAGGCAAAATATTAAAATTCTGTATATTTTTATCATCAGGATAATTACGTTTACATACAGAATTATGTTTAAAGACAGCAGTTACATCGATTCATGGAAAACCCAGCAAAAGCAGCTCTGAACCCACCAAACTTCTCAACCACCAATAGCAATACACTCTGGGTTCTGCCCTTCCATTTGGAGTTATGCCCCTCCCATTTGGAGGTTTTCCAGCCTGCAGGAATACCCACTAGGCAGTGTTTGACTTTACCAGCGATTGCTTCGTTTGACCACTAGATGGAGGTAAAAGCTCAGGCACACTCCACAAAAGGAGCGCACATTATTTGCATAAATATTTTTCAAAATAGCCTGTTGCTGAGAAATCATTGGTAGCCATGTATAATGTCTACAGTGAAAGTCCAATTATTGCTTCAGTACTATGACAATGTTATCAAAAGTAAGATACTTAGTGGCCCAGTACACAAGGATCAGATCTCACTTCGACTTTAAATATTCGTCATATAAATTACTAACAATTACTAATCATTTCAGATTGCTGTAATTAAACTGATTGAATTTAATCACAATGAATGCTGTAGCTTTTGACAAATCTATGTCCGTGTTTAGGTTATTTAATTCCGGCTACGTTATCGGATCAGGTTAACCAATAAGAAAGAATTCATGCTTTGTAGCATCTTCATCTCCCTTATCTAGACTCCATGTCTGTGATGCCTTTGATAAAGGCAAACTGTTACCATGTGGCACATGGCTATGGCTCATACTTATTTTTAGCAGAGAAGCCAGATGCATTGGACAGACAGAAGCATCAGTCACATGATCCTTCAGGTCTCGCCATATCCTTGAGCCTGCGTACGGCATTGATGTCCCAGTACTTCCGAGCCATGCTCGCATTAGACAAACATGGAGATACTCACTGTGCTATTACCTGAAAAAACGTGTCAACCTGCATCAACTGATTCTGTAAGAGTGAGCAGCTTTTACAGCCCGTCTGCCAGCATCTAACCTAACTAAGCATGCCCAGACATGCCTAACAGCAGTTCCAGTGCATAGAAGTCCAGGGTTCTCTGAGGAAACCACCGCAAACATAGGTGGCAGTGGCTGGCTGTCAGTGGCAGGAGACACAATGTGTGCCATGACAACAAATCCTTGTGCTAAGCCAGTGTTTCTCAATCCTGGTCTTGGCGCCCCACCACTCTGCATGTTTCAGTGGTTTCCTGCTCCCAACACACCTGATCCAACCACTCAGCTCATTAACAAGTGCGTTATTGAGTTAAAGTGGGTGTGTTTAAACAGGAGAAGCACTAAATTGAGCAGAGCGGTGGGGGGGCCAGGACCAGGAAAGAGAAACACTGTGCTAAGCGCCTGGAAATGGTTTGGGCAGATACAGGAGTGTGTAGTGAAGGTGCCACCTGTGTCTGCATGGTGGACAACGAAACTGTTGGAGCTGATCGGGCTTGTCATTGGATCAAACAATCCTCTCTACTAGTGGTCTGTCTGAGGCCGTCCGGAGCCTGTTTGCCATGTGTGCATGCCTCATGGAACCACTGCTCCTCCTAACACCTAGATCAGAAAAGTCTAGATGGTGGGCAACTGGTTGAAATGACCATCCTGCTTCTTTCAGTCCAATGACTCAAAGTCTGGAATGTCTCAGAGTCTGTCAGGTGGGCAAAATGTCTGAGTGCGTCAAAGAAGCATGTCTATCAGTCAGCAATCTCTCAATCACTAGCCTGACCAAAACAAGTGTGCTGGAAGCAACATATTCATTTGTCCAGTGATATCAAAAACATACAGACTGACTTGGACTAAAATTGACCTTTTTCATGCCTCAAAGTTTGAAAGATATCAGATATATAGAAAGTTAATGGATCAGACTCACCCTGCTCAATAAATGAATGATGTCTCCCTCCTTAATGTCAAGCTCGTCCTGGTTTGTAGCCTCGTAATTGAAGGTGGCTTTGCAGTATTCCTTTACTGTGTGCAGTAAAGACAAATGCATCGTCACACACCAAGTTAAAATACATAAACATGCATATGCTGAAGTGACTAACAAAGTAGTTACTGAAACAAAAAACCTTTATAAGTTTATATATGCCACTTGTTCCATGGTAAACCTGTATGTTTTCCTTTTACAACCTTCCATTTTGCTTCAATTTTCACTCAATTTTAGACACAGAAATCATTGATCACTATATTAGGTACACTTCCTTGTTTCTACACCGACTGTAAGTATTTCAACTTACAATACAGAGCACTTTGTAGTTCTACAATTACAGGCTGTAATGCATACGTTTCTCTGCATACTCTGTTTGTCCCCTTTACTCTGTTCTTTAATGGTCAGAACCCTCACAGGACCACAACTGATTACTATTGGGGTTTTGGATCATGCACTGCTGTGCCTCTAATGTGGTGGTGTTGCGTTAGTGTTGTGCTGGTATGAGTGGATCAGACACAGACACAGCAGTGCTGCTGGTGTTTTGAATCACCTCAGTGCCACTGCTGGACTGAAAATAGTCCGTCTACCAAAAATATCCAGCCACCAGCATCCAATAGGCAGCATCCCGTAACCACTTATGAAGCATTAGAGGATGACTAACAAACTGTAGAACAACAGATGAGCTATTGCCATGTCTAATAGAGTGCACAGTGAGTGAACACAGCGTTTCACAACTCCAGCAGCACTGCTGTGTCAGATCCATTCATACCAGCACAACACACAAGAACACACCAACACCACATCAGTGTCACTCCAAAGCCGAGAATGATCTACTCCTTTCTAAATGGGAAGTATCTTAAAATAGATGGACTACAGACTGTAACTGTAGAACTTCAAAATATATCTAGAGCCCCAAATCAGAAAAAAGTTGGGATGGTATGGAAAATGCAAATATATAAAAACAAACTTCAGTGCTCCTTACATGTACTTGTAATGACTTTTATCATTGCAAACAGTATGAACCCAAGATATTTAATGTTCTGTCTGATCAGCTTCATTTTATTTGTTAATAAACATCCATTCCTGCATTTAAGGCCTGCAACACATTCCAAAAAATTGGGACGGGGCAATTTTAAGCTAGTACTGAAATAAAAACCAAAAATTATGATGTGATTTCAAACCGGTGACATCAACAAGTTATTGTAATTATGATTTGGAACAAAAGCAGCATCCAGGACAGGCTGAGTCTTTGAAGTGTAAAGATGGGCAGAGGATGTCCAGTGGTCAACAAATGAGTGATAAAATGATTGAAATGCTTAAAAACAATGTTTGGCAAAGAAAGACTGGAAGGAATTTACATATCTGTTGTAACTTTTTGTGATTTGACTTGTTTTGAGTTGTTTTATTGATAAATGCATTGGAAAAAATGTATTTTAAATCCATAGAGGTCTGGTTTATGTAGCAACAAAACACAAATGCTTTAATTCTAATTAGAGCTTCAATAGTGACATTGGCTATTCACTCACCTTTACCTTTGCCCTCGCCATCTTTCTCCACTTTTTGAGCATCTGGTGTGCTTAAATGAACAGACCTACCAGCAGATGGTAATGGTGGGATTGGCTGAAATGAAACAGAGAAGCACAGAGGGGTTTAGTGTCACAGCAGTAAAGACAAAAAGAGTGAGTTCAAGAGAAAGCTCTGGAAAGTTGCTGAGCTACTGTTTTTTCTGATATTAGGTTTCAAGCAACATACTGTACTTGTTTTAGTACAATTTCATCAGCAGAATTATCAGCAGCTGAGTCATTCTGTTAAATGGGTGCCAACTGCTTGTTAAACCTAATTTCTATAGTTTTTCAACACTGAATCTAACAACACACACATTTAACTACTCTTAATAAATACTGGTCAAACTCAGGCAACTTTATTTTACATCGTGGCTCCCATTACTGTTGCAGGAACAGGACTGAGTTTTCAGCACCGAATTAGCAAAATCATAAAATGTAACCACATGGCAACCATGACACTGGGCACATTATAATGATTTACCAAAAATTTGTATTTTCACAATAAACAAATTACATCTATTAATAATTTCAGTAACAGGATAGTAAGTTGAGATTATCAAATATACAAAACAAAATAAGAGAGAAGTTATTTTTGGTCTTCCCATGACCTAAAGAAGATCCAGATGATACAACTTCCTATTGAACAGGTGACTGGTGGTATGTTGGGGTAACAGAACTGAGTGAAAACTGGGGAGAGGACTAAAATATGTATTTTAAAATAAATTACTATGGATTTCTTTCTCATGGATGAGATATTGAGTGACACAACAATACAAAAAAGGGACAACTAACAAATGCTCATTTTCAATGTTCTAGGTAGTTTTTATTAAGGTTTTAAACTATATACCTTAAATTTGCAGTTGCATCACTGTGCAGGACACCTTGCTTAATAATAAAATGTTTCTTGCAGCTAACTACAGCAAAAATCCCAGACCTACACGAAGGGACCTGATGACTGACCTGCAGAGAGCTGGGACCAAAGTAACAAAGGCTACCATCAGTAACACACTATGCCGAGAGCGACTCAGATCCTACACTGCCAGGCGTACCCCCCTGCTTAAGCCAGTACATGTCCAGGCCTGTCTGAAGTTTGCCAGAGAGCATATGGATGATCCAGAAGGGGATTGGGAGAATATCATGTGGTCAGATGAAACCAAAAAATAACTTTTTGGTAAAAACTCAACTTGTCGTGTTTTGGGGGAAGAAGAATTCTGATTTGCCCCATACCTACTGTGGAGCATGGGGGTGGAAACCTCGTGCTTTGTGGCTGTTTTTCTGCAGAGGGGACAGGACGACTGATCCATGTTAAGGGAAGAATGAACGAGGCCATGTATCGTGAGAATGTAAGAAAAAACCTCCTTCCATCAGTGAGAGCATTGATGATGGAACGTGGCTGGGTCTTCCAGCATGACAAATATCCCAAACACACCGCTCGGGCAATGAAGGAACGGCTCCGTAAAAAGCATTTCAAGGTCCTGGAGTGGCCTAGCCAGTCTCCAGACCTCAACCCCATAGAACATTTGTAGAGGGAGTTGAAAGTCCGTGTTGCCCCAAAACATCACTGCTCTAGAGGAGATCTGCATGGAGGAATGGGAAAAAATACCATCTACAGTGTGTGCCAACCTGCTGAAGACTTACAGGAAACGTTTGTCCTCTGTCATTGCCAACAAAGGTTATGTTACAAAGTATTGAGCTGAACCAAATTTATTAACCAAATACTTATTTTTCCACCATAATTCACAATTAAATTCTTTAAAAAAACCTAATGTGATTTCCTGAATTTTTTTTCTCATTTTGTCTCTCATAGTTGAAGTGTAGTTATGATGAAAATTGCAGACCTCTCTCATCTTTCTAAGTAGGAGAACTTGCACAATCAGTGGCTGACTAAATACTTTTTTGCCCAACTGTATATATAAAATTAACTGTTACACACACACACACACATATATATACACACACACACACACACACATATATATATATAGATATATAGAGATATATAGATATATATATAGATATATATGTGTATGTGTGTGTGTATATATATATATATATATATCTCTCTCTCTCTCTCCACATTTATTTGAAGAATAGGAACCGATATGGGCCATGACTCATGTTGAATTCAACCATATCAGTGATTTTAACCATGGCATGACTGTTTGTGCCACATGGACTAATTTAAGCACAACTGCTGATCAGCTGGGATTTTCACACACAAAGGCCTGCAGATTAAAGAAAACACATCTAGTAAGTGGAATTTCTGCAGAAGGAAATGTCTTGCTGATGACAGAGATCAAAAGATAAAGGCCAGACTGGTTCTAACTGACAAAAGCTATGATAATGTGAACAATCACACTGTACAATTGTGAATGGGCAGCAAAGAAACTCAGACTGCACAACACGTCAAACCTTAAGGTGGATAGGCTACGAGAACATTGGCCTGGTCTGAGAGCATTGGCCTGGTATGAGAACATTGGCCTGGTCCCACAGATGGAAGGATCAAAATCTTGCACCAACTACAAAAATCAATGGAGCCAACCTGTCTTGTATCAACAGAGCAAGCCAATGAAGGTGGTGTAATGGATTTAGGGAATGTTTACTTGGTATGCTTTGGGCAATGCCACAGCCTATTAGAGTGTTGAAGCTGACCAAGTGCATCCCTTCATGGCCATGATGTACCCTCTTCCAGCATGATATTTCATTATGTCACAAAGCAAAGGTCGTCTTAAACTGGTTTCACGAACGTGACAATGAGCTCAGTATTCTTCCGTGGCCTTCCTAGTCATTGGATCTGAATCCAATAAAACAGCTTTGGAATGCAGCAAAACAGGAGATGCACCTGTAAATATGGCAGGAATTGCATGACGTAATCATGCCATTATGTTTTGACAGTAAAGGCATGCCATACCATTAGTATTAGTACAGTGTTCGTACTTATTTATGCCAATGCACCATATTGCAATGCACAAATTTAGACAAAAATTTAGTGCTCCCTGATTCACGAAGGGGAAAAGTTCCGAGAAGTCCATCAAAAGCTAAGTAACATGAACTGGGGAGTTTAACAAGTGTTTGGTGTATCCTAGCAGAGACAAGACTGAAGTTGGCTTCTATTCACCAGCTTCTTATTCGCATTTTCCAGTCTACCTTAATGACTGCAGATACATTATGGCACCTGTAGATGGAGATTCGGCCTCATGATAAGTAACGACAAGTAATGTTCAAAACACTTGCATTAACCAAATAGCCAAAATCATTATTATAAAATGAGCTTTGTGTTAAAGTGTTGAAAAAACTCATGTAATTTAGTCAGTAATGGATTGAAAGTGACAAGTGAAAGCAAAACACTTACTCTGTTGATGATGCTAGCATAGCTACTAAGCTAACTGCAGGCGGTGTTCTGGAGAATTCAGGTCCTGTTTTGTTTTCAGTTAGCTCTTATAAAGTAACATTTTAGGACCCAAGGAGACTTATTTGCACTAAGAATGCAGTACTGTAAAAATAAAGGAAAAACACTATAAACGTAGCGGAGATCATCTCTGAACCTGAATCACTGTACACTGAATCGTGAATCGAGTTTTGGCCAAAACGAGTCACGCATCTCGACTCATAAGTTTAAGCAAGTGCGCCAAGTACCGAAACGACGAGAACCGAGGTACCACTATAGTTGTAATTAAACAGTTTAGCTGCAAGAAACCCTGTTGGTAAAACAACCAATTTAGGGGTTTCATCATATTACTGTTACTCTTTGGAAGCCATTATACTGAAGAAGCATGTTCACGTGTTTGCTGTTCATAATCCACATCAGTCTGACACTGTACACTGATTATCGTATAATGATTTACGTTAAATTTTGAGATGAAATGTGTTCTAATTTCTTTATACATCTATCATTCATTCTAAGGGCAGTTCTTCATGTGCATGGGGAAAATGGTGAGCATTTATAATTGTACACAAAAATAACTGTGTTGTTTTGTTTTATTATTAGGATCCCCTTTAGCTGCTATCTCAATAGGCGCTATAACACCGCCCAACAGAAAGTACACAAGTCAAGGACAGTTGCTTTATGACGGGTTGACACATTGCAGAAATCACCCTGATATGACTGTGTTGTAGGCTGCGTTCTCCGTCATTACCTATTAGCTACAACCAGAGATGTCGTGATCAACCAGCACAAGACTGGCTCTTATCTGCATCTGTTTTTGGAATGGATAATGTATTAAGTTAAAGCAAGCTCACTTTTTCTTTCTTCTCCTCAGTCTCTGACGGCAGGCGTGGTTTGAGCTTCACCGAGCCTTCACGGAAAATGTCGCCGAAGCCGACCCCCTTGACCTTTTTAGGCTGTGCGATGACTCCATTTCCAGAAGGGGTAGAAGTAGGGCTCATGACCTCATCTTTGCCATGTGGAAACACACAGAGACACACAGACATATAATGCAAGGTGTGTGTTAGGGTTTTAAGCAATGGTCAGGTTATCATGTGTACAAACTTTATATGAGCCATTCAACCAAATGGGTGTCATTGCCATTGTCAGGACGTTACACATATTAAATACAATCAATATAATTATCTGTAAGAAACATTTTATTATTAAGAAAGGTGTCCTGTGACCACAGTGATGCAATTGTGAATTTAAGGTACATACTTTTAAAACAATAATAAAAACTACTTAGAACACTAAAAATAGCATTTCTTAGCTGTCCCTGGCCTCTAACATTAGCCTTTACAATGAAATATAATTAAAATCCTTCAGAAATTGTATGGTTTTTGTTTCACTCAATATCTCATCTATGCCTTAAATATTTTTTACATAACAAATCCATAATATGTCACATTAAAATACATCTTCTAGTCATGACCCCAGGTTTTCACTCAGTCCGGTTACCCTAACATACTCCCACTTCTGGAAATGATGGAACATACCACAAGTCACAAGTTCAATATGAAGTTGTATCATATTGATGTTCTGAAGACCATGGGAAAACCAAAAGTAAGGTCTCTCTTATTTTTTCCTGTATATTTGATGATATTGCAACTATAGCTGAGAAGGTCAATGTCACATACTAACCTGTAACCAAAATTATTTTAAGATGTTATTTGTTTATTGTAAAAATTAATTTTTTTGGTAAATCATTAGAAAGTGCTCAGTGTCCTAATGCTATTAGTACGGAAGCCATGTGGCTACATTTTATGTATTTGCTAATTCTGTGCTGAAAACACACACAAACCGTAACAGGACTGAGTAACAGTAATGGGAGAAACAATGTAAAAATAAAATAAAGTTGGCAAATATTGACCAATATTCATTATTTAAGAGTTACAACAAGCAAAAAGGCACCCATTTGGCAGAATGACTCATATACACAGTAATAGAATCTTCCACCTGTAATACAATAGCTCATCTGAGGGTGACGTGACTCCAGCTAATTTAGCTGTGGACATTTAGCGCATCATTTAACAGAAACACGTGAAGTATAAATATGTCCAAAGTCAGGGACAATCATATAGAAACAATACCTAGAAGAAATCCAGGAGAAATTACCAGGTTGAGAGACCAACAGAATGAAACCTTGGTCCACTATAAAGAACCGAACAGGAAACGTCTATAATCAGACAGATTAGATAGGATTTCAGCTCTACTACTGTGATTGGTCTGGATTTTGCACAGACTAAACGTCTACAAACCGTACGGACTCTAACTTTTCCCCAGTCAGATTCAAACAACATTCAAATGTCTTTCTACCTTCATCTCAGTTTCAGTAGCACTTCTAAACAGTAATACACTAATCGGATACTCTGGACCGGATCAGTACGAATACTGACCTTACTGGAAACTGTGGTTGATCTTCACTTGAAGTTATTCCGGAATATAATAAAATAAATTTTTTTATTTTTATTTTTTTTACAACAGAACAGAAAACTTGTGTAACCATTATGAATGATCAGTCACATCCACCACAGTTCTCCATGCTACAGTGCATCATAAAAACAGGAACTTTTACATTATTAACAATTTCTAGTGATGCACGATATATCGGCGGCTGTTATATGGATTTTTTTTTTCCAGTTATCGGCATTGGTCCGATATTACATGCAGTGGGGCAAAAAAGTATTTAGTCAGCCACTGATTGTGTAAGTTCTTTAACTTAGAAAGATGAGAGAGGTCTGTCATTTTCATCATAGGTACACTTCAACTATGAGAGACAAAATGAGGGGGAAAAAAATCCAGGAAATCACATTGTAGAATTTTTAAAGAATTTAATTGTAAATCATGGTGGAAAATAAATATTTGGTCACCCACAAACAAGCAAGATTTCTGGCTCTGGATCTCGCAATGCCAGACCTGTCCCCCTGCTTATGGATGTTCCAGAAGAGGACTGGGAGAATATCATGCCTTCAGATGCCTTCAAAACTCAACTCGTCGTGTTTGGAGGAAGAAGAATGCTGAGTTGCACCATACCTACTGTGAAGCATGGGGGTGCAACATCATGGGGGCTGGTTTTCTGCAAAAGGGACAGGACGACTGATTCGTGTTATGGGAAGAAAGAACGGGGACAATGTATTGTGAGATTTTAGGCCAAAACCTCCCCTTCCATCAGTGAGAGCATTGAAGAGGAACGTGGCTGGGGTGGGTTCCAGCATGACAATGATCCCAACCAAACACACAGCCGCTCGGGAAAATGAAGGAGTGGCTCCGTAAAAAGCATTTTAAGATCCTGGAGTGTCCTAGGCCAGTTCCAGACCTCAACCCCATAGAGAATTTGTGGAGGGGAGTTGAAAGTCCGCGTGCCCCTTCCCCACAAACATCACTGCTCTAGAGGAGATCTGCATGGAGGAATGGACCAAAATACCAGCTACAGTGTGTGCCAACCTGGTGAGGACTTACAAACGTTTGAAATCTGTCATCGCCAACAAAGGTTATGTTACAAAGTATTAAGTTGAACTTTTGTTACTGACCAAATACTTATTTTCCACCATAATTTACATTCTTTAATTTATATTCTTTAAAAATCCTACAATGTGATTTCCTGGATTTTTTTTCTCATTTTGTTTCTCATAGTTGAAGTGTACCTATGAAGAAAATTCCAGACCTTTCTCCTAAGTAGGAGAACTTGCACAATCAGTGGCTTACTAAACACTTTTTTGCCCCACTGTAAGCTTTCTTAAACACTTAATTGTTCTTGTTGTTGCCTGCACCAATTCAAGACCAAAAAAAACAAAAAAACAAAGATTCTTACCTTTGTAAAGGTAGGTTAAAAAATAAAATGGAATTAAACCATTTTTCCTTTGAGTGAACTGCATCTTATGTTTACAGTAATCGTCATGTCCGATTTAACTATTTTACTGCTTATTATTATTGTATTGCTACAATTAATTACTGTGATTTAAATGCAGAAAGGTTAAATTATCGGGTTTTTTTTATATCAGTATCAGCCACAATAATGTGCTAAAAATCGGTTATCGTATCAGCCCAAGAAATTCAATATCGGTGCATCCCTATTTCATGTAGGCTTAGAAGTGATGGTCAATGTGGTTAAATATAAAAAGAATACTTTTCTGATAACTACACTCACATGACCACTTTATAAGGTACGCTGTTGAACTGCTCGTTAATGCAAATATCTCATTACCATATCACATGGCAGCAACTCAATGCATTGAGACGTAGACGAAGTTGGTTCTTGGTGCCAGACGGGCTGGTCTGAGTATTTCAGAAATCAATGATCTACTGATATTTTCACGCATAGCCATCTCTAGGGTTTACAGAGAATGGTCCAAAAAGAGAAAATGCACATGCTCCTCAGATTACGATGGATAGGTTTATGATCTTTCAACCTTACGATAAGAATCCGATAATACGCACAAGTACATATTCAGCAGAACCCCTGTTTTGAACTGCGATATCAGACGGTAGCGTCAGAATTTGGCCACAAAGAATAAAGGCAGTTCTGATTGCTTTACCTAATAAAGTGGTCAGTGAGCGTATAAAGCCTATACTACCCTATACTTGATATACATTTCATAAGGAGGTTCTGGTTACAAACCTATACGGTTCGTGGCACAGCATGCCAAGTTGCTAAGAATATTGCTTTGCAAGGATGTAACATTCTTGACCGTCATCCAACAACACCCTCAACTTTCCCATAATTAAATATAAGTACTGTTTATTTTGTTCTTGCATGATCCAGAAGCATATTAATAACAGTTTTTTGTAATACTTCATTATTAAGGCCTTTTCACACCGAGTCCGATTTTTCCACAAGAAAATAACTGATGCTATTTTTAACTTAGTGGGACCTTCACACCAAGTCTGAAGCATTTTTTTGCCTAAATACTCTGAAGACTCCCTGTCCGCTTTTGCTTTCTTTAATTACCCCTCTCTTAATGTGTCACAAAGATTTCACTGTGTCTTTTTCACATCGTCAAAAAAACAGAAGACACAAGCGAAGATTAGTGCAGGAAGCTATAGTTTGCGTTTTGGTGAGCATGAACAGAATAAAATGCACATAAATAAACAAAAAAACAATTCCATACAGTCACTGTGAGGTTTATCACCATCATTCTCCAGCCTTTCAGCAATATCCTGCCAGATATTTTCTTTAATATCCATGTTATTATAGCCAGCTTGCTGCCTGTCCTATAAGCTCCTGTGCTTTGCTACTAGCAGGATGAGCTATTCTGCCTGACAACAGAGTTCTGATTGGTCAGCCTGATTTTAATGCATCCGAAGAACGCAGAAATTAGAACAGGCTCCGATTAAAAATTTTACACAGCTTAATTTTGTAATCCGGCAGTTTTCGACTGGACTAATATACGTGTGTTATTTCTCAAAAGCTGCCGTGCGTTTTTTCGTCTGTAAAAAACGGACTCGGTGTGAAAAGGCCTTTATGCGTTATCTAAAGCACTGATGCTGGATCAGTACTCGACTCAAGTATCAGAGGGGAAAAAGAACTGGGGTTGGTTACTTCTGAAGTGGCATTGACTCCACTGTATGCGAGATGTTGATGGATTGTGTTTAAAGCAGCAGCCTGAAAGGCATTACTACTGCTAATACATTTGTCATAGTTTTGACAAATGTAATAACTTAAAGAATATCACGATGTTTGTTTAATATCTGTCCTGCCAGAATTAACCCTCCCCCAAACCAGACATTTAGACCATAAACACCATAAACATTAACTCTCAGCATAGAATACATACACAGGAAACAGCAAAGCCTCCTGGGAAATGACTCAAACCAACAGCTCCAATTAAAGATCACGTTGCACGAAAGACCAAGCTGTGAATGCGTGCGCTAATATGCACACGCTCGCACACACACAGACGATAACAATGCTCTCTTCTGAGCATGTACTTGTTAAGGCATGTCCTAACAGAGACGAAGTCAAAATAATAGTGTACAGGCAAGGCAGAAGTACCTGGCTCATCAACTACATCGTTGCTCTCTCCTTCCTCGCTCGTGTCTATTTCTTTGACGAAGTTGGAGGGGAACAGCCCAGACTTCCCATTCATGACGCCACTCCACCAGCCTTCTTCTACCTGAGAAAGATATACTGTTAATGCCCCTGTCCACAACTATTCATGTGCATAACAGAAACAGACACAGACAGCAAGATACAATTAACAACTACTTGGCTGGGCAATACAGACATCTCCAAGGTTTACTGAATATACAGCCTAACCTCATTATCTCACCAACCTCGCCTCTCGCCCTCACCAAGCTTAAAATGTGACAAATGTCCTGCCAGTAATTAAATTCTACCCTGCTAAGTCGCCATGTTTCACAACATCAGTATGTGGAACTTCAATCCTACTTTAAACTTGCAACGCCGGATAATGTACAGCCCCTGTCTGTTATCAGAGACATTATATAAGGAGGAGACCGGTCACCGGTTAAAATACGAACTGGACTAGCGTACAGAAGCCCCGCCCTGTCATGAGAAAGAGCCAATCGACATATTAGTAAATGTGTTAGCCAAAGGAGGGCGGAGGGCGATAAATCTTGTCCCCATTGTAGTGGCGGTATGCGCATGCGCAGTAGCCAGAATAACCTTCAAAAAACGTATTTTCTGCGTTATTTGAACCCAACAACGCAAGTAAGTTATATATTTTTTGTCATATTATACCAGCAATTCTAAATATGCATTTAACGTTAATAAATGTTCGTTTCTCTTTCAGTTTCGGATATATAGGTCTCTCCCCATTCAAAGAGATAGGAGTCAGGGGTTGGATTCACAAAAGTTCTCTTAAGAGAAAACTCAAAGGTTCTTAAGACAAACACTAAGACGGTCATAAGAATGTTCTTAAATGCAATTCTCAAAAAAAAACTTTAACGTAACGATTTTCTTAAGATTTTTTTAAAGAATCTCTTCATTGTTTTCTTATGTAGACTACATTGCATTTTACAGCATTTTACACATTGTGAATTTGTATTGACCATTATTTCCGTTAATAGTTTAATCCTCTCTGAGGATGACAAAATGGAGGAAATATAAATCAAGTGTCAAAAAATTTTAGCAAACAAGACATAGCGGTGATGGTGAAAGAAATAGCCAGTTTTGCCATAAACTGTCCTTATATAGCCTTTTGTATTTTAAGGATGACCTTCACTCCAAAGGTCTTAAGCATTTAAACTGAAATGTAAGCCTTATTTACAGTAACAGAATTGTTTAAAGTTTTACATTTAGATGCTTACCTTCAACTCTTACAGCCTAAGACAAGTGTGAGGCTATCGTAGAGTTAAGAAAACACTTAAGAACAGAATGTGTTCAAGAATACCACTCATTCTTAGAACTGTTCTTAAGAAGAGAGTTAGGAAAAAAAACAAGATAATTCTTAAGATGCCATTTAAACAATAACAAACTTTCGTAACTTTTCTCCTAAGCATGAAGTTAAAAAAAGCACCACCGTTAAGAAGATTTTCTTTCTTAAGAAACTTTCGTGAATCCAGCCCCTGGTCTTGTATGCCTGGAAATAACTGCCCCGTGGCGTTACCAAGGTGGCGAAGTGACCAGACTTAACTTAAATTGGCTTTTCTGTTATTCAATGCAGTCTTCATGCAATTACAGACTATTTCTCAAATTTGCTTAAATGAATAGAATGTACATTGTAAATGTGATTGTACGATCATGCGGGCTGATGTAAAACACATTATGTCAGCATCAAATATGAATGTCACTTTGTCTATTTTTTTGTCTCGCCAAAAATAGCCATGAAACGGACATGGGCGAGATAATGAGTTTAGACTGTACATTAGGAATGCATCATTTAACATCCACGATACGTTCAATGGCACGTTCAATTAACATCCTCATTACATTCTGTGGAACAACGGACGTTGAGTAGGCATTACCGTAGTCACCTAGTCATTTTATTCTAATAGAATGTAAACATAAGTGTACTTTCACAAGAAGACTGCATGAAACAGATACTTGAATGGGTCAGAGATACCACTGAAAATATATGGAATGCTACCATCTATGTAGCATCCCTACTGCCACTGCAATTTTAATTTACGGAAATACACAATAATTACAGAAAATCCAGTAACGTATTGTTGCAACTCTGTCGAGGGGAAAGCCATAACACTTAAGAGGTATGATGGACCTGAGCAGGGTTGTGCAATACTGAAAAAAAGATATCTTAATATTTTCTAGGATTTTCTCGATAATGATAAATCAGACAATACCTTAGCAGTGTATATCTTGGGTCTAAGGTATTCAAAGGTTGTTTGAACCCATCTGTCAGAAACTTTCAGAAGGCAAGCTTCACTCTGGCAGAGTGTCCAGACATAAGTCTCTCCTCATGTGTACAAGACACATGAAAGCAACTTGCAACTTGAAGCTCCAAGTGGGATTATGGGATATTGAGTGCAGACTGATATTGGAAACAAGGTCCAATACATAACTGGAGTAACAAGGTCTCAATATAACAAAATGTGAAAAAATGTGAACGGGTCTGAAGCCAAAGAACTCAAGTTTAGTCAATAAAGAGATTTGTCAACCACTAATAACAAGGCTTATTACGTCTTAAATTTTAGTGTTACAAATTACATTGTGCAAGTTACAAGCAGTTCTTAATGTCTTGCAAAAAACATTCAAAAAGACAAAAAAAAGAATATACACAATAGCAGCAAACAGACGGCATGTGTGATGGTGAATGGTCGAGTTGTAACTTGCTCCTGCTGCAGCAGAGCCATTTCTTACCTCTTCAGAGATTTCGATGATGTCACCCACTTTCAGCTCGAGCTCATCCTCGTTATGCGGCACGTACTCGAACAGCACTTTGCACTGGCGCTTCTTCGGTTCTGAAACAAACACAGACGCAGCTCTCAACCTAATAAACCACAAGGCATTACGTGTTGATGGTCAATCTTGCATGACTAGAATTCAAAGGTGTCAGAAAAGGAGCTCTCGTATACACCACACCCAGTAAGGGCACATTTTTTCAGGTTCAGACAGCTAAGAGTAGCTTGTTCCACTGATGATCCTGTTTTTAGACACACAACGCAGATGGCAAAAGAAAACACAGTGGTGCTTGAAAGTTTGTGAACCCTTTAAAATTTTCTATATTTCTGCATAAATATGACCCAAAACAAAACAAAAGCCAAATGGTCTAAAAGTAAATGAAGAGAACCCAGTTAAATAAATAAGACCAAAATATTATACTTGTTTTTTAGGAAAAATTACCCAATATTACATATTAGTGAGTGGCAAAAGTATGTGAACCTTTGCTTTCAGCATCTGCTGTGACCCCGGCTTGGAGGAATTTTAGCCCATTCCTCCGTACAGAACAGCTTCAGCTCTGGGATGTTGGTGGATTTCCTCACACTAACTGCTCACTTCAGGTCCTTCTACATTTTGATTGGATTAAGGTCAGGACTTTGACTTGGCCATTCCAAAACATGAACTTTATTCTTCTTTAACCATTCTTTGGTAGAACGGCTTGTGTGCTTAAAGTCGTTGTCTTGTTGCATGACCCACCTTCTCTTGAGATTCAGTTCATGGACAGATGTCCTGACATTTTCCTTTAGAATTCTCTGATATCATTCATAATCATTGTTCCAAATCAATGATTGGCAAGCCGTCCGCCCAGATGCACGCAAAACAAAACGGCCCACAAACCAATATACTACCATACCACCACCATGTTTCACAGAGGAATTATGGTTCTTTATGCCCTGGAATGCAGTGTTTTCCTTTCTCCACTATGCTTCTTTTAAAACCAAAAAGTTCTATTTGGGCCTCATCCGTCCACAAAACAATTCTTCCAATAGCTTTCTGGCTTTGGTCTGCGTGAATCTTTAGCAAACTGCAGACAAGCAGCAATGTTCTTTTTGAGAGCAGTGGCGTTCTCCCTTGCAACCCTGCCATGCACACCATTGTTGTTCAGTGTTCGTCTGATGGTGGACTCATGAACATTAACATTAGCCAAATGGTGAGAGAGACCTTCAGTTGCTTTAGAAGTGTACCCTGGGTCCCTTTGTGACTTCACATTCACCAACTATTACGGCCTTGGCTCTTGGAGTGGATCTTTTGGTTGTCGAGACCACTCCTGGGGAAAAGTAACAATGGTCTAGATTTTCCTCCTTTTGTACACAGCGGTTCTGTCATTGGATTGTGGAGTCCAAAACTTCACAAACTCTTTAGAGATGGTTTTTGTACCTGTTTCCGTTTGATGAGCATCAACAACTTTTTCTGAGTTCTCAGAATCTCCTTTGGTTCGAAGCCATGATACACTTCACAAACATGTTGTGAGAAGCAGACTTTGATAGATCCCTGTTTCTTTAAATAAACAGGGTGCCCACTCACACCTGATTGTCATCCATTGATTTGAAAACACCTGACTAATTTCACTTTATTATAAAATAAATTGCCGTCGGTAACTCTCGTCGTTTCGATCGAACCGAGGTTCCCTGTACTGGACTTTATACTGGCTTAAAGGATTCCATTTTAGACATAATAAAACCCCCAAAAAGGGATTCTGTTTAAGATCTAAAATGACAAAATAATCGGTATTTTGTTAAACATGGTTTCATTTACTTCTAGGAGGTGGGCACGGTGGGCAGTACTATCGCCTCACAGCAAGAAGGTTTATCCCAGATGGAGTGGTCGTGTTCCTTTCTGTGTGAAAGTTTGCATGTCCCCCCGTGGGCTGTGTGGGTTTCCTCCCTCCACAGTCCGCGAAGACTCATTCATTAGGTTAATTGATTACTCTTAAATTGGCCTCATCCTAAAAGTGTGGTGTGTATTATAGATATATATATATATATCTATATATATATATATATATATATATATATATATATATATATATATATATAGTCTATACTTATTCCCCTTAATCAGAATGTACCCAGTTCCTGAAAATGGTTTGTATAGAAAAGATTCAAATCGTGGAAACTTATTTTTTTTTTATTGTTTCTTATGGTACACATTTTTCAAACCACTAACTCGCCTATAACAAATACAGATATGGAGGTAGTGCATGTTCTGCATGGCAGTTCTACCTAAACTCTCCACTTCCCTCTGATCAGTGAGTATAGCCTATCATTGATTTATTCAGTGCTTAATTGGGTGACAAATCGAGTTGAGCGGCATTTCAGGATTTCTAGAGCAGTCAAAAGACAGCTGAGTTTTCAGACAAGGACACTGTTATTGACACATCATAGCTGCTAGATGGCACCAAGTAGATTGGTTACAAGGTCAACTGGCGTTCACTCAATGCCTCAGTTCAATAAACGTTTCCGTCTTTATAATCGATGTGGTGAGGCTGTTAGATTATAAAGCTTTTTGTATCTTCCATCTTAATGTTCTGATTATTTATTTATTTGTGGTAACCATGTTTCAAAGGCATACATTAGGAGCACACTATAAACCAGACTTGCTTTGAGAAGTGCTGGAGAAGTAGGCTGTTTTAGTTTGAATATGTCCATTTCTGTTAAGTTACTGCATGATATTTTTTTGAAACAATGACATTTTATTTTACAAAGTAGACTAAATGTTATTGAAAGTGCAATAAATGCTATATATTAGGGGTGGGTATTGGAAAGGGCTTCACGGTACGATATGCATCACGATATATTGCGATACGATGCATACTGTGATATATTGTGATATTCCGCTAAAAACAAAGACAGCTGAAATACAAGTTACGGTGTACAACCTCGAGTCGTCTTAATACATTACGTCACACTGATAATTCAGCTGACAAATTGAATCATAACACTGTACTGCGACATCTACAGGAGCGGAGACTGTAGTTTACACCCCATTTAAAATGTGTTTTTACTTCCTTATAAAAAAATTCACCCACCCCACAATAGACTCTCATCATTTTTTTTTCGCAAATTTGAATGGTTTGGCTGAAACCATAAATCATACCATGAGTAGCATATTGTGTTATTCCTTGTTAAGTCCTGCTATCTTTTGCCTGTTTTGTGTGGAAAGTGGTCAACAAAAGATGTTTGACATTCTGATTGTTTAACCTTTCTAATTAAACGTGAATACTGAAGACAGTATAAAAATAAAAAAAAAACAAATACCACCCAATCCTAGTGGCAATAGTTTTTTTATTTCATAGTGGAGCAATTCATACTAGCTCAAAAATGCTGTTGTATGGCAAAAAGTGCATACACAGGACTGACTGCAATTAACCACTGAGAAATCAAAAGTTTAGATGCAAGTTCAGGCAAGAAGCCAGCTGGAATACCACCGCCAATACTGTGCAAAAGTCTTATGCCACCATTAGATTAGATATACCATTGGTTTAGCATTACCATTTATTTCTAGGTCTCATTTCTAAGAACACTACCATAAAATACAGGAAATGTGCATGCAGTATTAAACAACTGAAAAAAGACAGACTACAGTGGCAAGTATTCAGAAAGACTTCCCCTTACACTTGAGCAATAACAGCAGTTTGATCGGGATACCAATTTGACTCTTCTATGGTGTGAAGAAGCTTGATCAGAAATGGCCTTCTTGGAAGGGTAGAAGCCAAGAAACCACTTTTTTGTAAGGGGAACAGGGTAAAAGGGCTTAGACATGCTAAATCTCACAAAAACTGGAAATAAGATCAGTGGAAAAGAGTATTACAGTGCAACGAATCCAAGTTCAACATTTTTGGGTCCAATCGGCGACAATATGTCATCATAAAACAACAAATGTAATGGTGGCTTAAGACTTCTGCACTGTACTGTATGCCCACAACACTATGGCAACACAGAGCCACTTGGTGTGGAATTTGATTTCCTAGGTTGAATGTTCAACTCTTCATTCGTTATAGGCAGCCAATGGTTTCGAGTAGCAGGTTAGGGGATTAACATAGGCTTATCACCAGCACAAGTGGTTTATAAGAAATATGCAAAACAGTTGTAAAACATCACTGCCTGTGCAACTTTGTCACTGATTCTTGAACATTGTTCTCAAGAATCTGGAGATATTAACTGGAATCCATGCGACCCTCAACTTTAACAAGATTCCTAGTACCTGCACTGGCCACACAGTCCCACAGCATGATGGAACCGCCACCAAATTTTACTGTGGGTAGCAAGTGTTTGGCTTGGGATGCTGTGTTCTTTTTCCGCTCCTTGTTATGTCCAAATAACTCAATTTTAGTTTCATCAGTACACAGCACTTTATTCCAAAATGAAGCTGGATTGTCCAAATGTGCTGTAGCACACCTCAAGTGACTCTGTTTGTGGCGTGTCTGCAGAAAAGGCTTCTTCTGCATTACTCTCCCATACAGCCTCTCCTTGTGCAAAGTGCGCTGTAAGTTGAACGATGAACAGTGACACCATCTGCAGCAAGATGAGGTTGTAGGTTCTTTGGAGGTGGTCTGGGGTTGACCATGGACTGTTCTCACCATCCTTCGCCTCTGCCTATCTATCTGATTTTTTCTTGGTCTTGCCACTTCGGGAGTTCCCTTAACTAGAAACTGTGCCGTGGTCTTCCATTGCCTCACTATGTTCCTCACAGTGGAAACTGACAGCTGAAATCTCTGAGAGAGCCTTTCCCTTTCCCTGAACCATGATGTTGAACAACCTTTGTTTTCAGGCCATTTGAGAGTTGTTTTGAGGCTCCCATGTTACCACTCTTCAGAGAAGATGCAAAGAGGAGAAAAACTTCCAATTGGCCACCTTAACACTTTCTCATAGTTGGATTCACTTGTGTATGTAGATCAAGGGTCAATGAGCTTACAAAACAAATTTTGTGTTCCAATAATTAGTGCTAAAGGTATTCAAATGACAAAGGTGCCCCAAATTTATGCACCTGCCTAATTTTGTTTGAATAATTACTGCACACTTTTCTGTAAACCTATAAACTTAATTTCACTTCTCAAATATCACGGTGTTCATCTGCTATATGATATATTTACCTGAAATTGCTGAGCTGGACAACCAATGATTTATAAAGAAAAATCATGAAAATTATCAGGGGTGCCCAAACTTTTTCATACCACTGTAAGACAATACTTTGGCAGTGTAAATCCGAAGTTGTTTAAACCCATCTATCTCAACCACCTGAACCGGCATCGTGTCTTTCGCGATGTAATCGATGACAGCATTTGTTATGCCTTGCCATCTGTTGCTTTTCTTGTCATACGGCACTTTTTTGAAAACCGATTTCACTAAGGCTTGCTGAGTGTGTTTTTGTACTGGTACCGTGGCAGGTTTAAGCCTGTCGTGGACAGCTAACTCCTGAAATTTGTCATAATCTTCATATTCTGCACAGTGGTCAGTTCACAGATGGTGAAATAAGTTCGTTGTCGATCTTTCTTCTAACAGCAACTGACTTCCGTTAGTTTGCAGACTGGAATCTTTCAAGTAACGTCTGTCAACAAAGACAAACCACCTCCAAAGACACAGATTGTGAGGCTGGTCGTGTTTGTATTTTGTCTGCGGGCGCAGTTGGTTCGCTCATTTTTAACTTTAGTCACGCGTTTTAGGGGCGTGAGCATTCGCAGTAGTCTATCCTACCAGGCTACATGACGCAGTGATGAACTCAAGTCGTGTATTTGACTGCTTTTTTGCAAAGTGACTGACATAATCAATAATGTCAGGTCACACATCATTATAACAACAACCAAGATAATGTCGCAATCAATACATACCCCTATTCATCTGACTGTGAATATAAGTAGAATGACAGAAAGTCCTTAACTATGTAGTCACATTTAATTAACAGATACTGGATGCTTTGATTAGGATCTCGGACGTATTTTCAGAATAACAGATATACATCAACTTGGTAAAAATCAGTCATCCATCATTACCCTTGAACTGTGCAAAATCACATTGAAAATGCTCCTAATTATGGAGTGAACTCCATATTGTTTTCTGCAATACAGCCTGGGATGTAAGAATGTAGCTCGCTCAATTTCCCTATCAAATCAGCAGCCAGCAGACAATGTGAAAATGTGTGATTGCAATCTTTTATCAACTGAATATTAAATCACGGTGGTAGCCAGTAACGGTCTATATATAAGCTAAATACACTGCCCGGCAAAAAAAAGGACACCATCTGGATTTAACCAAGTAAAAAGTTAAACCGTTTAAAAAAGAGCCTCTTTTTTAGATAATTACTGCATTGGTGATTATGCTTCAGCTGGCAACAAGTTATTTAACCCTAACTGATGCAGTGAGTATCTTCTCTTTTGTTAAACAACCATGTCGAAAGACACATCCTGTGGTCGTGGAAAAGATGTTGATCTGTTTCAGAAGGGTCAGATTCTGAAAGAGTGGTTCAGGGAGCAGGAGACATCATTTTCACACATGGATTGGCCACCACAGAGTCCAGACCTGAACCCCATTGAGAATCTTTGGGATGCGCTGGAGAAGACTTTGCGCAGTGGAACAAATCTCCCATCATCAATACAAGATCTTGGGGAAAAAAATAATGCAACTCTGGACAGAACCGCTTCAGCAATGACACAACATTTATTTCCGTCCAGAGTTGCATGTCATACTTTCAGATAAGCTTAATAAATTATTAATAACATATAGCTCTCAATATCTCAGAAATGCCACTGTGATTACACTGATTAGAACAGCCTCAACCGTGCCCTCTCATCTCCTTTAATCACCTGCAAATTGCCCTGAATATATTGAATATCATTCCGATAATAAACAGTCCAATCCCCTTACAACAGACTGTCATTAGTTTTGTGCATTTGTATGATTTGGCTGAAACCATAAATCATACCACGAGTAGCATATTCCCTGTTAAGGACTGGTCAGTGAGAGATGTTTGACGTTCTGATTATTTTATTATGAAAAATAAAACATGTGAATGCTGTCATCTGTATACTGTAAAGTTTGCCGTGCCCCCAAGGCAGTTATACCACATACCACACTATTATTTGAAGACGGTATGTCAAACGTAAAAACCACCCAATCCTATAACCGCCATTTTTTAAGATTGTGCTGAATGGCGCCAACCAATGACTAGAGCCAAAAACGACTGATGTCATGCATGGAGCAAGGTAGTACTGAAGGACACCATTTGTTATTTGAATGGAAGCATTGTAGAAATCAAAAAGGACCACTATAAACATTTTTGGGACTGTGGTAGCCTAGCGGGTAAGGTGCTGGACTATGGACCCAAAGGTCCAGGGTTCAAATCCCACCTCTGCCAAGCTGCCACTGTCGAGTCCTTGAGCAAGGCCCTTAACCCACAATTGCCTGGATTGTAAGGCTGTACCAATTGTAAGTCGCTCTGGATAAGGGCGTCTGCTAAACGCTGTAAATGTAAATTTTTCATTTTCAAAAACAATATCAGTTTCAAACATGAACACTGGCGCGTTTTCAGCATCAACTAATTTCTGAAGCCCTAGTTTTTTGCTAATTGCTGTGCTTTTTTTCAGCAGTGGTGGTAGCCCCCCAATCTGTTATTGATATGCATTTGTAAACATGGCATCTTTACCCACAAGCATTGCAGCCTGGCTATGAGCACTTAATTCCACGTTTGTTTCTTTTTTTTTTTAAAGAGATCTAGGGTTCTCCCTGGGAAACTCCCAGATCTGATTTGGTCTCAACATCACTTGTCATGCTTGGTTGTAACGTTGGCTGACTTATCTTGGCCTTGGTCTCAGTTATGGCTTTAATTTAACGTAGTACTGCCAAAATGCAGCACGGTTATGAGTCATGAAGCGTCCACGTGCCGATGTGCGATGGGCTTTATGTTACATGTTCTTTTCAGCTATAAAATCTAGCTAACTTAACTTCTCTCCTCTCCGTCTTCTCCCTCTCCTTTGGGCATAATCGCTCTCCACTTTCGTCTTGCTTGCCATCCATTGTTTCAAAATAAAAGCCCTCTGCAGAATTTTGCAAATTTTATGACATATAAAGTTCTGAAGCAGCGGCAGGACAAATTATTGCCGCTGCTTCTTCAGAACTTTTACGATATATGTGGTGGAAACACTGAAGTGAGTGACATGCTCAATAATGTCAGCTCGCACATCAAAAGAACCATTAAGATATTGAAGTAGACGACATATCTCACGCCCCTATTCAAAACACTGATACAATTTCAGCGTTAATGTCACTGATTACATCGACCAATCGCTGCAGCCCTAGTTTTTCGCAAAGTGGGTGACGTACTCAATAATGTAAACTCACACACTTTAAATAATAATTAAGATATTATCACAGACTATACAGATCGCACATCCCTACTAATGACTAATGATTTAGCTCATCATTTAGCTTTATTTTTAGCTCTTTTCATTCAGCCTACAGACACAGTGAGATAAAAAAAAGCACTCATTGGATCGGTTCTCGGTATCGCCAGTAACTAAGGGTTCAGGTATTGAAATCAGGTATTCGATACGGAGAACCCAGAAAACCAGAAAAAAAACAAACAGCACCTTCCAGTGCACAAGAATAACTATGGTTTCAAAGAGTACTTTGTCTGTAGGTCTGTCACAATTCTGAAACTTTAGCTAGCGATTAGTTGTTAAATAATTAATTGTGATTAAATATTGAATTGTCTGTTCATTTAACTGCAACTAATGAAGTACAAACCTAAAGTGACTGAACATCCATTTTGCATACTATTCATGTTTGACTCATGTGAAAATGACACACTGCAGCCAAAAACTCACAAATGCCTACAAATATACACAAATAAAAATCCAAAACAAACAAAACTGAAAATATTAGCAAAAACTCAGTCTGCTAGCATACATGCCAAAGATATAGAATTAATTACTCAGCCAACAAATACACCAACTTTATTCAGCACTGCCCTCGAAACAGGTTACAGCTCAAAGTTAGAAGTTACAAGCCTTTTTTGTATCACTGAATGCACTTGCTGCTTTTTTTTTTTTTTTTAATCAAACTTGGTTGCCTCAACCCAGTACACCCAACTGCAGAAATCTTCCAACTGTAGTCCTACATAATTGCGATAATTCCAATTCATCGCAATTATATTAAGTAACTGCGAGTGATTATGTACCAACCGTCTGCAACAAAACCTATATCTGACCGCATTACCATTAGAAATGCAGAAAAACTCACTCTTTTTCATAGAAGACACACTCTCTCTGGCGGACCGAGGCTGGAGACCCAAACCCGCTGTTGGAATGCCGTAAGTACTGATCCTCTGCACCAGGCTAGCAACATTTCCTGCTGATCTTCGTGGTGGCTGCGAGTTCTCCTTTACCTCCTTTGCTTCTTTCGCTTCCTCTTTTAGGTCCTTCCTCAGCTCCTAAACATGAAAAGAGACCCGAGGATTTTGGTGGCTTAGTAAGGAGGACTGACATTATGACTCAGAACTGGGACTGGACAGTAAGATTATATATACAGTCTCATGATACAAATGTGTAATAATAGATAAAACCTCTATTGTGTGAACATGATTCAGTGACACGCTGATACTAAACATACAAACAAGACACACGCTCACATGCAATATGCATTTATTCACTGATAAATTCCTACCTCATTCCAGCACGAGACACTCCACCTACTTTTAATAATGTCAGCATAATATTATGCCTCAAGACTGACCACTTCCTAACTGGCCCTCTGTCTGCCTGGATTATGTACTGAGTGGCCTTTGTCTTCGGACCTTGCTTATGAATCTTGTCCTTCACAGTTTCCACAGTTAGATTTTTCTGGCACTAAATGCTAACCTTGGATTGATAATCAATATTTTCGAATATGGCAATGATTTAAATGAGACAAACAAATTATTATTGAAATTTTCTGTTCTCTTCTGAAGAGAAAAGATGACAATTATACTCTAAACAAACATACTTTGAAGACTTTGTGGGGACTGTGGTAGCCTAGCGGTTAAGGTACTGGACTACGGACCAGAAGGTCCATGATTCAAAGCCCGCCTCTGCCAAGCTGCCGCTGTTGGGATGCCCTTGAGCAAGACCCTTAGCCCACAACTGCTTGAAATGTAAAACTATAAAAATCTTGTGGATTCCATTTGAGATTACTTCAAATCCTTTAAAAACAATTGTTACAGTTACAATTGAAGCAGTTGTGGGCTAAGGGTCTTGCTCAAGAACCCAACAGTGGTGGCTTGGCAGATGTGGGATTTGAACTCTGGACCTTCATGTACATAGTCCAGTATCTTAACCACTAGGCCACCACAGTCCCCACAGGAATAGCCTAGGGCTGTGCGATATGACCTAAATTTCATATCACAATATAGGTCAAGTTAAACGACCATGTCAAAAGACATCCTGTGGTCGTGGAAAAGATGTTAATCTGTTTCAGAAGGGTCAGATTGTGAAAGAGTGGTACAGGGAGCATGAGCCCATTTTCACACACGGATTGGCCACTACAGAGTCCAGACCTGAACCCCATTGAGAATCTTTGGGATGTGCTGGTCCAAATCTCCCATCATCAATACAAGATCTTGGGGGGAAATGAATGCAACTCTGGACAGAACTAAATGTTGTGACATTGCAGAAGCTTGTGAAAATGATGCCACAGCGAATGCATGCCACAATCAAAGCTAAAGGGGGTCCAACAAAATATTAGTGTGTGACCTTTTTTTGGTTAGGCAGTATATGATTATTTTCTCAAGCCTACTAGACACCAAAATGCAAAATAAGTAACCATAACCTCAAATTCAACCACTGATTAAAATTAAAGTTTAGGTTATTCGTGTTAGGAGGAAAGGGGAGGGTGTAAGTAGAGGGAAGAAACTGTCCAGAATCCAGTCTATTTCCACTACATAGCACTGATACACACTTACTTGGCATAAAAGGCAGTTTCTTTTTCACCATTCATTCTTATAGAAGGAATCTTATTCTAAATTCTTAAATAGTCATCAAGAAAGAGCAAATAAGGTCAGGATACTGCATAATGTGACAGTTCATGTGTAGAAAATGTGTTATTCATGTTAATTTCAGCTATGCTAAGAGTAAAATGACGACAATTCAGAGATAGGTTACAAATTCTAAAAGTGTCCAGATTAAACTTCAAACGCATTTTCGCATCTAAAACATTTTCTGGTGGAAACTGAAGTTATTGAAATGTTCAAAAACAATGTTCCTCAAAAAAGATTGGAAGGGATTTACATACATCAGTCCTAACATTTTCTGATTTGGCTTGTTTTGCACGGTCTTGTTTAAAACTGTATGTATAAAATTGTAGAGCGAGAAATATGCAAATCCCTTATAGTCTTTCTTTGAGGAACACTTTTTAAACATTTCAAGAATTTTTTCACACATTTGTTTTCTCACACAAACGAATCAAACGCATCTTGGCATCTAGTACCAGGCTATTAATCTTTTTTTAAATGCAGAAAGCAAACACTGCTTCCATGACTCAAAGACACAACAAGCTTAAAGGCCTTACGGCATGCTTTTACTTCCCTACTTATTATCTTGTCAAATAGCTCTGATTATAAGGAGGGATATGATTATCCTTTCAACATGCGACTTCTGTCTCACCAACACTTCCTGCTAAATGTTAATTAGAACAAGAGAGCAAGTTCAGTTAGCCTTTTTAATGTGTGTGGGTGTCAGAACAAATGCTTACATGTAAATGCACAGTAAAACTCTTGAGTTATTATGTATAAAATGCCAGTATCAGTGGAAAAACTACCAACAGAATAACGTATCTGTAAGAAACTATTTATTTAACAAGAGCAAGCTACAACAAAATCAGCTTGGCCAAATAACATTTATGCACCACATATAAATGCCATGGTACAAATCTATGAATCCACATTTTGACTTGGTGACAGTTGCTCCCTGAATATACTGATATGAAATCTATAATCTACAACCAATGAGTGATTGTAACTTTTGTTTGACTGAATTCAAAACTTATAGACAGTATTACAAACAACACTGAAGATCAGCCACATGAAATAGAGACTCAATGAGTGAATGTGAACCAGTTTACATAGCTATAGGATAGAAAGAATATACAGATAGTAAGGGGACAAACAAAGGAGTACTATTTACAATAGGACAGGAACATACGAACGCCATTTAGGGCTTGTTACAAATAAGTAGTGGAAAGTCATCCACACAAATACAACTTGCAGAAAACTTCGTTAAAACAGTGAATTGTTGGATAAGGTATTAATCTTCGTCTCGTCAGCTAGCAAAAGGGATAACACAACCGCAAGCTAAATGCAAAGGCTGATAAATACATAGGATATTTAGTAACAGTGTCTCAACCTGAATAATCGATTACTCATTTCAATAATCAAAGTCGTTTGATGCAGCCCTAATATTTATGAGAGTATTCTACTTTTAGAGCAATAATAATAGCCCATAACAATTATTGCTTACTGGAAATGTACTCATAAAGCAAGCACAAGACATAAGGCACAATGGTCCAGGCTTCCTGAAACCCAGTATGATGAAGAAGGCCATTTACATCCGCTAGAAACTTTCCGTTCGCTCTGCTGATCGAGCACTTCTGTACTCGCTTGGTATCCTGCTAACAACAGCTGATTAATGTCTGGCTTGCCTAGCCTTTTGAGGAACCACCGCTTACAAACATACCCCATGAGTAATTATGACTAAAACTACATGAGGATAGTTTAAATAATTGTGTTCAATAGGTTTCTTTATTTTTGTGGATACATATTTAACAGTTGCAAACACATTGGATACATCAGAAGCATTTGAACAGTACAGGAACATTCCTGATTAAATCACTAAATCACAACACAGAGGGATTTCACTTCCTTTCAAAGATAAGTGCTTTATCTAAAACTCTTTATGTAAGCACTGTAGTAAAGGGAACGAGTGAAACGAACACAAGGTGACCAGTAACAAAAGTACAAACCCAACCTTTCTTTACAAGCAATCAAAACA
>JAJAGP010000918.1:0-263728 GCA_025084515.1 Ancistrus triradiatus | reverse complement strand
AAGTATTGAGCTGAACTTTTCTTATTGACCAAATACTTATTTTCCACCATAATTTACAATTAAATTCTTTAAAAATCCTACAATGTGATTTCCTGGATTTTCTTTTCTCATTTTGTCTCTCATAGTTGAAGTGTACCTATATATATACACAGTGAGAGAGAGAGAGAGAGAGAGAGAGAGTGTGAGTGAGTGAGGGGTGAGTGAGTGAGTGAGTTTTGAGGCGGGGTGATATTCCTTTAAGTCTTAATGAGGCAGATTAGACTTCTGACCTGTTTGACCTTCTCTCGCTCCTGTTCGGGTGTGACGTTGGCAGAGGTTATGCGCAGGCTCTTTTTGTACATTGCCATTCGTGTTTTAGCATCTTGGCGCTGGATCTTGGGTAATCTGGCCTTCTCCTGGGTCTGCTTGGTCTTCTGTTCCTCAACCAATCGTTGGTTGTACCCGTGCATCTGCTCTACTTCCTTATAGAAACAAAAAAAACATTATTCATTCATTTATTGGGTAGAAGCTTCATCCAGTTCAGTGTGGCAGAGAGCCAGAGCCTAACCTCCTTCACAGAGTGCATGGTGGGAAGCAATAATGAACAGGGTAGCAGTCTATCGCATGGTATATGCACGTACACTTACTCACACTGGGACTCTTTAGAGACACAAGTTGACCTAATGCATGTCTTTGGAATGTGGGAAGAAACAAGAGTACCTGGAGAAACCCCATGAAGACATGGGGAGAGTATGCAAAAGTATTCTTTCTGACCATGTGAACTCCATTGTGACCACAATTTACCATCTTCTACTGGCTACTTTGAAGGATAGTTCAGTGTACAGTGGCCTTACTATTCAGCAGACCAAAATCCAATAATGTAAATCTACAGCAATCATGTGAATGTCTTAGGAACTCCTCCAATACAAATATATCTCTAAATCTTCTTCGTTAATTCATTCCAGAAGGCTTGTTGAGAACCGAAAACGAGTACAGAGCAACTTTTTCCCATAAGGATTAATTTAATTAATCTATTAAATTTAATTGATCTATTCCAGACCCCCCAGAAAATCCACACTGTATAAGGCATGTTATGCATTAATGGAGTTGTATTGTACAGGTGCTCCCTGTTTTGCGAGTGGGATATGTTGCAACAAATCCATCATAAGTTAAAAGTATCATGAACCGATGAGTTTCATATAGTCTATACTTCATCACAGCAGAGCCTATTACACATTAACACTAACATTAACACTTATATTAACCTGCAGTTCGCCAAAATCATTAACACAAAGCTTATTTTATCATTTCTTTTAGAAAGTGTTGAAAAATCTCATGTAATTTAGTGAGTAATGGATTGAAAGCGAAAAATAAAAGCAAATCACTTACTCTATTGGAACTCAGGCTGCTAGTATAGCTGCTAATGCTAACTGCAGCCTGAAAGCCAAGAGTTTCTGATTTCCTTTCAGTTGGATGTCATTACTAACCTTCTTATGACACACGGAGACTTTTTTGCACTAAGAATACAGTAGTGCTTGAAAGTTTGTGAACCCTTTAGAATTTTCTATATTTCTGCATAAATATGACCTAAAACATCATCAGATTTTCACACAAGTCCTAAAAATAGATAAAGAGAACCCAGTTAAACAAATGAGACAAAATGATTATACTTGTTCATTTATTTATTGAGGAAAATGATCCAATATTACATATTAGTGAGTGGCAAAAGTATGTGAACCTTTGTTTTCAGTATCTTGTGAGAGCCAATGTGAGAGAGGCCTTCAGTTGCTTAGAAGATACCCTGGGGTCCTTTGTGACCTCACCAACTATTACATGCCTTGCTCTTGCAGTGATCATTGTTGGTCGACCACTCCTGGGGAGGGTAACAATGGTCTCGAATTTCCTCCATTTGTACACAATCTGTCTGACTGTGGATTGGTGGAATCCAAACTCTTTAGAGATGGTTTTGTAACCTTTTCCAGCCTGATGAGCATCAACAACTCTTTTTCTGAGGTCCTCAGAAATCTCCTTTGTTCGTGCCATGATACACTTCCACAAACATGTGTTGTGAAGAGCAGACTTTGATAGATCCCTGTTCTTTAAATAAAACAGGGTGCCCACTCACACCTGATTGTCATCTCATTGATTCAAAACACCTGACTCTAATTTCACCTGCAAATTAACTGAGGTTCACATACGTTTGGCACTCATTAATATGTAATATTGGATCATTTTCCTCAATAAATAAATGACCAAGTATAATATTTTTGTCTCTCTTTATCTACTGAGCAAGGGATATTGTGGATCTGAATCACTGTGTACTGAATCGTGAATCAAGTTTCGGCTTAAACACAAAGTCGCACAGCTCGACTCATACAAGTTTAAACAAGTACTGTGTACCATGCAAACGACAAGAACTGAGACAAATTTTTCTAGTCAAAATGCATCGAGAACCGAGGTACCACTGTAAGTTTTTTAGCGTATGGTCTCTACTGTGAAGTATTTTTTGAGTTTGTGAAATTCAACAATTAGACTTGCCTAGTCCTGTATTAATATGTTGTAGCTGTACTCTTTGGGGTAACATGCAAAATAATGAGAATTATACAATCATATCGGACCTTCTCATGTCTCTTGAGCAGCTGGACTCTCTGTAAGAAGTACTGGTCTTTGAGTTGCTGCTTAAGAAGTTGGTGTTTCTCCTGCAGCTGGCGCTCTTCTAGCTCCCACATTGCTGACTCTCTTGCTGTAAGCAAATCAGGACAGTTAGGCCTGTCAATACAGTTCTCCAGTCCAATTCATCGTATGAAATGGGACCAATAAATGAAACCAGTGTTAGCCTTGAGGCACCCCTGGAAATAAATAAATAAAATTAACCTCTAACCTCTTTTTTAGTGAAAAAGCTTCACCATCCTTGCTATGTGACACAGGCAGTAAGGCTTGCTTTCTCACACTCACATGACCATGCTTAAGATAATCTGAGATAGTAACAGAAGGAAGGTGGCAGCTGTTCTGATCTGCAGAGTGTGAGCGCCACATGACAGGAATTAACGACAGCATTAAGGATTATTCTGGTTCAATCTTTTAAGCTTGCCAAGATCCTGAACGGGGTTTCAACTAGCTCTCATTTCCAGTAAGTAAAAGAAAAGGTTGGGTTGGTGAGATGGAAAACAACTTACGCAACAGCTTGTTGTATTTGTGTTCAGATTTTAAATTTTTCAATTTAAATAAACCACTGATCAGTTCAAGCGGAGCCTAAAATTTTTTGTTATGTATTTATTTCTCCCAAATTTACAGATCATGTACGCTGACTGGGCTGCTAGTCCATTGCAGGACTGGGTGGGATCCCATCCCTCAGACAGCATGAACCTCTGGGACATGAACCCAGGTTGCAGTTAAGTGGGCTAGCAGATTTGCCACTGCACCACCATAGCGCCTTATCTGTGATTTATGGTATGAAACTCAAGCATATAATTAGATCATATTCGTGATCTCATTATAGTTTTGGAGCTTAAAATATAATGACTACACTCTAGTGCTAAAGGAGCACCGCACACTTGTCCGGTTGTTTTACTAAATAAGTGTTAGGAGCCTCACATCTGAGCAGCTGCTGTTTTTGATTAAGACAGTCTCTCTCGACATTGGCCAAATCATGCTTGTGCTGCTGAATGGTCTTCTTGAGAGTGCTATCCAGATCCTGCTGCTGTTTCTGCAAGAAATCCTGCTCCTGATAAAAAAAACAGAAATAATGGAAAAGTCACTCAGATTTACTGGCAGAAAAATCTAACAACCTAACAATGCTTTATTAAAACCACACACTGGACAGATAAATGGATAGACAGACAGCTAATGAATAGCTAGACAGCTAGATAGAGAAATGTACAGAAAGACAGACAGGCAGCTGATAGATAGACAGATAGGCATGTAGACAGACTGAGGAATAAGATGGATGGATGGAGAAGATGGAGAAGATGGATGGAGAAGATGGATAAGATGGATGGAGAAGATGGATAAAATGGATGGAGAAGATGGATGGATGGATAAGATGGATGGATGGATGGATGGTTGGATAAGATGGATGGATGGATAAGATGGATGGATGGATAAGATGGATGGATAAGATGGATGATGGATTGGATGGATGGATAAGATGGATGGATGGATAAGATGTATGGAGAAGATGGATGGATAAGATGGATGGATGGATGGATAAGATGGATGGATGGATGGATGGATTGGATGGATGGATAAGATGGATGGATAAGATGGATGGACGGATAAAATGGCTGGATAAGATGGATGGACGGATAGGATGGATGGATAAGATGGATGGATGGATGGATGGATAAGATGAATGGATGGATAAGATGAATGGATGGATAAGATGGATGGATGGATAAGATGGATGGATGGATGAACAGACACAAAAACAAATACATCCTTTTGTCTTTTGATTTAAAAACATTGGATTGGTTTAGTTCTGCAGCACCATGTTCTTAAGTTAAATAAAATGGCTGGATAAGATGGATGGACGGATAAGATGGATGGATAACATGAATGGATGGATAAGATGGATGGATGGATAAGATGGATAGATGTATGGATGGATGGATGGATAAGATGGATGGATGGATTTGATGGATGGATAAGATGGATGGACGGATAAAATGGCTGGATAAGATGGATGGAAGGATAAGATGGATGGATGGATAAGATGAATGGATGGATGGATGGATAAGATGAATGGATGGATAAGATGGATGGACGGATAAGATGGATGGACGGATAAGATGGATGGATGGATAGATGGATAAGATGAATGGATAGATAAGATGGATGGATGGATAAGATGGATGGATGGATGGATGGATGGATGGATGAACAGACACAAAAACAAATAAATCCTTTTGTCTTTTGATTTAAAAACATTGGATTGGTTTAGTTCTGCAGCACCATGTTCTTAATTTGCGTAACATTAATGTCAAACAACATATACAAGGAAACTACATACCATCAGACAAAGAGTCAACATACAGTTCAAGCCCACTATATATGAACCGACCTTGATTGTTTAAGTATTGAGAGGAGAGGACTGTGTCAAAACACAAGTATTTTCATCTCTGAGAAAGAACAAGAAGCCTAGAAACAATGCTTTCTTTGCGATTTTTGAGGGTTACTTATTGACAAAAAAAACGGAGAAATCTGTGATTTTTGTAAAACATTCGTGAAATTAAAGAAATGTCCGTGAAATTAAGCACATTTTCCTGTGAATTTAGTAGGGCCCTACTTATGAGCCTGTGATGTAAATTGAAATTGGACCAAAGAAACAGTTAGTACCTCTTTCTTGCTTTTCTTCAGCATGCTCTGGAACTTGGAGAGCTCCTTGTCCTGCTCGCCTTTGATCTTCTTGGCATCATCTCGAAGGTGGTTAGTGTGCTCCTGCTCCAAACGCTCAATAGTCTGCTTCTGCTGCTTCTCCATACTCTCTACTTCTGTGTCATAATAGCGCTTCTTACTCTGAGAGATCAGAAGACAGAAGTTACTAGAGGATTCAATTTCCATCAAATCTGAATTGTTGTAAATGTCACAATATATAACAACAGTGGCTTAAAAGTAACTATTATTATTATTATTATTATTATTCTGCCCAAACAAATAACAGACAAGTCTTTATGACCCAGACAGGCTCAGCATTGAGAACCAGTGCTCTAACTGCAGAGCCTCTCTGGTTAGAATTTTGGCCCTGATGAGATGAAGGCTATTGGTAATGGAGTTGTGTTGCATTTCTCAGATCTCCTGCACAGGCTAGACCTCTCATGTAATTTAGTGTTTAATGGATTTAAAGTGAAAGTAAAAGCAAAACACTTACTCTATTGGTGAACTTGCATAGTTGCCTGAAAATGTTCTGGAGGCTTCAATCCCTGTTTACCTTTCGGTTGGCTCTCATATCTAACCTTTTTAGTGCTCATGGGAACTTATTTGCACTAACAATACAGAACTGTAGATGTAAAAATAAAGAAAAACACAATAAACACAGCTGAGATCTTCACTGAAAAACAGCTATTGAATCCAATTTTGGTTGGAAAGAGTTGCATGGTTCGACTCATACAAGTTTAAGCAAGTGCGCAGAGTACCAGGCAGATACATTTTTCTAATCAAAATGCGCTGAGAACTGAATTCCACAGTAACCATGTGCCTGTTGCAAATAGCCACTGGTAAAAGATGCCCAGATCAAACAGATCAAATCTAAAAAGAACTACTGTAATGATGCAGGAAGATGAAAAAAGGCTGGAAACATTTTTAATACACTGTCCACAAATGGCAGAAATTCAACACAACTCTCTTTAGGACTGGGTGCAAACTCAGATCTCATTCAGGGATGATAATCCCACTGTTACTGACCATCATATCCTGCTCAAAGCGCTTGTAGATCTGCTCCCTCTGCTGCTGCAGTTTATAATTGAGCTGCTGCTGTGCTCTCTGCTCCTCTTTCTGCAACAGCCTCAACTCTCTCAGCTCCTGACGCCTGTCAAATGCATGCACCAAGGTGTCACAACGACAGTAAAACCAGCCTTGGATCAGCATCAGAGGATATCCTAGACTGCCTAACAGGATATAGTCCAACACTCAGACAGGAATAGCACTCAACAGCAGCATACTTCCTGCCTGGTCTTTCCTGAGGCCATTCAAATGTCAGGAATTGTTTGCTGCTATGTTGCTATTTTATCTATTGGAATTCCCATAAACACAGATTTGAATGTACACCTTATAAAATGATGAGGGATCCCAAATATCCTAAAGCTGGTCATTTTAAACATAAAACTGAGCCACTCCGCATTCAGTAAAACATAGTGATAATGCATTCAGAAAGTCTTCAGACCCTTTCACTTTTTCCACATTTCACAACATTTTGTTATGTTGCTGCCTTATGCTAAGAATCCCCCATCAATCTGCACGTAATATCCTATAATGAGAAAATGAAAACAGAATTTTAGAAATTTTTAATTAATTTACTTAAAAGGAAAAACTAAAATTTCACATGGACATAAGCATTGAGAACCTTTGCTATGACACTTGAAATTTAGCTCTGGGGGCCTCGCATTTCTCTTGATCATCTTTGAGATGTTTCTACATCTTAATTGGATCCTGTAATGACTTCAGTTGATTGCACATGACTTGGAAAGACATAAACCTGTCTGTATAAGGTCTCACAGCTAACGATGCATATCAGAGCAAAAACCAAGCCATGAGGAGGAAAAGTATTGCCTGTAGAGCTCAGAGAGAGGAATGTGTAGTCACAGATCTGGAAAAGGCTATACAAAGATCTGCTTCACTGAAAGTTTCCAAGAGCACAGAATCCATAATTCTTAAATGGAAGAAGTGTGGAACAACCAGGACTCTTCTTAGAGCTGGCCACACCACCAAACTAAGTAATTGAGGGAGAAAGGTTTTGGTAAGAGAGGTGACCAAGAACACAATGGTCAATCTGGCTGAGCTAAAATATCTTGTATGCAGATGGGAGAAACTTCCAGAAGGTCAACTATCACTGCAGCATTCCACCAATCTGGGATTTTGGCAGAGTGGCCAGACGAAAGAAGAACTTTCAGACCGAGAGGAACAAGTTTCTCTGGTCTTATGAAACCGACATTGAATTTTCTGGCCTCAATTCTAAGCATCATGTCTGGAGGAAACCATGCACTGTTCATCACCTGCCCAATACCATCCCTACAGTGAAGCATGGTGGTGGCAGCAGCATGCTGTGGGAGTGTTTTTCAGCGTCTGGGACAGGGAGGTTGATCATGGTTGAGGGAAAGCTGAATGGAACAAAGTATAGAGATCTTCTTGATGAAAACCTGACCCAGAGCACTCACACACTTAGACTGGGCCTAATGTTCACCTTCCAATAAGACAATGAACCTAAGCAAACAGCCAAGACAACACAGGAGTGGCTTAGGGACAACTCTGTGAATGTCCTTCAGTGGCCCAGACAAAGCCCTGAATTGAACGCAATGGAACTCTGGAGAGACCTGACAGTTCCCATCCAACCTGACAGAGCTTGAGAGAATCTGCAGAGCAGAATGGCAGAAAATCTCCAAATCCAGGTGTGCAAACATTGTGACATCATACCCATGAAGACCGAAGGCTGTAATCGCTGCCAAAGGTGCTTCAACTAAGTACTGAGTAAATGGTCTGAATACTTAAGGCCACAACATAACAAAACGTTAAAAAAGTGAAAGGGCCTGAAGACTTTCAAAATGTAAATACCTTTATTTTAGCATATTTACCAGCAGCAATTAAATGTTTTCTCAAGGCAGAAATTACAATTACATTTTAGGGAGAGGATAAGTGGAAAAGCTAATAAATGAAATGCCATAAACAGACTACAAAACATATCAAATTAAAGCTGATTTGTTGACAGCTCACCTTAGGAATCTCATCTCCTCGTTTTTCATGTCATTATCTGTGATAATTTTGGACGTCGTCACGCTAACCTCGACACCGTCCACCATGAACTTGCGGGTTTTCTTCAGGGTCTTCTTCTGACGTTTCCTTTCCTGTGGAAGCATGAATATGGTCTTCAAATGGCCAACTGATAGCAGTACAGGTGGCATCTGCGTATCTCCCCCTACCTCTATGAACATTAATAGGGTAACTTACCTGTATGGAAACTGATCCTGTCTCCTTTGAATTGCTTATGAAGCTGGAGATGGACAGGTTTAGGTCGATGCTACTGGTGTCACTTACTGATCCTCTACCTGAGTCTGAGCCTTTCTTCTTAAATCTAGGTTTTGTAGGACTTACATTCTCTTGGGCAGACTTCTCATTACCTACTTCTCTAATTTCCTCGTCTTTCACTGGAGAAGTTGGGGGTGTGGGTTTCTCCTCTGACGGTGAACCAGTTCCCTCAACCTGCTTGGCGAGTCCCTCTGTGGCTGGCTTCAATTTCTCAGTGGGGGTCTCAGATACAGGCTCTTTCTGCACCACAGAGTCATTATCCTGGACTACAGATATATTTACCACCATTGTTTCACCTGACTGTTCTACATCTTTCATCTTCTCTTCTGACTCCATCACATTTATTTCAGTGGAAGTGTCCTTGTCATTTTTAATCACAGTGGAAGTCGGTTGCTCTGCAGGTTCTGTTGCCTCCTGGATGTGATTCATCTCTAGTTTAGGAGTTTCTGGTACAGCTGTCTTGTCATCTTCCATTTTCTCTGGAACTACTTCCAGCATGGAGGGTGACTGGGACAGCTTCTCGTCCTCAGAGCTCACAACACTGGCATCAGACGAAGCCCGCTTGTGTCCATGAAGCAGCTATACGAAGAAGAACAACACAGGCTTTATTAAGATCCAACATAAAACGTGCATTCCAATCAGAAGAGAACATTTTGGGTCAGCATTTAGGTACTACTTCTTGAAACAAATTCTACACATCCAAACTTAATTGGCAATAGAAACAAAAATCTAGATATAACGTTCAAACTTCTGAAATTAAAAACACTCACAAATATTAAGAATAATAACCACATTTGCTTCAAAAATATTGAGAATATTTGACCAGAGCCTCAGAATCACGCACCAGCTGTGACTCATGATCATCCTCCTCTTCTTCCTCCTTTGATTCCTCGAACTCCTCTGTGACTTCAGCATTAGCTTCTGCTATGAGCTCTCTTAGTGGTTTGCTATCAGTAATGCTGCTCACAAATGGGTGCTAAATGGATAAAAAGAGAAAACTGCTTTTAGAGTGAAGACAGTTCGCCAATCCATCGTGAGGGCAAGCGCGCACACACACACACACACACACACACACACACACACACACACACAATAGAGATGCCAGATGACCTAATGCATGTCTCTGGAATTTGGGAGGAATCTGAAGTACCCAGAGGAAAGCCCTACAGACATTAGGAGAACATGCAAACTCCAGACAGGTGGAATCTGGGCTGGAAATCAAACCGTGAATCTTTGGAGCTGTGAGACAACAGGGCTAACCACGTGATGATGTATGTGATCACATGACACACTGGTCCTGGCAGAAGGACTATTTTATATTTATTATTTATTTCTTTTTTTAACATTTTTTTTTTTCCTATTTTTGCTAGACTTATTTTGCACCAATCATGGCTGTGTTTGTAAAGAATAAAATGCATTAGGAAAAATCGTTAAGTGCTTGAAACCGGATTTCAATACCCAACTAAACAAGCCATTCAAACAGCTGAATGAAATTTCTATTTATTGTCCTCACTTGGTGCAAGGGTTACGCAAGTAGTCAATGCTATTATCCTTAATTTTACATGGCTAAAAAAGCAATAAAAGAACAAACCCTGACAACTGATCTGAGGCCAGTTTGAACAAGAGGCTCACCTGAAGAAGCTGAGATGCGCCCCATCTGTTGTCGACATTCTTATCCAGAGCATGTCTCAAAAAATCACTGAACTCTGGAGACCTGAGGAGCATACAAGAAAAGTCTTAGGGTAACTGCTAATATACATTTATGGTTGCAGGAGAATATTTGTGAATCCACTGGAATTCTGTAACTATATTGGAAATACATTTAGCTCTTTCAAATCCCAGGATTTCTTCATCAGTTGGTTTAGATCTAATCTTCACCTCAGTCATAATAAACACTTTCTGACTGAACTAATAACACATCCTGCTTAATCATTTACAAGCTATGCTAAAAGAGGTAAGTGAACCCTAGCTTATAATAAAGGGTAGACCTTCCTTTAGCACCAATGAGGTTTCTGTAGCTGCTGTCCAGACTGTATTCTGGGAGATCATGGATGAACAGTGCTCTTCAGGTCATGGCACAGTTTTTCAGCTGGGTTAAGGTCTGGATGCTAAATTTGTCACGGCTAAACATCATTTTTGTTCTTTTTTAAACCATGTTTTGTTGAGTTCCTCATGTGTTTTTGACCACTCTTGTACCACTCAACTCTTAAGCGTTATGAGATGGACTTCTATACCATCATTCTCAGAAAACATCCTTTGATCCAATTTTGAATTCATTGCTATCTGAATGACTGTAAGCTTTTCAAGCACAACGCCAACAAAGCAGTCCTAAACCATGATGCCCTCTCCACCATACTTCATAGCTGGGATGTGTTTTTGTGTGCAGCGGCATTTTTTTTACCAAACATTTCTATCACAGTGTTAAACATTTTGTCTCATGTGTAATTTCCTTATCAAACGATTGTTCAATGTTTTTACTGTCGCCTCATGAAACTTCAATAAGTCCTGTAGGGGCTATTTTTTTATGTTCTTTAGCACATTACAATATGTTCTTGTTTCCACATCTATAGCCAGCATCAACATTATTGAATTTCCTCCACTCTCTAACAATATGCCTCATTCTGGATTAATCATCAAGACATTTTCCAGCTTCTTGCATCACTGCAGTTCTTCCTCTAAATTTTTATAGAGCTTATATAAACAGATGTTTACTGAGAAGAGCAAACACAGACTGTTTGTTTTCTATTGTAGTTTTTCTTAATTGGCCAGAGGTTTATTTTTATTGACCATACTTTTATCAGCTTGGACTATGAACGATTAATAAATGTGGTCAATAAAACGCTAAAAGCACAACAGTTTCTGTGTTCGTAATTGAAACAGAATGTGTATGTCTATAATAAAGACTAGACCCCAATTGATGATTAATTTATTTTGACATCCAGACACTTCCAAAAAGGTTTTCACCATTTTGTTTTCTTTCAGGTGTGCACGCTTCTTTTTTATTGTGCAGCGTAAAAGCTCTCCAGGGCGGCACAATGGAGCATAGTCTCAAAGCGGCTTTATAATTTTTTACTATCTTCTGCTGTGTAGACCCAAAGCCTAAATTGAGCAAGCCTACTGCGAAAGTGGCAAGGAAAAACTCCATAAACGTTATAAGGAAGAAACCTTGGGAAAACGAAGACTCAAAAAGGGTCTTGGTGTTATATGTAAGAATTAAACTATGTTATTTAATAAATATGTTTATATTACCAGTTTAAATAAACAGAAGACAAATACTTATGAACAGAGAGAACATATTTAAATAAAATATAATATGTAGACTAATAAATTACCTACAATTTTTCTGTTTCAAATTCCCTGTATTTTCTGTTTGTATCATAATAAAGAAACTGAGAAGAATGTTATATGGTCATTAAACCATTGCTCAATCAATACAACTAATAGTGGCCTAAGACTTTTGCACAGTACTGTATGGATGTATGGATGTATGTTCCCTGTGATGGGCTAGCACCATGTCAAGGGATGGTTCCAACTTTGCAACCTATTTTGCTGGTTAGGTGCCAGCTCACAGCCACACCCACTTTGATTCAACGGTTATGAAAAATGAATGAATGAATGAATGAATGTCCTCTTAAAATTAATATTTAATTGTTCTCCAATTTGATCTTGGTCAGTGTTGCAGGAAGTATGCAGCCTATCCTGAAATTCACTGGGCAGAGGTACAGCCTGAACTAGACACCAGACTGTCACATAGTTTGGTAACCGCATCACCCAACCTTTCTTTTGTCTGTTGCAAGCCGAGCCAAACCAAGGTCCTGCTTCCAGCAACTGACTCTTACTTCTGAGCCACATGAGCTGCTTTATTCTTCCTGGAGGGGTTATTCGATTGAACAGCAGTGTTCAGTTTAGCCATACAATCAGGGTCACACTTCTTACCATTTGGAGGGTTGCATGAGAGTGGGAGGGTCCGCCTTAGCAATTTTCAGGAGCACCCTCATGGGGTTCATCTCGTGATTGGGAGGCTCAACTTGTGCCAGCTCGATCAGGGTTACACCGAGGGACCATATATCTGCCTTGTAGTCATACGGCCTGTCCTTGGATGTCTCGCACATCACTACTTCTGGAGCCATCCTGATTATACGGGTGCATGAAAGTTTAAAAGTGAAACAGTTTAATAGTACTGCCCAAACAAAATGAATGTTTATAACATGTGTTTAGTGGCTTACCAGTATGGAGTTCCAATGAAGGAGACTCGTCTCTGGAGCGTTTTTGTGTTTTTGGCAGACACCCCAAAGTCCGCTATGGAGAAAAAGTTTATTTAGGCATGTGATCCAGACATAGATTAAATCTAGCCTAGGATTAAACCTCTCCATTTTACCAAACTTTTCCTAGCGGTACCACAACTGTGTTCCAGTCTCACATTTCAAGACTTCACTGTCCCAGACAAAGAGAATACAAATTACTGACCTACATTACAAACCAAAAAGCTGATACAGACAATGTTAGAACAGACACTGTTAAAAATAAATGTATTTTATGGATATGTGACAACCAGCTGCTAGTTTTCAGAGTGATTTTCTACAACCTCAAATCAGAAAATGTTGGGACAATATGGAAAATGCATATAAAAAAAAACACACACAGTGTTTCTTACAAGTACTTTGACTTTTATTTTCATTGCAGACAGTATGAATATGAGATACATGGCTTGGGTCGATGGCCAGGATGCATGGCTTTGGGTCACTGGGGCCGGAGTCGCTGAGTCATGTCTGGCCTGCCTGCCTTGTCCGCTAAGCCGGGAGTGTCCGAGTGGGGCGGTCTGGGGCTGAACTGGGCGTCGTTTCGGTCCTCTTGATCTTGACTCATGCATCCTTGCCTTAGAATAAGGGATACAGAGCGTGGGGGTTCATAGTCAAAGAGTCTTATGGTGCTCAGAGACGTTGGGTTGCTGTCTTCTGCCTCCTGTGGGGGTTGCCAATGTTCTCATGTGATCCCTCTTTGGCTGTGTTTCCTACCAGTTCTTCTCTCTTTCTAGCTATGCTGCTATAGCTAATGCTGCCGGGGGTCTCATGCTACACTTGACATCAGTGATTGTTATCTAGACACTGTGCTCTTAAATCAATAACTAATTACATTTTTCTGTTTCTCTCTCCGAGCTGTGTTCCGGGGCAGTTTCCAGCGGGCCCCACACATGATGTACATCTGCTGGAACTCCACTCAAGCTGCTTCCGTCATCAGCTCCAGCCCCATGTCATACCCGGTCCACTTAATGTCGATGTGCATACTTAGATTTATCATCTACGCCGCCCAAGGAGGGTTGGGTCCCTTTTTGAGTCTTGGTCCTCCCAAGGTTCTTCCTAGAAACTAGGGAGTTTTTTCCTTGCCACTGTCGCCCTAGGCTTGCTCAATTTGGGATTGTACGTAGTTATTAGGAGATAATCTAAACTTGTAAAGTTGCTTTGAGACAATGCTCCATTGTAAAAAGCACTATATAAATAAATCTGACTTGACTTGACTTGAGATATTTCATGTTCTGTCTGGTCAACTTCATTTCACTTGTTAATAAACATCCATTCCTGCATTTCAAGCCTGCAAGACATTCCAAGAAAAGTTGGGACACTAAAGCATTTCCCACTTTGTAATGTTGCTATTCCATTTCACCACACTTAAAATATGTTTTGGCAAAAGAGCATACCAAGCGATTTAGTGTTTCAGGAGTTATTTTGTCCCATTCTTCCTACAAACACGTTTTAAGATGTGCAACAATATGGGGTCGTCGTTGTCAAATTTGTCGCTTCGAGATTCTCCACACATTCTCTATTGGGGACAGGTCAGGACTGCAGGTAGGCCAGTCAAGTACACGTACCCTCATGCTTCGCAGCCATGCCTTTGTAATGTGTGCAGCATGTGGTTTTGCATTGTCTTGTTGAAAAACTCTCAGTGCACTTTTCTGCATTAATGCTACCATCACAGAAGTATAAATGACCTTTTCCAAGGACATTGACCCAACCCCATACCATGACAGACCCTGGCCTTTAGACTTGTTGCTGATAACAGTCTTGATGGTCCTTTTCATCTTTGGTCCGGAGCACACAGGCATTCATTTTTCCAAAAAAAGACCTGGAATACTGATTAATCTGACCACAATACACGTCTCCACTGTGTGATGGTCCATCCTAGTTGCTTCCGAGCCCAGAGAAGTCGACATGGTTAACATGAAGCTTCCTTTTTGCACAGTAAAGTTGTTAGTGGCATTTGTCAATGTAACTCTGTATTGTAGTGCTTGACAAAAGTCTGCCAAAGTAATCCCTTCCCCATGTGGTTCCGTCAGCTATAGTTGAATGGTAGTTCTTGATGCAGTGCCGTCTAAGAGATTAAGGATTTTCAGTGTAAGCTTGTGCCCTTGGCCTTTACACACTGAAATTCAGATATTCTGAAATAATGATATTATACAGTGTAGAGGGAGAAATATGTAAATCCCTTCCAGTCTTTCTTTCAGGTGCATTGTTTTTAAACATTTCAATAATTTTCTCACGCGTTTGTTGACAAACTGGAGATCCTCTGGCCAGCTTTGATTATCAAAGACTCCGCCTTTCCTGGTTGCTGCTTTTGTACCAAATCATGATTACAATCACCTGTTGACATTATCTGTCTGAAATCGCATCAATATTTCGTTTTTTTGAATTCATTACTAGCTCTAAATTTCCTCGTCCCAACTTTTTTGGAACCTGTTGCAGGCCTGAAACGCAGGAATGGATGTTTATTAACAAATGAAATGAAGTTGACCAGACAAAACATAAAATATCTCAGGTTCATACTGTCTGCAATGAAATAAAAGTCAAAGTAAATGTAAGAAACACTGTGTTTTTTCTATATGCATTTTCCATACTGTCCCAACTTTTTCTGATTTGGGGTTGTACTTGAACTGGATGTGACACATAGCTTAGCGAGGGCAGTTAAAACAAGCATCATGACCAAGAAGACATGCAAAGCACAAGTAGTCATCTCCTATAAACCTTTTAATGTAATTTATGTATCTTATGTATGCAAGTAAAGATCTTATTGGCACAACCGTCCTAATCTGACCCATTTACCATATGTTGCCTGCACCAGCACTACAGCCTGTGCCTAGTTTTGTAATACAAACATTCGGTAAAACCCTGCCCTTACCATATTTGGAATAGCTCTCTTTCTCTACACAGCCCAGCCTTTGTGGGTGTCAAAAACAATCATATATAAAATCAGCAAGATCAGCAGCAGTACAACAACAGCATCAGCACATTAACTACACACACAGAAGTTAGTAGAACTCAGCTGATGTGCTTTTGTGTCTTTACCATCAAGCCAGTTTTAGTTACCAGACTGTATTTTATGCCATACGTTGTTATGCATCAGAAAATTGAGAAATCATTATAAAAGAAAGTTTGGATTTTTCTTTGCTAACTGCAAAAATACAGTTATGTTTATATTTCTTTTCTCGACTCAGGATAAAAATTAGAACAAGCAAAATAACCATAAAGACTTAAAATGTACCCATCAGAAGGTCAGATGACCATAAAGGGGTGGACATGAAACAATGCTCAATTTTTATTAAAGCTCTTCTGCTGCTGTAGCCCATCTGCTTCAAGGTCTGACATGTTGTCCATTCAGAGAGGTTCTTCCACACGCCTCGGTTGTAATGAGTAGTTATTTGAGTTACTGTTGCCTTTCTTATGGCATCAACAAGGATTTTTGTTCAAAGTCACTTAAATCATCTTTCTGCCCCATTCTGATGAACTTCAACATGTCGTCTTCACCGTGCCTAAATGCACTGCATTGCTGCCATGTGATTGGTTGATTAGATATTTGCATTAACGTGGAGTTGAACAGGTGTACCTAATAAAGTGGCTGGCGAGTTTATATATCCTCCATCATGTATTTATCTTTTGCAATACCAAATTGTACAAGGGATACATATTTCCCAACATACCCTAGCATGGGTAGATGGAACTTCACTCGTCTTCATCAAGAAGGGCTAAAATTCATGCACTTCATAGTGAGTAAAGTGTCTTTTCAGATTCAGTTCTATTCTACTTAATCTTTCAGTTTTCTGGAGGTGTATGAGCTCAGCTACCAGGCACTGGACCTCCACTGGAGTCCAGCACCAATTAAGCCCTGGCTAAGCACAGTCTCCTCTCTACTCTTCTACTTTTATTGGCTGTTATGCTTAACCAATCATCATTTACAGTGCACATATAATTCATCAATGTCAAATATAGTGCAGGTAATAAAAATGACATGTCATTATCTGTATTATAATACCAGCCTGCTTTATGCATACACACACATACCAAGCTTAATGTCGCCATCAAGTGTGAGCAGAATGTTTCCAGCCTTTAGGTCTCGATGGATGACTTTGTTCTCATGTAGGTAATGCAGGGCCTCCAGAGTCTGCTTACAAACCACCCTGATCTGAGGCTCTGTCAGAGGCCTCTCCAGCTCTGCACACACAGACACACAAGTTTCAGTCATTGTAGGGACTTTCCACTGACATAATGTTACTGTAGCTAACCAACACTACACCTACACCTAACCCTAATCTTAACCTCAGTAACCTAAAGCAAATATTTACATTTACAGCATTTAGCAGACGCCCTTATCCAGAGCGACTTACAACTGATACAGTCTTACAATCCAAGCAATTGTGGGTTAAGGGTCTTGCTCAAGGACCCAACAGTGGCAGTTGGCAGCGGTGGGATTTGAACCCTGGACCTTCTAGTCTATAGTCCAGTACCTTAACCGCTAGGCTACCACATTTAGCCACATTTAGGCTCCTTTTGTTTTTTTTGTTTTTCACAAGAAAGTTTTGTTTAAAAAAAGAAAAAAGAAAGAAATTCTAGGGACTAGCCAAATGTCCCCACAAGGTAAAAAAATGTAAGCTCTTTCTATCCTTGTGAGGACATTTGGTTCCCACAATTATATACTCTCTCTCTCTCTCTCTCTCACACACACACACATTACACAATCCGTTACTGTATCATTTAAAAAATGATCTCAAGAGCAAGCAGTGTTCAGGTCTATTTACCAAGTTTTAGGTCAATTTGCATAGTTCAGAACCATAATAAAATGCATATCAGAAATTCTGTCCCTAACACAGTTTGGGTGCATTTGTCATCGTCAGGACCAGGGGGTAACCTGATCCTGAATTAATCTTCTTCAAGAGCCTGAAAATAAGCTCTTAAGTCAAAGTGGACTCACTAACAATGACTGTTTTTTTATAATCCTGCTACATGCACAGCATTCCCAAAATAATCCTATTCATTTCCAAACAAGGCTTTTCTTCATGTCAATGTGCATGTACAATCAAGCTAATACCGAAAGTAGTTTTTACCTTTTTCATATTTTAAGTGTTTTTACATAATACAATGGTGAGCCAGAAACTCAAGAACACACAGACTAAACTGGAAAGGCACTTGGCAGCGAGACTCCTTGCTGGTACAAACCAGTGATGTCAAGACCCCAAACGCAATCCTCGCCATGCTAGGGGCGAAATACTGTGAACCAGGACTATCATCAGAAGCAGGTTTTGTGTCGGCTTTTCAGGCTTTTTCATCTCACCACTGGGTTGTCTGTGTGCTCCTGAGTTTCCACCTCACCAGAGGACTTCCAGGTTTCACAGCTCCCTGTGTCACAGGGCTAGGTGTGTAACACATCACATGCCCCTTCACTCTGAACTGAATTGAGTGTCTATGGACATGAATGGCTGAATGAACAACCTGGCCTAGAACGTGTAATAGCGTAACTCACCCAACATCACTGCATCCACAGCCCCTCCAGCACAGAACTCAATCAGAATCTGCAGGGGAAAAATGTAATTGTAAAAGATTTACTCCCATTATTACAAGACTTTAATTACAATGTGCTTTTGTTGTTGCTCAGGCTCTAGAAGCAGCAGCACAGGGCTCAAGACGGGAACCAACCCTAGACATCGCACCAATCCATGTCTTCGGAATGTGGGAGAGAATCCAGAGTACCCGAAGGAAACCCACACAGGCAATGGTAGAACATCTCCAGCTGTGAGGTGACAGCGCTAAATATTGAACCACCATGCCACCCTGTTCAATCAATTTCCCATCACAAATATTTGAATACCACTTCTGCACTCCTAGATGCCATATACTACTTCCTCTTACTGGACACTGGAACGTGATCACATTATATATATATATATATATATATATATATATATATATATATATATATATATATATATATATATATATATATATATACATAATTGATACTGACATCATTACAGAAACTGAACTGATATTTTTGGCATATAAGTACTCATAAAATATTAAAAAGCCTACTATACTTTAAAAACATTAATAAACACTCTAAAAACAGTACTGATCAGGAAAGCACAACACGTTGAACCTTGAGGAAGATGGGCTACAAAAGCAGAAGACAGCATTTTGTGATATCGCAGCAGAGATCGAGACTAATTAGAACAGGCAATGTTTTCCAGTCTTCTATTATCCTGTCTTTGTTCTTATTTGACAAAAGTGGTACCCGGTGTGGTCTACTGCTGCTGTAGCTCTTCTGCTTCAGGGTTCGATGCTGCATACCTCAGTTGTAATGAGCGATTATTTCAGTTATCTTTGCCTTTTTATTAGCTCGAACCAGCTAATAAAACCAAACCATTATCTTCTAAACCAGCCATTATCTTCTAACCTCTGGCATCAACAATGCATTTTTGCCCAGAGAACTGATACCTCACTGGATATTTTCTCTTTTACAGAGCATCCTCTGTAACCCTAGAGATGGCCGTGGGTGAAAATCCCAGTAGATCAACAGTTTCTGAAATACTTAAATACTTAAGTCACCTTTCTTCCACATTCTGATGCTCATTTTGAACTTCAGCAGGTCGTACAGACCAGGTCTACGTGCATAAATGCACTGAGTTGCTGCCATGTGATTGGCTGATTAGATATTTGTGTTAACAAGCAGTTGGAAAGTTGTACCTAATAGACTGACAAGCGAGTGTGTATTTTAACTCAAGTCTTCCTTTAAGATTGGAGAAATCTGGAAGGAGTCACAATGTGGTGACTTCACCCCCTGCTGTTGGTCACTGCAGCCACACTCCAAAATATACTGAGGTATTACAGTTGTTTTACTGTGGGCAAGATTTGGCGAGAGGTTACATTGCACAATAGATCAGAATAACACAGCAGCCCACATGGACAATTCATACATTTGCATAGAAGCAGAAAGACTGCCAGGCTTTCAGATTCCTACCCAACAGAGCAACCGCACATTCAGTCCTGTTATGTTTGAACAAACGTCCAGCAAAAGCTTATAAACTGTGTACACTGGTAGTACACCTACAATGAAACAAAAAGTTAGAAGGTAATCTCATCCATATACAGTGGTGCTTGAAATTTGTGAACCCTTTAGAATTTTCTGTATTTCTGCATCAATACGACCTAAAACATCATCAGATTTTCACACAAGTCCTAAAAGTAGATACAGAGAACCCAGTTAAATATATGAGACAAAAATATTATACTTGGTCCAATATGATTCAATATTACATATTAGTGAGTGACAAAAGTATGTGAACCTTTGCTTTCAGTATCTGGTGTGACCCCCCTGTGCAGCAATAACTGCAGCTAAACGTTTCCTGTAACTGCTGATCAGTCCTGCACACCGGCTTGGAGGAATTTTAGCCCATTCCTCCGTACAGAACAGCTTCAGCTCTGGGATGTTGGTGGGTTTCCTCACATTAGCTGCTCGCTTCAGGTCCTTCCACAACATTTCATTTGGATTAAGGTCAGGACTTTGACTTGGCCATTCCAAAACATTAACCTTATTCTTCTTTAACCATTCTTTGGTAGAACGACTTGTGTGCTTTGGGTTGTTGTCTTGCTGCATGACCCACCTTCTGTTGAGATTCAGTTCATGGACAAATGTCCTGACATTTTCCTTTAGAATTCTCTGATATAATTCAGTATTCATTGTTCCATTACTGATGGCAAGCCGTCCTGCCCAGATGCAGCAAAACAGGCCAAAACCATGATACTACCACCACCATGTTTCACAGATGGGATAAGTTTCTGATGCTGGAATGCAGTGTTTTCCTTTCTAAACATGACGCTTTTATTTTAAACCAAATAGTTCTATTTTGGTCTCATCCGTCCACAAAACATTCCTCCAATAGCCTTCTGGCTTGTCCACGTGATCTTTAGCAAACTGCAGACGAGCAGCAATGTTCGTTTTGGAGAGCAGTGGCTTTCTCCTTGCAACCCTGCCATGCACACTATTGTTGTTCAGTGTTCTTCTGATGATGGACTCATGAATGTTAACATTAGCCAATGTGAGAGAGGCCTTCAGTTGCTTAGAAGTTACCCTGGTGTCCTTTGTGACCTCGCCAACTAATCGGCGCACTTGCTTAAACTTGTATGAGTCGAGCCATGTGATTCATTCCCGATTCCCGATTCACAACTCAGTGCACATTGACTCAGTGATTCAGGTTCACAATAGCCTTGCTCAGTGAAGATCTCCACTGTGTTTATCGTGTTTTTCTTTATTTTTACATCTACAGTACTGTGTTCATAGTGCAAAGAAGTCTGCATGAATCCTAAAAAGGTTAGTTTAGAGCCAAGAGCCAACCGAAAGCAAAACAGGAATTGAATGCTGCAGGCTGCAGTTAGCTTAGCAGCTATGCTGAGTTCATCAATAGAGTATATGTTTTGCTTTTACTTTTCACTTTCAATTCATTAATTTGAACTGAAGTACCACTGTATATGATTTACTGAAAGCAATGCATAGTAACAATAATGCAAAAATGTAGGGGCACAGAATTTAAAGCTCTGAGCTACTAAGTGGAGGTTGTGAGTGATATCCCAACTCTGCCAAGCCTACAATGTTGTGCCCTTCTGCTCAGCTCAACTGTAAATTGGTGTTTACTAAAGTGTCTGCTACATGCTGTTAATGTAAATTAAATACAGAGGGCCATATTAATGAGATGGCAGTTATTAAGAAATGGCAATTAACACTGCGTGGTAGGAATATGGATGCATGAGTCTAATACACAAGACCACTACTACAGAGATCCGGATTTGAGTCCCGTCGGTGCCTTCCTGCCAGGTCGGGTTTCACTAGCAGACATGACTGGCTGTGTCTGAGGACGGATCATTCCCTGACACTGCAATGGTGACCCTCACACAGCCCTGCAATGCATGCTTACACCATGTTCTCTGAGGATAAGCGTCGGAGTAGCCACAACCCTGAACAAGAGAGATTGTGATTTTTAAAAACCAGTACAAGTTGTTGAATGGACAATATAGTATATCATGGCTGATGCAATATACTCCATACCAGATTCTCCATCTATTAAATACAGGGATTCATAACCTTTTATAGCCTGGATTGTGAATGATTAATCAATGTGCTCAGTAAAAAACATCTACTGGTTGTGTTAGTTGATGTGTACAGCAACTGTGAAGCAGTTCAAGGTCAAATGCATGTGTCTATTATAAGGACTTGGAAATCACAAGTGAGTGATGATGGCAGAAGTCCAGGTCATTCCAAGAAGGTTACAAACTTTGTAACGCAACCGTATTGTATGCAATTATATAAAAATATCCCAGGATTCCATTCTGACTTTCGAACTACAGCTTTACGAGACAATAAATGCTAATGTACTACATAATCCACTCAATGTACAAAACACTTTTATTGCAGCATGAGGAAGCAGGATCACAAATCCCCTGGTGAACCTCTGAGCCTGATAAAAATCGGCATGCCCATTTCAACAAGCCACACCTGTGTGAAAATAAAGAGATCTGGCAGCAACTAGGGCGGCCTGTAATATAATAACCAAGTCATTATGTCTAGCCTCATCCGACAATAGTCTAACTACATTAGTGCACCTTGTGTACGAACCTGTGCATACTTATGGTTCTTCTAAAACACGGGCAATGTTTCCACAATATCACAAGATGTTAAAAGGATTTAAAATGGTAACGTTTATGACAGTTTTAGGAACTGTTTAGATAATTAACAAATCTTGTAACTTGCAATTATTTGCATTTCTTAGTATGGTAACATTTACAAGACTTAATCAAGAGTGACTTACAACTGAGCTGAGAAGGTGAAGGTTTCTTGAGAGCCCAATAGTGACAGCTTAGTACACCTTGAATTTGAACTGACAACCTTCTGATTAGTAGTCCAGAAACATAACACCTGATCCACCACCATGAAATCCATAGCATTATTCCATGAAAGATGGTATCACTCAATGTTTGACTTGTTTGCTGTTGTTGTCTTTGTGTATATATTTAAAGTACCCTTGCACAGCCACTTTATTAGGTTCACCTGTTCAACTGCTCCTTAATGTAAATATCTAATCAGCCAAAAACATAGTAGCGACTCAATGCATTTAGGCATGTAGACATGGTCAAGACAACTTGCTGAAGTGCAAACCGAGCATCAAAATGGCTTGAAAGGTGATATCTGAACGTGGCATGGTTGTTGGTGCTAGGCTGGTCTGAGTATTTCATAAACTGCTGATCTACTGGGATTTGCACCCATAGGAATCTCTAGGGTTCACAGGGAATGGTCTGAAAAAGAGAAAATATCCAGTGGGCGGCAGTTCTCTGGGCAAAAATGCATTTATTGATGCCAGAGGTTAGAGGAGAATGACCAGACTGGTTTGAACTAAAAGAGCAGTACAGTAACTAAAACAACCACTCATTTTTCCCACAGAGATATACAGAAGAGCATCTTGGAATGCACAACACTTCAACCCTTGTAGCACACAGATTGCAGCAGCTGAAGACCACACCAGTGGCCACTTCCGTCAGCTGAGAAAATGCAAATAAGCCTACAATTCACACTGTCTCACCAAAACTGGAAAATAGAAGGTTGGAAAAATCTGGTCTGACTGGTCTGACGAGTCTCGATTTCTGCTCCAACATTCAGATGGTAGGGTCAGAATTTGGCATAAACAACATGAAAGCATGGATCCGTCCTGCCCTGTGTCAACAGTTCAGGCTGCTGGTAGTGGTGTAATGGTGTGGGGGATATTTTCTTGGCACACTTTTTGTCCCTTAATACCAACTGAGCAAGACTAAAATGCCACAGCCTATCTGAGTATTGCTGCTGACCATGTCCATCCCTTTATGACCACAGTATACCATCAACTGATGCTACTTCCAGCATGAGAACACACCATGTCACAAAGCTCAAATCATCTCAAGCTGGTTTCCTAAACATGACAATGAGTTCACTGTACTCAAATGGCCTCCATGGTCATCCGATCTAATAGAGCACGTTTTTATGATGTGATGGACCAGGAGACTTGTATCATGAAAGTGTAGCTGACAAATCTGCAGCAACTATGTGACTGAAATCTGTCAAAACATTTCCAGCACCCTGTGGAATCAATGCCACAACGAATTAAGGCACTTCAAACCCACTGTGGTAGCCTAGCGGTTAAGGTACTGGACTATGGACCAGAAGGTCCAGGGTTCAAATCCCACCTCTGCCAAGCTGCCACTGTTGGGTCCTTGAGCAAGGCACTTAACTCACAACTGTGGTATCAATTGTAAGCCCCCTAGATAAGGGCGAGTGCTAAATGCTGTAAATAAGTCAGTTAGGTTCAGAACCTTACAAAAAAACACTAAAGCAGACCATCTGGAAACATTCAATCATTAAACTTCATGTAAATGTATCACGTTTAGTTTGTTTTCTGCAAAATAGTTTTTTTATTTATACAAAAAAATCAAGTCAGTTAACCAGTGGTGTTCAGACTTTTGAAGACTCTAGTTGCTACCAAGTACTGTACAGAATTCTGTCTACAGAATCTACACTGATTCATTTGAAGAACACTTTTGTCTGAAGTATGGCAGAATCAAATCCAAGCTCATCAGTTACAGGGTATAGCTCCAACAGTCTTTCACGGACAGACCTGAGATATGAACCCACGGCCCATGTGATTACCATGACAATAGCCTTACAGCAATTTGGGCAACCCTTCAAAGAAAACAGCTATCTTAACCTTTTCTGCAGCCGGGACAAATTGAAACTGCTTTATTCCTAACCATACAAGCAGTCTAATCAATCTTCTATTCTCAGGTCTCTCTCCAGGAAGGAAGCAGGCTGGGAAAAGAGTGAGATAACAGGATCTGTTGTGTTTAATCTGGTTTTCCATTGTCATGTACCATAGAACATGAAAGACTTGATCTTTATTCTAATCCAGTGGCAAATTAACGTGCCTTCACAGGATTCTGCTCTTAACATTATAGTATTTATACATAATGCAGCACAGCTTGTATTTTTATCTTGAAAATATTCTACCTATTTTGAATATAAGTCTATGGGGAAACAGGACACTATAACGGATATGCAGTAGACAGTTCATATTCCATGAAATGGCTTCCAAGTCACTGGCTAACCAACACAACTGTACTGATTTGCATAGGTATCAGCCATGAGCGCTACACTCAACATAAAAATGTACTGTACACTTCGCTAAGGAGAAATGCTACAGGATTTCCGAAGAGTAGTACTCCCATTTTGACCCTGGTTATCCTGCTCAGGGTTACAATCTGGTCCAGAGCCTACCAAAATTCAATGGGCTCAGACAGAGGTACACCCTGGCAGTCCATTGCAGGATTTGATAAACACTGGAACACTGCAGCAGCAGCAGCTGGCCCTTACCTTTGACCACATGATGCTAGTGTTCACTAAAATACACAGAAATGGATAATGTACTGTTCGATTTCAACATTGGACTCCGCCTGATGTGGATTTTACATGTCCTCCCCATGTCGGCATGGGTTTACTCTGGGTGATCCGGTTTCCTCCCACATCCCAAAGACATGCGTTTCCTCTCACATCCCAAAGACAGGCCAGTGTGAACGTGACTGACTAGTATTGACGTAAACTTGCTCCTGTCATAAACAGCCATTGATGCCAAAAATTATGTTGAATAAATCAATAAAATAAACATGAAATTAAGGTGTGTACAATTTAATACAAACATATTTATGCTTCGGAATCCTGTCAGTCATTGTTCTTGTTACAAACTGTGAGAAAACTGAATCTTACATCCAGTATCGTGATTGAATCGAATCACAAACCCAACTAGAAACACTGGAATATGCAGTACTCGTACTGTACTGTGCTGTAAAATTTAGCCATGGTGAGAAACCCAGAAATGAATGAGCTATGTGTAACAATGGGTCACCCCTGGTTTAAGTCGCTGGTACAAACCTCACCTCGCCAGAGGCGGGATATGAACGTACAAAAGTACTGTTTTATATCCCACCACCAGTGAGATGAGCTTTGAGCGAAGGCATATGATATAGTTTGGTTTCTCTGCACCACTGAGTTCAGGTGTGCACTGCACACCATAACGCCTGGTAGATGCTCATGTGTGTTCGAGTGTCAGCGCTCCCTGACATACACTATGCTTGACTTACATAATATATTGAAGTGACATGACAATATTAGTCCCTTTAAAAAAAAAAAAAATTCTCAGTAAATTTTGGGGATAATTATCATCTCATCACTAGTTCGTATTGTTTACTATCGGTTAATTTAATTGTTGTTATTATTACATTTACATTTACAGCATTTAGCAGACGCCCTTATCCAGAGCGACTTACAATTGATACAGTCTTACAATCCAAGCAATTGTGGGTTAAGGGTCTTGCTCAAGGACCCAACAGTGGCAGCTTGGCAGAGGTGGGATTTGAACCCTGGACCTTTGGGTCCATAGTTCATTACCTTACCCACTAGGCTACCACATTATTAACACTTATACACACTTACTAATCTTTAGAGAAGTGTATTCTGACAGCGATGTATAACCATTCTTCTCAAGAGATGTGTTGTGGTTGGCCAGAATTAAGGAATACAAGCTTGCTCTTTCTAAAAACCTCTTGATTTCCATCAACTCATCATTTCCAGTTTTTTTACAGCCGTAACGTGTAACCTGTTTGTTAAACAATATATCAAAAATGTCACTGCCATGTCCTTCTATAGGGCTTTTGCATGTGCTCACCCAAAGCTTGCTGTTATAGTAGAAGGCATCCAAGAGCTTGACAATGTTGTGATGGTTACAAGATGCCAAGATGTCAATCTCCACCATGTAATCTTCCAGCTCCTCCTCTGTCTTAGTGTCAATCACTTTTGCTGCAGCCAAAATGCCAGACTGCCTATTCTGAGCCTAGGAAAGAAGACATAATTAGTCATTTATTATTTATAATAATATAATATAATATAGTGGTACCTCGGTTCCAGTTCGTTCCAGAAGGCTTGTTGAGTACCGAGCAATTTTTTCCCAAAAGGATTACCGGTAATGTATATTGAATTAATCCGTTCCAGACCCCAGTAAATCCACATTATATAAAGGATTATATGCATTAATGGAGTTGTATTGTACAGTACAGGTGCTCCCATATTTACAATGGGGATATGTTCTGACAAATCCATTACAAAGTTAAATGTAACATGAACTGAGGAGTTTAACAAGGGTCTGGTAGAATGGAATATATTGTATCATAGCGGAGCCTATGATAACTAACAGGTAAGGTAATGTTTAAAGCACTTATATTAACCTACAGTTTCCCAAAATCATTAACTCAAAGCTTATTTTATAATAAAATGTTTTTGTAAATCTCATGTAGTTTAGTGAGTAATAAATTGAAAGTGAAAAGTAAAAGCAAAAGACTTACTCTATTGGTGAACTCAAGGTACTTGCATAACTGCTAAACTAACTGCAGTCTGTGTTCTGAAGGATTGATTTCCTTTCGACTGGCTCTTGTAATTAACCTTTTCAGGACCCATTGAGATTTGTTTGCACTAAGAATACAGTACTGTACTTGTGAAAACAAAGAAAAACACGATAAACACAGCAGAGATCTTCACTGAGCAAGGGCTATTGTGAACCTGAATCACTGAATCAATGCGTACTGAATCGTGAATTGTGAAACCACAACCAAGAACCGAGTTTCGGCTGAAACGAGTAACACAGCTGTACTCATACAAGTTTAAGCAAATGCGCCGAGTACCATGCAAACGACGAGAACCAAGACAAAATTGTATACTCAAAATGCGTCGAGAACCGAATTCGACAAGTTACGAGGTGGTCGAGAACCAAGGTACCACTGTAATGTAATGTAATGTAATGTAATGTAATGTAATGTAATGTAATATAATATAATATAATATAATATAATATAATATATATATATATATATACACACTCCTGATCAAAATCTTAAGACCAGTTAAAAAATTGCAAGAATTCGCATTTTGCACTATTGGATCTTAAGAAGGTTCTAAGTAGAGCTTCACAATGCTAAAAGAAGAAATCGGTGCAAAAGACAAAAACTTTTGAGCAGGGAATTTTTTGAAAACTGCATTTACACTCAAACATGATTTTTTTCAGCTGATCAAAAGTTTAAGACCATAGCTCAAAAAACCCCGAAAACCCCCTCAAAACAAAAATCAAAGTGTCAAAAAAAGGACTCAGTAATGAGTAGCTCCACCATTCTTGTTGATCACTTCAAACAATCGTTTAGGCATGCTCGATGCCAGTGTTTTCAGGAGGCTAGTGGGGACGTTGCTCCAAGTGTTGAAGATGGCTTCACGAAGGGCATCCACTGTCTGGAACTGATATCCATTTTTGTAAACTTCCCTTGCCATCCATCCCCAAATGTTCTCAATCGGATTTAGATCAGGGGAACATGCAGGATGGTCCAAAAGAGTCATGTTATTCTCCCCCCACTGTGCCGTGTAGAAAACATCTCAGGTGGGATCTCCTTGTCATGCCAGTAACGTTGGAAGCCATCAGGCCCATCAAGGTTAAATTTTTTCTCATCAGAGAAGACAACTTTCTTCTATCCTTCAATGCAAAGTCCAAACGGGCAATTTTGTGGCGTTGAAGAAGACGTGGCTTTTGAAGACGTTTTTTATTTCTGAAGCCCTTCCCTCGTAGATGCCGTCTGATGGTTATTGGGCTGCAGTCAGCACCAGTAATGGCCTTAATTTGGGTAGAGGATCGTCCCGTGTCTTGACGGACAGCCAATCAGATCCTGCGGCTCAGCGCTGGTGAAATATTCTTGGGTCTACCACTTGACTTTTTTGTTCCATAACCCTCAGTGTCAATTAAAAAATGCAAAATGACTGTCTTGCTACGTCCAACCTCAGCAGCGATGGCACGTTGTGAGAGGCCTTGCTTATGCAGCTCAACAATCCTACCACGTGCAAAGTCAGTGAGCTTTTTTGCTTTTGCCATCAGGAAGTCTTGACAGTGTAAATACTTGACAGAAAATGACATGGAATCTAAATTTCTGAGCAGCTTTTGGCTTTTAAAGGCTATGGTCTTAAACTTTTGATCAGCTGAAAAAATCATGTTTGAGTGTAAATGCAGTTTTCAGAAAATTCCCTGCTCAAAAGTTTTTGTCTTTTGCGCCGATTTCTTCTTTTAGCATTGTGAAGCTCAATTAGAACCTTCTTAAGACCATAGTGCAAAAATGCAAAAATTCTTGCAATTTCTTAAAACTGGTCTTAAGATTTGATCAGGAGTGTGTGGTATTATATATATATATATATATATATATATTATTAATAGATATATATATATATATATATATATAATATTGCAAAACAACTGAACCAGAAGACTCATGCCTTTGCATGTGTACAAACTCATAAATTACTGTTGTCATACAACACTGCAAATATTGACAGTGCTGATAAGAAATGACCTTCAACACTGACAAAAGTCACGTTCAAGAAGTCACTTCTTTAGTCCACAATACTCCACTGATAAGAGTAATATATTATCAGCTCTATATTAGATGTGTATTACTGTTTATTTTTCACAAGCAAACCCTCACAAACCCTCACATCACTTGGAAACAATAAATCGACATAAACCACCACACAACATGTGGGCAGGTTAAATTAGGCAATGAGGAAACACAAATCACTGAAAATGAATGACGAAGGTGTAACCCAATAGTAACCGCTAGAAAGCTATTTAGTACAATAGTAATTACTTTATTTTAATCAGTAACAGTCATCCAAAACTGAAAAATCATTTAAAACAGCATATATAATCCCAAAGAAAAAAAATAGTAGCACTAAAAGCTAATGCATTAACTTTGTGCTACTGTAGCATATTCATTTAGCTTATGCTAATTACCACTTTCTATTTCTGAGCTTAACAGTTGCTAAGCAAGTCTGAGTTTTAGCTGCACACTGCACCATACAGATATTTAAAGCTTTATTTTACTATACATTCATTTCAACATTTACATTTAAATCATTAAGTTCCTATGGCTGCCAGAGAGCTAAAGTAGCAACCTTATACAAACCTAGCAATGCACCAATTTGCTGCTGATTAGCAATATTATAATCAGCACATTTTCTGACCCATCTACATATTGCTTATCTCTCTTACGATGTTGTAAGTAAGTAATATGCTCTTTGTAAGGTCATTTCAGTAAGTCAAGTACATTTGTATCATCAGTACAATTTATACAATGGGACAAAATTGCCCCAGCGATCATGGTGTAGCCTGGTGTAAGACAACACGAGGCTCCAAACACCAGACCACATAAAGTAATAACCACACAGTACTGTGTATGATCTTTTCCTTTGCATAAATGTCTGCTTATCATGCGTGGGAGAACAAATGTATGTTTTATGATCAGTGAATCATCTACAAGAGGTGGAGTGTTAAGAATTTAAGCTTACGCTTACTGTTTCCTAACGCCCAAACCTCATGACTGAGCTATACAAAGTGACATCAGACTTTAAACCAAACAAAAACGTCCAAACTAATGTCTATCCTGTTTTTTCTTTTATAAATCCATACTTTTCCTCCACTGTGAAAATCATTTAGTACTTCCTCATTCCACCACTCATTCATGGTTTCAGTAGTATTCATGTTTCCCTGCTTTCTGTATTACTGCCCATAATGGGCTCCGTCACAAAAACTCAAGTCATTGAATTCCCACATAAACAAGAGTAGAACAATGGATTGTGAGCAAGACTCTTACCACCTGAAGTTCCCAGCCTAATATTCAGGAATTCGTGTTAAATCATATTAGATCCTCAAGTGGCTCAATGACAATTCGTGATGTCTGAGGAAGGACTGGCCAGCACTGCACCAGCGACCAATTTTGAGCCCTGAGTGATAGTATGTGTTCATCTACTCAAAATGATTTATGAGAATTTACGGAGTACCCCACAAACCCAAATAGAATGAGAAAATAAAAATAAAGAAATCAAATGTTAAAGCATATTATTATATAACTAACAGGTTATGTAATTCCACGGTGAGTAATGTATGAATTTGAAGTCTAAAGGGGTTAACCCTCTATTACTCAGCTATTTTGTAAACAATAACAACTATCCATTCACCTACCTAATCATTCATTCATCTGAGGTAATAGCTTTATTTTGGTCAGGCTCGTGGAATTAAACTCTGGTGAAAGGAATACATTCTGGATAAGGCACCAGTCCTGAACAGGGCATCATACATCGACTCATACCAAAGGGTGATTTAGAGTTGCTAGTATCTACTGACATTTATTCAGTCAAGAGGAAACGCCCATGCACATGGATGAAAACACACCAAATTACACACATGCAGTGACAGGATTTATTTATTTATTTATTTGTTTTTTTTTTGTTTTTAGAATGGATTTCAAATGCATTTTGTATCTGCAGTAGTCAACAGAATAATATTTGTTTCACTTTTGAAATAGTATAGATATTTATTTCAAGTATAACTACTTTATATACATGACACATATTAAATGTATGTATACAACATCAAGAGATGGGCTTTTTTTATTTATAACATTTCAACTTCATAGATGTGAAACCAGCCATCAGTCTTATGCAAAGATTTGGGCACCTCTGTTCACACCACATACAGTTCTTTCTTAGCTTTGCAAATAAAAACAACCTTTGTAGGTACTTAATATAATATATTTCTTATTAGCAGGGCCTGATGCAGCCTGCTTTGACTGGGGGTGCAGTGAAAAGTTATGGGGGACATCTTGTGATAGTACCCATGGTGGTCTAGTTAGCTGTAGTGGGTACACTAACCATGACTGGGGGTGGTGCAGCAAAAATCTGGGGGGCTCCTATCCCAACTATGCACCCCCGTGTATCCGGCCATGATGCTTAGGCACCATTTCAGATGATTCAAAGTGTTTTGTAAGGTTTCAGGAATTAAATGGACTTTTATTAAGTCCATTTTATTAAATGGAAGTTTATTAAAATGTGCAGATGTATATCTTACTCCTTGCAGAGGTTAAAGTCTTCTTATTTATAAAATTACCAAGCCATGTCCATTGACTAAAACATTTTGATATTTAACCAAAGCTGCCAAAACCTTTGAATAATGAGGAACATGACTCAGAGGTGAATTGCAAATTAAATTTAATTTGCAACTGTAATATAACATGTTGCTTAGGTCATTTTCTGCTTGCAAAGACACCAAATTAAAAGTCATTCGCTCTTGGCTGTGCAGCATGCCAAGCTATCCTTCTTAATAATTTCTCTGTATAAATGGTATCTGACAAACATTTTCGGTAACTGGGATGCAAAATGGTTGAAATGTATTTTATTTAATGTGCAGTAGCCTAAATGTGTTGATATAAAGAAGGTATTGCAGAATGCAGTCACATGTGTCATGCTTCAAATTATTGTACAGGAATCAAATTGGAAAGTTTGAACCCCAAGTATACCCAAGGATATATAATGAATGTGTCGTTTACCTTGTAAACCTTCCCAAAAGCACCATCTCCTAGTTCTCCCAGAATTTCCCAGGTTTCTTCCGGATTCAAATCTCTGTGAACGTGATGATACTGCTTTTTCTTCTTCTCAGGGCCCAGCTTAAATATGTTCAAAAAATTTAACAAAGACATTGTCCTTTCCTGCCAGATAAATAAGGTTTATCCGTAGAAATAAATAAATAAATGGCGATGCGACAGAGACGCGTTATTATTATTATTATTATTAATAGTAGTAGTAGTAGTAGTAGTAATATTTGGCGATTATTGTTGTTATTATTAATATGCTACTATTAATAATTTTAGGCTATTATTATTGTTGTATCTATTCTGTCTGATTTTGTATTGTGGGTGTTCTAAAGTTTTAGAAAATGGTCTGGTAAGGGAAAACAAATTCAGATCATGCCAATAATAAGAGTACAACTGCTATAACAGAGCCTCGTCTATTTAAAAAGTCCTCATATCTATTACTATGTAAACAAGCACAACAAAGCACGGGATAAATAAACGAGACGAAGTCTGTCCCTGCTATAGCACGTTAGCTTGTCTTTTTACTATTATCTGGTGGGAAATGTAGATTATTCCGCTTATCATCCAAACGAAACAAAAACGTTGTTGTTGTTGTTGTTGTTGATGTTGATGTTGTTGTTGTTGACGATGATGACTCCCGCTCCGATTTCTCTCCTCTTGAAAGTGATCAGACTTCACTCCAGTTAAAAGAATCCAGTTTGAGGATTTATTCCAGTATACACCGCATGATTTGCCATTCGCAAACGCGCACCACTGATTTTCCTACGAACCTGCTCGTCCTCAGCTCTAATCTAGCGGACCTAGTGCGCGTTCACGAGAGGATCAACCTTTCTGACCGCAATTCGTCGCACGTTTCCACGTCCTTGCGTATGGAACGCCAAAAGGGTCAGATTCCCCAAGGAATGTAAGCCATTTTACCCAGCTTTCACGCTAGAGGGTGTCAAGTCGCTCAAGTAACTCAAGATTTTGAGAGTGTGTCGAGCTGCTGCTATTATTACATGTACATTTAAGGGTCAATTTATTCGGTGTACCTCACTGTTTTTAAACTTACCATATAGATGCACTTTGTAGTTCTACAATTAGGCTGCATACTGTAGTCCATTTGTTTCTGTTCATGTTAGCGTTGTTAGTCCTCTTTATTCTGTTCTCGAATGGTCAGGACCCCCACAGGACTCATACAAATCAGGTACTATTTGGGTGGTGGAGCATTCTGAGCATTCACGCAGATCTGCTGCTGGTGTGTTAGTGTGGGCTGAGCGTGGTTAGTTTGATTAGTTTGATTGAGAGTGAGCGGTCTGGCTGAACTGGGCTTCGGTCCTCTTGATCTTGACTCGTGCATACTTGCCTTAGACTAAGGGCAGAGCTGGGGGTTCATAGTCAAAGAGTCTTATGGTGATCAGAGACGTTGGGTTGCTGTCTTCTGCCTCCTGTGGGGTTGCCAATGTCTCATGTGATCCCTCTTGGCTGTGTTACCTACCAGATCTCCTCTTTCTAGCTATGCTGCTATAGCTAATGCTGTTGGGGTCTCATGCTACACATGGCATCAGTGATTGTTAATAGACACTGTGCTCTTAATCCATAACTAATTACATTTTCTGTTTTCTCTCCGAGCTGTGTTCCAGTTCCAGCCCCACACATGTTGTTCATCCACTGCAACTTCACTCAAGCTGCTTTCGTCATCAGCTCCAGCCCCATCATACCCAGGCCACTTACCTGTATTTCACATTCTATATGAAGTATGACTCCATGACTTTAGTTTCATTCTTACATTTATCATCTATTCCGCCCAAGGAGGTTGGGTCCCTTTTTGAGTCTTGGTCCTCCCAAGGTTTCTTCCTCATAACACTTCCTTCCAGTTTTTCCTTGCCACTGTCACCCTAGGCTTGCTCAATTTGGGCTTGGACGTAAATATTAGGAGATAATCTAAACTTGTAAAGATGCTTTGAGACAATGCTCCATTGTAAAAAGCGCTATATAAATAGATCGTACTTGACTTGACTTGACTATTTTAAATGCTACTGAAAGCCATGCTCACACTACAAAGCAACAAAGCAAAAGGCAGACATTAATTTTCTATTGATTATAATGCATCCATTAAATCTCCAACACAATAATAGAGCTAGAACTAGCTTGTTTTTTACAAACGTGATACTTTTGGCGTTCCACAGCCATTATAGTACCAACATTTCATTCATACACAATGTTCCTGATTTGTATGGGGCACCACTGATCTGGTCACAAGACCCAGACTCCACCCCAAAGAGCACAAAACCTCGGAAGCCTCTGTAGGGCGTAATATCACACACGTTTGCAAACCCATAGGAAGTGCAGTCGTGGAGGTATCAGCTTATGTACTATGATGTTAGGACAAACACTAAATCATCACCACCATCATCATCATCATCATTTTCATTATTAGTTCTATTGTTATTTTTACTACTACTATTACTATAATAATAATAATAATAATAATAATAATAATAATAATAATAATAATAATAATCATCATCATCATCATCATAATGATTATTATTGTTATCATCATTATTATTATTATCATCATTATTATTATTATCATTATTACTATTAATAACAACGGCAATAATAATAATAATAATAATGATAATAATAATAACAATAATAACAACAACAACAATAATAATATTATTGTTGTTGTTATTAATATTATTATTATTATTGTTGTTGTTGTTATTATTATTATTATTATTATTATTATTATTATTATTATTATTATTATTATATAAGTTTGAGAGCGAGACAAAGCTAAAAATCATGTTTCCTTGCGAAAGTTTGTACGTCGTCAAGACAACGGACGCGCGTGTAAAAAAAAACGAGGACTCTGATTGGTCGTTTTGTCTCCGACCTCTTTAAAGCTGCTCTGTGATTTGTCGGAACTGATGCTACTATATAAAGCTGTGTGAAACTCAGGAGCAAAGCGGGTCTGTGAGCTCGTGTGATTTCAGTTCACTATGTCAGCTGCAGTAGAAAGGTAATGTTACTCCTCTTTGCCATAGATATCTCAGATATTCACGCAAAAAAGAAAAGAAACTGTTTCGTAGAAGCGGCTGTTTTAAGAGAGTAATGTATAATATAATTAAAAGTATGCGTAGCTCCAACTGCAACTAGCTACCAAAACAGCTGGTTAGTATAACGGAGAGGAAAGTGGGCTTACTTTTTCACATACTTCTGAATACTGTAGTCAGCGCTTTAGCCATAGGTCATATTTGAATAAATACACTGTTTCCTTATCACTTGCCAAAAACCTGTTGTGGTAATCTATTCTCATTTAATTGAATATATCTAAATGTACTGAACATTATTTTCCACACTGAGTACACCAACATGAAATATATTTAACTGAAAACATTTTTTTGTTCTGCGGCCCATGAGTTGTATTTGAGGTTGCTATGGGAACCTTTGCGTGACGCTACACGTCTCCGGTCAATTTTTCTGAATCGAATTGTTGCATGTAGTTTAAACCTCACTCTCAAAAGAATTCAAGCTAATAATATTTATATTTTGTGTAATAGATATTCGTATCTTGTTTGGCTTAAATCTAGTGACAAAGAAGTTGTTAATAGCACAATATGTTTGACATTTAAAAGCAAATAAAACAATTAAAGGAACATCAACATCAACAACAAAAACACAACAGCAATAATAATAATAATAATAATGATTATTATTATTATTATTATTATTATTATTATTATTATTAATTATAACAACAATAGTAGCGGGCAGCATGGTTGCGCAGTGGTTAGTGCTGTCACCATTGTGGCGTTTGTATGTTCTCCTTGTACTCCTCCAGATACTCCAAAGACATGTGATAGGCCAACTGGTGTCTCTAAAGTCTCCGTGTGTGTGTGTGTGTGTGTGTGTGTGTGTGTGTGTGTGTGTGTGTGTGTGTGTGTGTGTGTGTGCTTGTGATGGCTTGACTCTGGTTTAAGTGGGTTAAGTGAATAATAATTGTTGTGGTGTCACAAGAAAGTTGTATATAAAAAAATAAAAGTAATTGTTATTTTTATTTTATTAATAGCATTGTTACTTATTTGTTCTATCTACACACACACACACACACACACACACACACACACACCACACACCTATATATAATATATATATATATATATATATATATATATATATATATATATATATATATATATATATAAACATTTGAACTGGTGCTACTACTTCTAATGAATTCAGGGTCTGATGAGGTTTATTAAAGGTGTTCCAAATCACCGACCTAAAGGGAAACCTTTAACACCATGAGGAAATGAGGAAAGCTGAAACCACTTTCTAAACTGAGCACCTGTGCCTCTGATTGGGATTTGTTTCAATTCAGGTTGGTATAGAAGCCTTGCAGCAGGATTTGAGAGCAGATGGGAGTCAGCAGAGGGAGCTGAAGGACCACACTCCGTCAGAACTGGAGAACCAGAGTCACATTGACACGGCTGAGGAGGTAGCTTGGGAGAAATATTCCAACGCTGGTCTAGGAGTACCCATAACATACACTTTTTAATGTTTTTCGTGCTCCATCACTTAAAGTAATGTATAAATTATTAAGTCTATGTAGGTGTCTATTAGCATAGAGTAAATAGATAACAAGCAGTGTGGTAACTGGAGAGGGAGAATATGGATAATGGATTTTCCTTTTGGAGTGAAATATATTCAATCAACATTTGCCTAGCAATGTATGAAACCTTCATTCTTAATGTTATTTACACATAGAGTACTGATGCTTAAAAGACATCAGGTTTTCTCAGCCAATCAGAGAACCAAATGACAAAAATGAGGCATACAAATGATACTTGGTCATGTATTTATTGAGGAAAATGATCCAATATTGCATATCTGTGAGTGGAAAAGTATATGAACCTTTGCTTTCAGTATCTGGTGCAGCAGAACTGAAACGAAACGTTTCTGATATTTAAGCCCATTCTTCTGTACAGAACGGCTCTGGGTTGTTGGTGGGTTCCCTCACATGCACTGCTTGCTTCAGGTCCTTCTACAACTTTTTGCTTGTATTAAGGTCAGGACTTTGACTTGGCCATTCCAAGTTACTTGAGATTCAGTTCAAACATTTTTCAGACAGAATTTTCTGGCTTAATTCAGAATTTATTGTTTCATCAATGATGGTAAGCCATGCTGGCCCAGATTTAGCAAAACATGCCCAAGCCATGAAACTACCAGCACCATGTTTCACATGTCAGATGTGATCCTTTCTCCAGACATAACGCTTTTCGTTTAAATCCATTTTTTTTTCTCATCACCGTCCACAAAACAATTTTCTAATAGCCTTCTGGCTTATCCATGTGATCTTTAGCAAACTACAGATGGACAACAATGCTGTTTTTGGAGAGTAGTGTAACATTGCAAGCCTGTTCAGCATCAACAGCATTTTTTGGTAGTCCCCTGAAATCTCATTGTTCATGCCATGATACAGTTTCACAAACAGGTTGTGATTATCAGACTTTGATTGACCCCTGTTTGTTCTTTAAATAGAACAGGATGCCCACTCACACCTGACCCTATTGATTTCACCTTCAAATTACCTGTTATTTCACAGATATGTGATATTGGATCATTGGCTCAATATTGAATCAAGTGTAATATGTTTTTGTCTCATTTGCTTTATTGAATTCTCCTTATTTAATTTTAGGGCTTGTCTGAAAATCTGATAATTTCTACGGAAATATAGAAAATTCTAAACCGTTCGCAAACTTTCAAGCACTACAGTATAATCCATGTGCCTATCTCTTCACATCCAGACCAGTGTCAGTGTGGCAGCCGGGTCTCCACAGCTGAATGGTGACGATCAGCAGAACCACCTGAGCTTTGATACCGATCAGGAGCTCCAGACACTGCTCACCCAGCTGCAGAGTGACAGGAGTCAGCTTCAAAGTCAGGTGCAGCAGCTGTTTCTCACAGGTATGTCCCACCAGTGCTTCACAGGTGGTCTGTGTTAATGCTGCTCATTCGTTAAAACCTAACACTTGTGCTTTCAAACTTTATGTTGAACTCTGCACACAATGATTATGATATAACTGTATGACTACTAGCATAGCCTGTATCCCTGCTTTGCGACCTATACAAAAATCACATAAAAATAACCTCCTTACAACCACACAGTGCTCATTAAACAATGGATAAAGTGACCTCAATTACTGTGGTTTGTCTGCTGTAAGTAAACATAACTAAAAAGTCACAGAAAATGTTCTATATTTCTGCATAAATATGACCTAAGACATCATCAGATTTTCACACAAGTCCTAAAAGTAGATAAAGAGAACCCAGTTAAACAAATGAGACAAAAATATCATACTTGGTCATTTATTTATTGAGGAAAATGATCCAATTACATATTAGTGAGTGGCAAAAGTATGTGACCCTTTGCTTTCAGTATCTGGTGTGACCCCTCTGTGCAGCAATAACTGCAACTAAACGTTTCCTGTAACTGTTGATCAGTCCTGCACACCGGCTTGGAGGAATTTTAGCCCATTCCTCCGTACAGAACAGCTTCAGCTCTGGGATGTTGGTGGGTTTCCTCACATTAGCTGCTCACTTCAGGTCCTTCCACAACATTTCGATTGGATTAAGGTCAGAACTTTGACTTGGCCATTCCAAAACATGAACTTTATTCTTCTTTAACCATTATTTGGTAGAATGACTTGTGTGCTTAAGGTCATTGTCTTGCTTGTGATTTTTTTGTGAAAAATGTGTTTAACTGGGTTTTCTTTATCTACTTTTCGGACTTGTGTGAAAGTCTGATGATGTTTTAGGTCATATTTATGCAGAAATATAGAAAATTATAAAGGGTTTACAAACTTTCAAGCACCACTTTCCATAAGAAAACTGTGTGCAAAAGATACATAAATGCGTCAGAGATACCGCTGAAAACATGAGTGGAACACTACCATCTACACAACATTCCTAATGTCACCACATTTTTTATTTATGGAAATTAATGATAGAAAATACAATAATGTACTGTTATGACCCTGTCTAGGGGAAACACTTAAGAGGACAGTATGATGGACCTGATACTTTTGTTTGACATTCTTTGTCCGGTGAGGTAACCAGCTGTTTATGGCTGCAAGTTCCAGAGTTAAAAGACTTTTTTATTTATACAGTGGTATGTCAGCAATTTTTTCCCACAAGGAATAATGTTAGTAAGTTTATTAGATTTACAGCATTTAGCAGACGCCCTTATCCAGAGCGACTTACAACTGACACAGTCTTACAATCCAAGCAATTGTGGGTTAAGGCTCTTGCTCACGGACCCAACAGTGGCAGCTTGGCAGAGGTAGGATTTGAACCCTGGACCTTTTGGTCCAAAGTCCATTACTTTAACCGCTAGGCTACCACTGTTTAATCATTAACATAAGTTAATGGTTAAAACACTTACATTAACCTACAGTTGGCCAAAATTATTGACACAAAGCTTATTTTATAATAAAGTATAATTCAGTGTAATAATGGATTGAAAGTGAAAAGTAAAAGCAAAACACTTACTCTATTGGTGAACTCAGGGCACTAATATAGATGCTAAGCTAACTGCAGCCTTTGTTCTGGAGCATTAAGTTCCTGTTTCCCTTTCGGTTAACAGTCAATACAACCCTTTTTATTACCCATGAGGACTTATTTGCACTAAGAATACAGCACTGTAGATGTAAAAATAAAGAAAAACACAATGAAAATAGCAGAGATCTTCACTGAGCAATGGCTATTGTGAATCTGAATCACTGAATCACTGTGTACTGAATTGTGAATCATGAATCAAGTTTCGGCTGAAACAAGTCACGTGGCTCGACTCATACAAGCTTAAGCAAGTGTGCCGAGTACCGAGCAAACGAGAACCAAGACAAATGTTTGTAGTCAAAATGTTTTGAGAACCGAATTCAGTGAGTTCCGAGGTGGTCGAGAACCGAGGTACCACAGTACTTAATAATTAGTTAATGATCGATCATGGTTCAGATAGTTGTTAAACATCATACAGGTATGTGGTGCTTAACAACATTCTGTGAAATTGCACATTATGCCATTTTGATGTCCAATCACCATATTAAATGAATTTCTCTTTTTTTTTTTTTTTAAGATGAATAAAATCATTCACTGCTGAGCTCTGTGCAGTGCTGATTCGCTCGGGGTTGAATACAAACATGTGAACATTTTGATCATTACTCCTGTTTAGAAAGAGAGCGAGTTACAGGCGACACAGAGACACGAGACTCTCATCTACACTCGGACGGTTCAGGAGTGGACAAGAAGGACAACAGACAGGAGGCTGAGAAGATGAAAAGCACACTTCGGTCCCGGAGATCCACCAGCCCTGTTAGGCAGCCCGCTGTAAAGGTCAGAGGAAGCTAAGACAACAGTGAGGAATACGTTAAACTGATATTATCACAAACAGTATTGATAATGGTGTCGATATGGATGTTGTGCCTTTGTTTGTGTCCCAGAAGAGTCTCTTGTTTAAAAGCTTGCCCTGATGTGTGACTGTATGTTCCTAAGGGGGGCACCTATGACTCTGAGCTGATGAGGGTACTGAGAGAGCGAGATGAGTTGCAAAGCATGCTGGATAGGTATGAGCGGCACCTCTCTGAAATCCAAGCCAACATTCGAGTTCTCACTGCCGAACGGGACAAGACCAGAATGCAGTACCAGCAGGTTGGATTCACTACTAGCATCCAGACTGTTACACTCACCAGTCACTTTATTAGACACACCTCCTTGTTTCTATATTCATTGTCCATTTTATTAGTTCCACTTATCATAGAGAAGCACTTTGTAGTTCTACAATTACAGACTGTAGTCCATCTGTTTCTCTACATACTTTGTTAGTCCTCTTTACTCTGTTCTCTTATGGTCAGGACTCCCACAGGACCACCTCAGTTCAGGTACTATTTAGGTGGTGGATCATTCTCAGCACTGCAGTGACATTGGTGTGGTGGCGGAGGTGGTGGTGTTTTGCTGGTATGATGACACAGCAGTGTTGCTGGAGATTTTAAACGCTGTGTTCACTTGTTGTGCACGGTTTTAGACATCCTCTAATCCAGTGTTTCTCAATCCTGGTCCTGGCGCCCCACCGCTCGTCATGTTTTAGTGTTTTCCTGCTCCAAACATACCTGATCCCACTACTCAGCTCATTAACAACCCTTTATTGAGATAAAGTGGGTGTGTTTAAACAGGAGAAGCACTAAATTGTGCAGAGCGGTGGGGCGCCAGGACCAGGATTGAGAAACACTGCTCTAGTCCTTCATTAGTGCTCACAGGATGCTGCCTACAGGATGTTGGTGGCTGGACATTTTTGGTTGGTGGACTATTTTCAGTCCAGCTGTGACACTGAGGTGCTTAAAAACTCCAGCAGCACTGCTGTGTCAGATCATACCAGCACAGCACACACTAACACACCACCACCACGTCAGTATCACCACAGTGCTGAGAATGATCCACCACCCAAATAGTACCTGATCTGTGATGGTCCTGACCATTGGAGAACAGAGTAAATGGGACTAACAAAGTATACAGACACAGATGGACTGTAACTGTAGAAGTACAAAGTGCATCTATATGGGAAGTGGAACTGCTCATATGGACAATGAGTGTAGAAACAAGGAGGTGGACCCAATATTGTGAAACGTTATTAATGTAAGACATTAAAGCGAATCAGTCTGATCCTCCCTCCTGCTGTGTACAGGCTCAGAATGAGATAGCAGACCTTCGGCACCAGCTGGTGAAGTCAAAGGTGTCGCGAGGGCCCAAATGCACCGTAACAGCTCAGACAATCCTCAAACGCTTGGAGGCTGAGAGAGATGAGGCAGTGTCCGACCTGCATCGTATGACCACTGAGAGAGATAGCCTGAGAGAGAGACTCAAGGTAGATTGCACAGGAAATACAACACAGAGCTCTTTATTGTGTAGGCTCAATTACAAGCAGTCTAACCTCGTTATCTCGCCCCCCATTATCTCTCACCACCTGTGATGTCAGGATGGATTTCCCTCCCAAGTACTTTCCTTCGAAAAGCCGCCAACCTCGCCTCTCGCCCTTGCCATCTCTGAAATGTGAGAAATTTCCTACCAGCAATGAAATTCTAACCCATTAAGCTGGCAAGTTTTCAGTCCACCGGTGCTGACATGGTGGCCTTCCCTGCCCTCTCTCTCTCTCTCCTCAGCTGGGAGCTCACCTTGACACTCAGCAGATCTTGACACTCTGCCGATGCCTTGCTGCAAACTGTTATTGCTCCGTTGATGTGTTAATCTCATTATCAGTCATTTCCCGAATATGCACTGTGTAGCAGTTTTATCAAAAAAGCACAGCTATGACTTACCTGCCATGTCAAGTCTGCAACTTCAAATGGGCCTGCTCTCACTTTGCATGATGTTTTCATTGTGTTGGTTAAAGGTCCACAGGTGCACAGTGAATTACAGTACTGTGCAAAAGTCTTAGGCCACCATTTGATCTGTTGTTTTAGCAATGGTATATGGACTGTAATGACCATATCTAACATACATTTTACGATTAAACCCAAAAAAATTTCAAACCTGGATTCTCTGGTCCACCGATCTTCCTTCCAATCTTTGTGAGCTTTAGCATATTGTAGCCTTTCACCCTGTTCCCCTTCCGAAAAATTGGCTTCTTGAGTGCTACCTTTCCAAACAGACAGGGTGAACTTGGCATCCCAATGAAGCTCCCAGATGCTGCTATTGCTCAAGTGTAAACAGAGGTCACATTAAATACTTGCCACTGTAGCCTATAGAAGCTGCTTTTTCTGATTTGTTTAAAAAAAATTTATACTGCATACAACTTTCCTTTATTTTCTAATAAACAGACCGAGAAATAACTATATATGGTCATTATATCATTGCTAAAACATTAGTATATCTAATCTAATGGTGGCCTAAGACTTTTACACTGTCCTGTACATCAGATGGATTATTATACAGTGGGGCAAAAAATATTTAGTCAGCCACTGATTGTGCAAGTTCTCCTTTTTTTTAAGTAGGAGAACTTGCACAATCAGTGGCTGACTAAATACTTTTTTGCCCACTGTATATAATAGCCATAACCTACTGGCCCTGAGTCTATCTTGTGTGGAGTTGTGGAGAATATTCTCCTGTGTCTGTAGGGTTTCCACTGGGAACCTTTATATTTTATTAATTATGGAAAAGAACATGTAATGTTCATCTAAAAATAATAACCAACTACATCATTTCCTAGTAGGATAATACAAGAGTGCTCACAGACTTAATTATGTGTGCATGTATGTTTTGAGACTCATCTTCTGGCTTGTGCGTGCAGTGTGTTTCCAAATGTAAATGCTTTCTCATGTGTGTTATCTTTCAGATTTCTCAGGAGACTGCAATTAGTGAGAGAGCTCACCTGGAGCAGAGGCTGGAAGACCTGCAGAGCGCTGTACTGACAGTACGTTGATCTGAGATCTTTCAAACCACTTCAGCTTCAGCTTATTTCAAACGTGCACTCACCTGAGAAACACTCACTGAGCTGCAGATCTTCACAGCTGTCATGAAGTCAGTGTTAGTGGCCATATTCAAAGACAATTTGGTAGGAGTCACGCTGAGCCTGGCTTGTGACACTGGAGGTCAGCGATGACTCATACTGCGGCGTGTGCATGCTCGGCACGAGCAAGTGGCGACACCTATTGGTTGGGCTATTTAAGCACACCTTTCAGCCGACACAGGTGTCACATCCTTGGACTCCTTGGCCCTCACACGGCTGTTTTTCCGAGCGCTTTCATTGTGTAGGGACAGAGGTAGCTGGCGGTTCGTAGACCTCTGTCAGGAGGTCCCCGTGGCACGTTGAGGGCTCTGCCTGGTTCTGTCTGTTCCTGAATTTGCATCTTGCCCTTCCGAGACTCAGAGTTCCTCATATCATGGGTCTGAGACTGTAGCATACCAGACTTTGCACGACAATATGCTATGTTCCTTTGTCTTTGTATCACAATAGAGAGAACTTGAAAAAGGGCAACAGTTTGTAGTAGTTACCAGTGTAGTTAAATGTACTGTGATGACAAGCATGTCCAAAGTACACGACACACTTGATTAAGCAGATTAGTCCCATGTGTATGTTCACAGCTGGAGCAGGAGCGAGGGGAGCAGAAGAGCAGGCAGGCTCAGGTGAGGCAGACCATGATGGTACTGGAGGAAGAGGTGAAAACACTGAGCAGAAAGCTTACCTCTAGTGAAGATGAACTCAGCCGCCTCAGGAATGAATGCAGCTCGCTCAGGTTAGACACAGCATGTTACAATTCAATGACGTTTGTTTTTGTCAAACTGGAATTAGGGTATATTGGAATCAGTCTAATTGCCTGTAGAGGTACGCACCATGTAATGTCCATTCACGTGTACATCCATGGCCCGATTAGGTTATTATCTTTATTAATTATCAATTAAATACAATTAAATGGTACTGGTAATGGTAATGGTAATGGTAAAATCAATTAATACAATTAATACATGTAAGTCAAAATAAAGTGAAACTTTACAGTGGTGCTTAAGTTTGTGAACCCTTTAGAATTTTCTATATTTCTGCATAAATATGACCTAAAACATCATCAGATTTTCACACAAGTCCTCAAAGTAGATAAAGAGAACCCAGTTAAACAAATGAGACAAAAATATTATACTTGGGTCATTTATTTATTTGAGGAAAATGATCCAATATTGTATATTAGTGAGTGGCAAAAGTATGTGAACCTTTGCTTTCATTCAGTCTCTTGTGGGACCCCCCTGTGCACAAGCAATAACTGCAACTAAACGTTCCTGTAACTGTTGATCAGTCCTGCCCATCGGCTTGGAGGAATTTTAGCCCATTCCTCCCATACAGAACAGCTTCAGCTCTGGGATGTTGGTGGGTTTTCCTCACATTAGCTGCTCACTTCAGGTCCTTTCCACAACATTTCCATTGGATTAAGAAGGTCAGGACTTTGACTTGGCCATTCCAAACATGAACTTTATTCTTCTTTAACCATTCTTTGGTAGAACGACTTGTGTGCTTAGGGTCGTTGTTTCTGCTGCATGACCCAACCTTCTCTTGAGATTCAGTTCATGGACAGATGTCCTGTACATTTTCCTCTAGAATTCTCTGATATAATTCAGAATTCATTGTTTCCATCACTGATTGGCAAGCCGTCCTGGTCCCAGATGCAGCAAAACCCAAACCATGATACTACCCCCACCATGTTTCCACAGATGGGATAAGGTTCTAATGCTGGAATGCAGTGTTTTCCTTTCTCCAAAACATAACGCTTTCCTTTTAAGGCATTGGCTTTCTGCTTTCTCCGTGCAACCCTGCCATGCCACCGTAGTTGTTCAGTGTTTCTTCTGATGGTGGACTCATGAACATTAACATTACCGCCAGTGTGAGGAGAGGCTTCAATGGCTTAGAAAGTTACCCTTGGGTCCTTTTGTGATCTCGTCAGTCTATTACATGCCTTTGCTCTTGGAGTGATCTTTGTTTTGGTCGACCACTCCTGGGGAGGGTAACAATGGTCTTGAATTTCCTCCATTTGTACACAATCTGTCTGACTGTGGATTGGTGGAGTCCAAACTCTTTAGAGATGGTTTTGTAACCTTTTCCAGCCTGATGAGCATCAACAACTCTTTTTCTGAGGTCCTCAGAAATCTCCTTTGTCCGTGCCATGATACACTTCCACAAACACGTGTTGTGAAGAGCAGACTTTGATAGATCCCTGTTCTTTAAATAAAACAGGGTGCCCACTCACACCTGATTGTCATCCCATTGACTGAAAACACCTGACTCTAATATCACCTTCAAATTAATTGCTAATCCTAGAATCTCACATACGTTTGCCTCTCACTAATATGTAATATTGGATCATTTTCCTAAATAAATAAATGACCCAGTATAATATTTTTTGTCTCATTTGTTTAACTGGGTTCTCTTTATATACTTTTAGGACTTGTGTGAAAATCTGATGATGTTCTAGGCCATATTTATGCAGAAATATAGAAAATTCTAAAGGGTTCACAAATTTTCAAGCACCACTGTATTTTAGTCATTGAGGCGAATACAGTTTCGGCTCTGCTTATCACTGGGACAGTGGCACTGAGCAAGGGGCTAGGTCTGAAATTGCAACCATAGACTGTTACTTAGATATAATACACATACAGACCCATGATATTCAAATTTTTTGGAATGGGTCTGTATGTATATTATATCTATGTAACAGCCACCAAGTGGACTGGATTACGGTCCCACCATTTAGGGTTATATTTAAGGGGGCTCATGTTCGATTTTTGAATTGTTCGAGTGAAGAGGCGTTTGAATTCCGAGGTTTCGCTGTATAGGAAACACTATCTAATCTTTTTTTATCAGTACCAGTACACTACAGTATTCCATATTGCTTTGCTAAGTATGGTATATAATATGGTGTTCGGACAACATCCAGATCATATAACGTGCAGTTTTGCAGAACATAGAGCATACCTGTATTAGATATTACAGAAACAAACTGGGAACCTACAACATTTTGTGTACATTTTGCAAGTCAATCCCATTGGCTTTTTTATCTGTAAATTTGTCAGGTTGTCTAACACCCGAGCAGAGAATACTTTGAGTGAGACACAGAGGCGGCTGACCACCAGGATTGGAGAGCTACAGAGAGTGCAGGAGAATAATAAGCAGTTGGACGAGAGAAATGGTAAGGACGTTCTGTAATTATCACACCTTTAGGAAGACTCACAAAGTTTAGGAAGCCACAACAAACTGGAAGTCAGAATGAGTTCAAAGTGTGACTGAGGATTAGTGTTTATCCCCAGTTCACACCGGATTCTTCTAATTATTGTTTCTGCCTTTCTAAATCTTAAGTCCCCTGTATAAAGAGCTTTCAGCAAAGTTAATTACCACAGCCATGAAATATCAAGTCCATGGTTTTTCAGGCTCTTGACTTGCTTTACTGGTTTTGATGCTTCTATGATGCTAATGTTTTGACAATTAAATCCAGATACAAAAAGATTTCATCACAAAATACCTCTATTTATAATGGTGGACCCCTGCTCTATACTCCAAACCAAAATGAAATGGAATACACACGTCTGAGACTAAACAAATTCGCCCTTGTTTGATGGAAAGGGTGCGCTCTAATCTGCCCCTGACTGAAGGTACATATCAGAATTGTCCATCCTTGTATGGTAGAAGGAGTCGTGGCCTAATCTGTGCCAGATTAATCCATCCACCCAACCAAAATTATTTTCAGCTTCTTGGAATGAAGGAATAAAAATGTCTGGGATTGTCAATTCTGGAACTGTCTCCCTGTGAACACCTCCACAGATATTTCAGACAATACCCACTTTTCATAGCCAGGGTTGCAGGGACCAGATGCTTATCCCAGAATTCCAAGTGGATGGGATGCCAGTACATCTCAGGACCACCAGGGGTTACTGTTGCAGCACTGGAGGATGATCTCCTGACTAAACCCCACCCAAACCCTTGTTACCGTGGCAGTGGGCTAGTGTGTTAGACTGCTGTGTTAATTTATTCATTCAGGGATAAGGGTAGCCAGGGCCTAACTGGTAGCACAAGGCACAAGGTGGGAACGAACCCTGGAACGGAGAACCAATCCATCGCAAGGCATGGGCGCACACACACACACTCACTCATACTGGAACATTATAGACACCAGTTCAACTAACGATTGTCTTTGGAATGTGGGAGGAAACCAGATTACCTGAAGGAAACCCACACAGACACAGGGAGACACATGCAAGTCCACACAAGTGGAGTCCAAGATGGGAATCAAACTGGGTCTCTCTGGATCTGAGAGGCAGCAGCATTAATCACTGTGCCACCTTAGTTATAACATGTTTAATTTAAAGTGCTTGTTACCGGTCCAATTGGCATTGCTGAGCTTCACTTAGTGTGGTACTCACTGTGTGTATGTATAGATTCGTTGCAGAAGGAGTTGGTAGCTCTCAAAGAGGAGCTGAATGTGCTGCGGCACACTGTGTCAGATCTGAATCAGCACAGAGATACACTACAGGTACAGCTGGAGAGAAAGAATGAAGAGCTTTCTTCCACTAACATGGTCCTGGATGAAAAGGTAACCATGCTTATACACTCTTAAAGTCAGGAGTGGGAGACAATGTCTGTGGCAATAACCCTCAGAATGGACATAGAGTTTGCATCTACTTTGTATAAATTACTTATGATGTACAAACCCAGTCTTTTGTCATTCTTTTTTTATCAATTCTTTAAGGAAAACACAATCCACACTCAGAAGTTACAAATTGAAGATCTGGAGATGACTGTAGAGTAAGTGATTGCATGTAATCCTGCCTAAAATCTTGAGAGAACTGCAAGACAATGTTGTTTTAACACAAGCTTATCTTTGCCAATTATATATACTTGTGGTTCACAGGATTATTTTGGCATAATATTGGCTCTATATTTTAGCATAATAATCAGTTTTTTTAATAATCAATATTGCTTCATCTATGCATACCTAACCTTGTAAGAGAAGGGCAGCCATTTAAGCAGTAAATCTCATCTGACTAATGATGGAAGAGCATAAGATGTACAGTGGGGGCCAAAAGTCGAGGAGTACTAGTGAGAATGCTTATTTGGATCTTTGTGGAGAAGGATTCATACTGCAGCTTGATTACCCAAAAACACATCTCAAACCCTTGCAACAACTACTTGAAGTTCCTCAATAAGTAAATGACCAAGTATAATATTTTTGTCTCATTTGTTTAATTGGAAAACTCTTTACCTACTTTGTGTGAAACTCTGATGATGTTTTAGGTCATATTTATGCAGAAATATAGAACATTCTAAAGGGTTCACAAACTTTCAAGCACCATTGTAACTATTTGTTAGTTAAATCCAGGCGGTGACCTTTTTTTTTTGGCCAGGCAGTGAATATATTCATAGAATACAATAGCAACCTTCCTGTAAATCCCCCTGTAAATTCTGATAAAGTTTCTTTAGATATTGTATGACTAGTGTAATACTGGTGACTACGTTGTGTTCAGGAACATGGTAAGACGCAGGGAGCAAGAGCTGGACATGCTGAGGAAGAAGCTGTTGGGCTCAGAAGAAGAGCTGAATGCTGTGCTGAAAGTGAAAGATGCTATGCAGCGAGAAAACACACAACTCAGGGAAGAGCTGGATCGAGCCCGTCTGGACAACCAGGTCAGATAACTCCAATACTGTCATAGAGTGTGTTTAGGTGGTCTTTTATATGATCTGCACACTTCATTTCAGAGCCGGTTTTGTAGATAATCATTTGAACAGATTCTGACGTGATGTAGTTTACAGTTAGCGGGAAAAGGATTGAATTCATGCAGGGCCAAAGACATCGTAACAGGTAGTGAACTATGGACCAGAAGGTCCAGGGTTCAAATCCCACCTCTGCCAAGCTGCCACTGGTGGGTCCTTGAGCCCTTAACCCACAGTTGCTTGGATTGTAAGATCTAAGATGATTTACTGATACTGATTGCTGATTTCTGTGTCTCAGGCTTCACAGCTAAAACTAGATGAGGCCACTCAGGAGATCAAGGGTCTGGAGCTGAAAGTGCAGAACTATGTGTCTGATGTCTCTCGTATTGAAGACCTGCTGTCTTCCAAGGTTATACAGCACTTTATAGTTTTATTTCTTCTTGTCCAAAATGTTCCTGACAGTGGTATTTGAAAGTTTGTGAATGCCTTATAATGTTCTATACTTCTGCGTATATAAGACCTAAAACATTATATTTTCACACAAGTTCTAAAAGCAGGTAAGGAGAACTCATTTAAATAATCTCGCATAAACTCTGTGTGTGACAAAAGTATGTGAACCTCTAGGATTAGCAATGGGATCACAATCAGGGGTGAGTAAGCACTCTGGTGTATTTACAGGACATGAATCTAATGATGGCTGATCTTGAGAACATGTTTGTGGAAGAGTATCATGAGATGAACATCTCAGAAAATGAGTTGTTGATGCCCATCATAACAAAACCATCTCTAAAGAGTTTGGACCCCATCGATCCATAGTCAGGCTACTCAATTCAAGACTACTGTTACTTGGTCTACCAACAAATGATCCAAGAACACAATCATGTAATAGTCTACAGGGTCACAAAAGAATCCAGGGTAACCTCTAAGCAACTAAAGGGCTTCTTTACATTGGCTAATATTAATCAGGAAAACACTGAAGAACAGTGATGAGAAAGGCAGGATTTGAAAGGAAGAAAGCCACTGCTCTCCAAACAGAACACTGCTTCCCATCACGTGGCACAAGCCAGAAGGCTATTGGAATAACATTTTGTGAAAGGATGTAACCAAAATAGAACCTTTAAATGAGAAGTGTTATGTCTAGAGAAAGAAATGCACTATAATCCAGCAAAGAACTTTGTCCCATCTGTGAAACATGGTGGTATTTGCTGCATCTGAGCCAGGACGGCTTGCTATCATTACGGGAATAATGAATTATGAAATGTGCCAGCAAATTCTAGAGGATAATCTCAGCACGTCTGTCTGTGATCTGAACATCAAGAGAAGATAGGTCAAGACATCAACCCTAAACACACTAGTCATTCTTCCAAAAAATGGTTTAAGATGTCTACTTGAACATTTTAGAATGGCCAAGTCATGCCATACGTCATTCATTCCATGTCATTGGGACAGAAGCATCGGTAAGCCTTAGGTGCTTGTGACAGTTGTGATCTGCATCACTGTGAGCCTTCATAACTGTAGTCATGTTTTTGAGCAGGAACGTGAGTGCAGAGAGCTGAAGGATTGCCGGCTGGAGCTACGAACCTCAGACTCAGAGAATCGCAGGCTTAAAGAAAGAGTGGAAAGCCTGGAGACCAGTCTGCAGGAGGTATTGGGAGAGCACTCCAACAGTGATCCCCCTAGACGTGATTACATATCCATTATCCCTTATTATTTTATTATTCATGATGTTGGAGCATTCATTGCTTTAACTGTATATAACATACAATTTAAGTGCTGAATGTTATTCTCAGTTAAAACGGCAATTCTTTCCATTTTGTTTTTCAAACCTATTGTCCATGTAGCCTGAAACTAGAAGTTGCCTTTCCATTAAATATATGAAAAAATGTTTAAAATAGCATGTATAAGAGTTGCTATTGAAACCAGAAGTAATCCTAGGAAACTGTCTAGTCCATTTGAAAACAATGGTCATGAGTTCACTTAAGTAAAGGGTTTAAACTGTTCTAACTTTATTAGAACACTGATAGTGCTCCTGTTGTACAGCAGCAATTTGCTAGAGCCCCAATGCTGGGTCCTGATGGCACCTACCCAGTCAGGTGTCACACAAACACATAGTGGCATGTGTCTGAGAGGGAGGCAGTTGGGGGCGTGCCCCCCCAACCCCTCACAAACATAAGCCCTGGATTTTTGGTCCCAGGAAACCATACATCTGGATTTTGGGTAACTGGAAATCATAGAAATCATCATCTGGACTTTCAGTGGCAGGAACTTGAACATCTTAACTTTTGATGCCAGCAAGTCATAAATCTGGACATTCTGTGCCAGGAAACAATAGATCTGGATTTTCTGTGCTGGGAAAAAGTACATCTGGACTTTTTGTTCCGAGAAACCATAAATTTGGACTCTTCAGTGGCAGGAAATGAACCATCTGGACGTTCAGATTTTGAACTGATGCACCATCCAGTGTACTTTGCCTGCACCCCTTGAATTCTGGAATAGGTCCCTCCCTGCCGGGACTCCAAACAAGATAAAACAAGGGTAAAATGGGAAATTATATGCAATTAAAAACTGTAGAACATAGATTATATTGTTTATGCTGATGTAAATGGGGAAAAAAAAACATTTACTTAGTGCCTATCCCTGCCCTGTTGGAGGTGGCCATGTTTAGTGCTCTCGCCTCACAGATACAGAGACCCAGTCCCTGCCTTGCATTCTGTGGTGCCCATTAGGCCCAGACAACCCCCAAGCCTGAACTGGATTAAGCAAGTTTGAAAATGAATGAATAAATGAAGTGTAGAATATCAAATATGGTCTAGGTCAATCACCATTGCAGTAATAGAGCGATACAGGGACCTGCAGTGCACTAGTCACACTTCCTGTCGCTGGCAGGCTGTAGGTGCTGAGCGAAGCAGCAATGCTGAGCTCTCACAGCTGAACCGTGAGCTGCAGCAACAGGAGAAGGAGCTGCGACTAGCACAGAGCGAGTGCTCAGGCACACAACACAGCCTTGAGAAAACACGCGAGCTCTGCGTTAAACTGGATGCCAGCAAAGAGGCGGTGTGTGCCGACTTTGTCACCATACTTACATATACATGAGCAGTGAGTGTGTATGTATAAAAGCATATGCTAATGGAATATGCTGTGGAATTATATGGGTCTGGTCTTCATCCACACCTAAACAGATCTAAACAATCCTAAACAGTTCACATCAACAGATATCTTGAGAATAGATTCAGACTCAGAGTGTCTTAAAATGGGGCTCCTCTATTAGCCACACCTCTCAATAACTGGAACCCCTCACTCCTCTGGCGAGATGGAAAAATGCATGAACATCCAGATTTTCGGTGCTGAGAAACTGTACACCTGGATATCCAGTTTCGGGAAACTGTATGTCTGGATTTTTGGTCCCAGGAAAGCATACATCTGGATTTTGGGTAACTGGAAATCATACATCTGGACTTCAGTGCCAGGAACTTGAACATCTTAACTTTTGATGCCAAGAAATCATAAATCTGGACATTCTGTGTCACGAAACAATAGATCTGGATTTTCTGTGCCGGGAAAAAGTACATCTGGACTTTTCATGCCAGAATGTCATACAGCTGGACTTTTTGTGCCGAGAAACCATAAATCTGGACTCTTCAGTGGCAGGAAATGAACCATCTGGACTTTCAGTAATGTCAAGTCAAGTCAGATCTATTTATATAGCGCTTTTTACAATGGAGCATTGTCTCAAAGCAACTTTACAAGTTTAGATTATCTCCTAATAACTACGTCCAATCCCAAATTGAGCAAGCCTAGGGCGACAGTGGCAAGGAAAAACTCCCTAAGTGTTATAGGAAGAAACCTTGGGAGGACCAAGACTCAAAGAGACCCAACCTCCTTGGGCGGCGTAGATGATAAATCTAAGAGCGAAACTAAAGTCATGGAGTCAAAGTTCGAATAAAATGTGAAGTATGCCCATCGGCATTAAGTGGCCCGGGTATGGTGGGGCTGGAGCTGATGACGGAAGCAGCTTGAGTGAAGCTGCAGTGGATGAACATCATGTGTGGGGCTGGAACTGGTACCGGAAATGGATATTCATACATCTGTACTTTTATGCCAGGAAACCCTACATCTGGATTTTTGGAGCGAGGAAACTGAACTTTTGATGCCAGAAAACAATAAATCTGGACTTTCTTCAGTTTCAGGAAACTGTACATCCATATTTTCAGTGCCAGGAAACCGTACATCGGACACTCGGTGCTAGATAACCATACATCTGTTCTTTTGTGCCAGGAAACCATATGTCTGGATTTTGGTGCCAAGCATCTGTACATATCTACTTTTGTGCCAAGAAACCACTAAATCTGGACTTTTCAGTGCCAGGAAACATCTGGACATTCAGTACTAGATAACTGAACATCTGGACTTTGGTGCAGAGAAACATTAAATCTGGACTTTTCAGTGCTACAAAACCATACATCTGGATGGACTTTAGGTGCCAAAAAACCATACCTCTGGACTTTTGGTACCATGGAAACAATACATCTGGACTTTTGGTGCTGGGAAGCTGAACACACCTTGAACTTCACCTCACCATAGATGGGATGAGAGTCAAAGTCAGATGTTTATGCGTGTTTCCATCTCACCAGAGGTTCCCGGGTCTGAGCACATCACGGTGCGAGCTGAGTCTGTTGCATGTCGCAGACCGGGGGTGCCCCCACATTACAAGTCTTGAAGAACGGTGTGATATTATTCCACAACAAAGGCATTTGCCATTTATTATTCCCGGGATGAAGATCAGACTGCATTTCATAAATACACTAGCGTTTTTGTTGTTTGCGTAAATCGGCAAAAGCTTTTTTGTTATTATGATTGTGTGCCACGCTCTATCATCAGGTTCAGCAGGAGCTGGAGTCATGCCGCACTGAGCTGGAGCTCTTACGGAAGCAGCTGTTGAGGGAGCGAGAGAAAGATCTGCACAGACAGCTCAGCTCTCAGGAGAGACTCGCCGAGATTCAGCTGCTCAGGGACAAACTCACTGTGGCTGACAGCAAGGCGTGAGTACACACAAACTCCATGTTATAATATGTGGTAGATGGGGCAGTTTATTCATATCGTGCCATTATGTGCCATTTTCTCAGGAACACTCAGAGCAGGGAGATGGCTCAATTAAGGACTCGATCAGCACAGTTAGAGGCTGATCTAGAGGCCACCAGGAGGCAGCTCTCCACCGAGCAATTTGAAAGGTGAGGGAGGCTTTTAAAGCTCCAGCCCATCTTTATTATTCATGTGGGGAAAGTCAACTTTCCCTGGACTGAATTACACAGAGCTGCTAGTGTATCAGGTACACCTACTTTTTCACCTACCAGTCCATTTTATCATGTGCACTTGCCGTACAGCAGGGATGAGGAAGCTCGTCCATGTGGGCCATGTACTGATGAGGTTATCCATCGCTGCCAAACAGTCACAGCATTGGCCCCCCTGGTTTGTTTGTCCCTGGCAAGGCAGAACTTAGGAAACAGGGGCCGAAGTCACGAAAGGCATCTTCTTAAATGTGTGTTCTTTCTTAACTAAAGTTACAAAAGTTTGTAATTCTTCAAATAACTTCTTACGAAGTCCCTTATTTTAAGAATTACCTTAATATTTTTATATCTTAGCTCTCTTCTTAAGAACAATTCTAAGAATGTGTGGTATTCTTGAACACATTCTGTTCTTAAATGTTTTCTTAACCTTAAGATAACCGCACACTTGTCTTAGGCTGTAAGAGTTGAAGGGAAGCACCGAAATTTAAAACTTTAAAGTCAAGTCAAGTCAGATTTATTTATATAGCGCTTTTTACAATGGAGCATTGTCTCAAAGCAACTTTACAAGTTTAGATTATCTCCTAATAACTACGTCCATTCCCAAATTGAGCAAGCCTAGGGTGACAGTAGCAAGGAAAAACTCCTCGAGTGTTATAGGAAGAAACCTTGGGAGGACCAAGACTCAAAAAGGAACCCAACCTCCTTGGGCGAAACTAAAGTCATGGAGTCATACTTCAACTAAAATGTGACAAAAATGTAAACAATTTAGTTACTGGAAATAAGGCTTCCATTTCAATTTAAATGCTTAAAAACCCTTCGAGTGAAGGTCATCCATTGAAATACAAAAGTCTATGAAAGAAAAGCTGGGTATTTCTTCCACCATCACCTCTATTTAAGAATATTCTTATGCACTTCTTAGTGTTTGTCTTAAGAACCTTCGCAAGTTTTCTCCTAAGAAAGCTTTCGTGAATCCGGCCCCAGGTCTCCTCCAAGGTCCAAGGTTGTCCAGCGTCTGTTTGTTTGTTTCTGAGTTTCTGCCTCGCCACGGGGCTCTACAGTGAGATCTTACCCATTTTAAAAACACAAAAGTGTTTATATTAAATAAATCAGTGTGAGGGAAATACTGCAGTATCTTAGCTATCTAGTCAATACTGGTACACTAGAGCAGGGGTTTTCAAAGTCTAAGACTGTGGGCTCTCTCTCAGAGAACATAAAAGCTACTGCCCCCCACACACACTAGTTATTATTTTTTATTATATATGCATCATTTATTATGATAGTATAAAACAACAAATATCAGGAAATGCTGAATGGTTATGAAGATGTTCATTTGCTCGCAATGTCTTTTAAACACTTTCAACATGCTGACATATTAAATGATATTTGACATTTTTATGATCTTATTTAACGTTTTAGAAAACGCTTAATGCTGGTCTTATGTTGTTTTTAAAGCTTTTAGTACCATTCTTAACACTGAACACACGCATCTGTATTTAAACACACTTTTCAACAGTAATTAGATATGCTTTTGGAAACGTTTGCTCACACCTACTTCAGAACAATGATTATGTGTCTTTGATGCACAAAGGCAACTGATGCTGGGAAGCACCGCAGACAGGAATATAAATCATAAGCATAAATCATCCTCCACCTGTTCTCTTGAGCAGTACTTCCTTTTAATCATGGTCAATGCAGAAAGTCTGCTCTCACAGAGGTAGGTGGAGGTGAAGGGGAGAAACATTTTTACAGCCTTTCTGCAGAGGTGCAATAACTCGGTGTCCACAGACAGCCAAAATATTCTCTGGTACCCCACACTTTGAAAACCACTGCACTAGAGTATCCTACACAAGAATGGCAAATACAGTACAGTGGTCCTTGAAAGTTTGTGAACCCTTTAGAATTTTCTATATTTCTGCATAAATATGACCTAAAACATCATCAGATTTTCACACAAGTCCTAAAAGTAGATAAAGAGAACCCAGTTAAACAAATGAGACACAAATATTATACTTGGTCATTTATTTATTGAGGGAAATTATCCAATATTACATATTAGTGAGTGGCAAAAGTATGTGAACCTTTGCTTTCAGTATCTGGTTTAACCCCCTGGGTTAACTAAACCTTTCCTGTAACTGTTGATCAGTCCTACACACCGGCTTGGAGAAATTTTAGCCCATTCCTCCGTACAGAACAGCTTCAGCTCTGGGATGTTGGTGGGTTTCCTCACATTAGCTGCTCACTTCAGGTCCTTCCACAACATTTCCATAGGATTAAGGTCAGGACTTTGACTTGGCCATTCCAAAACATGAACTTTATTCTTCTTTAACCATTCTTTGGTAGAACGGCTTGTGTGCTTAGGGTGTTGTCTTGCTGCTGAACAACTTATCTTGGGATTCAGTTCATGGACAGATGTCCTGACATTTTCCTCTAGAATTCTCTGATATAATTCAGAATACATTGTTCCATCAATGATTGCAAGCCGTCCTGGTCCAGATGCAGCAAAACAGGCCCAAACCATGATACTACCACCACCATGTTTCACAGATGGGATAAGGTTCTTATGCTGAAATGCAGGGTTTTCCTTTCTCCAAACAACACTTTCTTTTAAACCAAAAAGTTCTGTTTTGGTCTCATCTGTCCACAAAACATTCTTCCAATAGCCTTCTGGCTTGTCCACGTGATCTTTAGCAAACTGCAGACGAGCAGCAATGTTCTTTTTGGAGAGCAGTGGCTTTCTCCTTACAACCCTGCCATGCACACCATTGTTGTTCAGTGTTCTGGTGGTGGACTCATGAACACTAACATTAGCCAATGTGAGAGAGGCCTTCAGTTCCTTAGATGTTACCCTGAGGTCCATTGTGACCTCACCAACTATTACATGCCTTGCACTTGGAGTGATCTTTGTTGGTTGATCACTCCTGGGGAGGGTAACCATGGTCTTGAATTTCCTCCATTTGTACACAATCTGTCTGACTGTGGATTGGTGGAGTCTGAATTCTTTAGAGATGATTTTGCAACCTTTTCCAGCCTAATCAGCATCAACAACTCTTTCTCTGAGGTCCTCAGAAATCTCCTTTGTTTGTGCCATGATTCACTTCCACAAACATGTTGTGAAGAGCAGACTTTGATAGATCCCTGTTCTTTAAATAAAACAGGGTACCCACTCACACCTGATGGTCATCCCATTGACTGAAAACACCTGACTCTAATTTCACCTTCAAATTAGCTGCTAATGAGGTTCATTTTCCAGTATAATATTTTTGTCTCATTTGTTTAACTGGGTTCTCTTTATCTACTTTTAGGACTTGTGTGAAAATCTGATGATGTTTTAGGTCATATTTATGCAGAAATATAGGAAATTCTAAAGGGTTCGCAAACTTTCAAGCACCATTGTATATACTTTGGTGTTCAGACAACGTCCGGATCACGTAATGTACAGTTTCACAGATCGTATCGTAGACATTAAGTGACAGATACCTGTAATACCGATTAAATCAGTAACTGAAATATCTTGTGTCTTTGTCTTGTCTTTCTTCAGGGAACGTGCAGCACAGGAACTCCGGCGGCTGGGTCTGTCCTCATCCAAACAGTCTCCTATTTTCACCTCCACGCTCCGCTCCCCTCCTTCCTCCATTGGTCACTCCTTCAGCCCTCACACATCCTATTCACCCGAGCACTCGCGTCCCATCCCTCCTGGCCACCTGCCACTGAGGCGCTCACCAGACAGGTCTGTCCAGCTCACCATACTATCAGAACTCAATGGAAACACACACCCATGAGCTCTATTTACTCTCACACAATGACAAACTGTGCTTCTCTTATACGGTTACACTGCATTCATCTGCAGATTCAGAGACCAAAAAGTTTTTTGAACAATAACATCATTTCACTTTAAATGGTTCTACTGAACCGGCAGCACCGGGTGCAGGGTGGGGCACGTGCACATATACATTCACATGCTCACTCACACTGGAACACTCTTTAGAGATGCCTGTTGACCTTATGTCTTTGGAATGTGGGAGGACACTGCAGTTCCTGGAGAAAAGACACAGGGAGGACCTGCAAACTCCACACAGACAGCGACCCGGCAGGGTCTTGAACCCATGTCTCTGTAGCTGTAAGGCAACAGCACTAACCACCAAGCCACTCTCAATAATTGTCTTAGTATTAGTATTAGGTCAACATAAGATTTATTGTGTTAGCAATGGTATAATGACCCTATATAATCATATTGTCAATGATTGGAGACAGAAATTTCAAACTTGGATTCGTCACTCCACAATACTTTTACACCGATCTCCATTCCAATCTTTGTGAGCTTTAGCATATCTTAACCTTTTCACCCTGTTCCCCTTCCAAAAAACTGGTTCCTTGACCATTACCCTTCCAAAAAGACCATTCCTGGTCAAGCTTCTTCAGACTGTAGAAGGGTTAGCCTGGCATCCCGATGAAGCTCCCAGATGCTGCTATTGCTCAAGTGTAAGGGGAGGTCACACTAAATACTTGTCACTGTAGCCTTAGAAGCTGTTTGTTTGTTTGTTTGTTTGTTTGTTTCAGTTTTTTAATACTGCAAACACATTTCCTGTATTTTCTGTTTGTGTTCTAATAAAGTGACTGAGTAATACTTATATATGGTCATTATACCATTGCTAAAATGATGGTATATCTAATCTAGTGGTGGCCTAAGACTTTTGCACAGTACTGTTTATCTAGGCCTGTGTTGTACTTGTATTTGTACCTGTGTTTTACTACATAAATTACTTGTTATAAATGAATCATTTTTATCAACGTCTTTCCACAGGAGCGTTACTTTTAGAGATCTACTTGACTAATCAGACCCGAATGAAATGGACTGGGACACCACTGGTTATCTGGTGTAGTCAATAAATCATTCTGTCTGAATCCATTTGAGCTGCTGTCACTTGTCCTGGTGCTGATTTGTGATATATTAAAATGTGAAATTCTGTTTATGTCTTGCATTGTTCTTGCCTTGCTGCCATACTCGGAGCAGTCTTAAATCTTCTTAAATTTTCTATATTTCTGCATAAATATGACCTAAAACATCATCAGATTTTCACACAAGTCCTAAAAGTAGATAAAGAGAACCCAGTTAAACAAATGAGACAAAAAGATTATACTTGGTCATTTATTTATTGAGGAAAATGATCCAATATTACATATTAGTGAGTAGTAAAAGTATGTGAGCCTTTGCTTTCAGTATCTGGTGTGACCCCCCTGTGCAGCAATAACTGCAACTAAACATTTCCTGTAACTGTTGATCAGTCCTGCACACCGGCTTGGAGGAATTTTAGTCCATTCCTCCGTACAGAACAGCTTCAGCTCTGGGATGTTGGTGGGTTAGCTACTCGCTTCAGCTCCTTCCACAACATTTCAATTGGATTAAGCTCAGGACTTTGACTTGGCCATTCCAAAACATGAACTTTATTCTTCTTTAACAGAAGTTAATGAAAGAAAAGATGGCAACATTCAAAATAGCCACCATGTTGGTGACATGTTTCTGGGGTTACTGTGGTCGATTTTAGAAGTTGGTGTAGGTGTAGATGTAGCATTAATTGTAACTAAATAATTATAAAACTCCCCACAATGACAACCTTGTGTGGGAGGGGGAAGCATCATTTACATTTATGTAAAATAAAGCAGACACTCTTATCCAGACTTACAATTGATACAATCCAAGCAATTGTGGGTTAAGGGCCTTGCTTAAGGACTCAACAGTGGCAGCTTGGCTGAGGTGGGATTTGAACCCTGGACCTCCTGGTCCATAGTCCTGCACCGTAACCACTAGGTCACCAGAGCACGATGTTTATACTACATTATGGGGCCCAGATATATCGTTCATTCACCTTCTTATCCGCTTTAATCCTTGGCAGGGTCGCAGGAGAGCCTGTGCCCAGCCAGCGCCATAGGGCACAAAGCAGGAACAACCCTAGACAGGGTGCCAATCCCTTTGATGTGAAGGGACATATATTGTCAGAAATGAGTTAGACAAATCATGGCAACAGATTACAATCAGTAGCTGTATCTGTTTATCGTTTTATATACATGTACGTATGGCTACCAGATACACCGGAACGTGTACTGTGTAGATCACTACTACAGGTGTTAGATACTTTACCCACGAGGTGGAGCCTTGTGAATTGATTTGAATGACAGAGGATTTGACCAATCGGAGTTAGAACCATTTAAGTGGGTGTGTCTTAGTTTTGCGTGAGAGGCAAGTGACTGAGTCCACTGCACCTGCACGTCAAAGACAGCGCGCGCTGCTCCTTACAGGTAAGGTCTAGTCTATCCTTTCTATTATATATCCTAACTGTTATGTATTTGGTGGTTTAATGTTTAATCTCTTAAGGTCTAAGCTTATGTAAGCAAAGTATCTCTAGCCCTTACTTAGCTGATCTACAGCGTATTGTAGTATTATGCAGCTCAGACATCACCTTACGTCAAGCTACATATTACAGGAGATTCGAGAGAAGCAGTTACTTATCATGTGTAGATCAGTGATGAAGTCGCTACATGTCATACACATCTAAATAAAATGAACTTTCCTTCAGATGCTTTGGACCAAACTGAACTAGGCTATAGCAAGGCTAGTCAGTATATTTCGGTTCCAAGTTTCATGAAGTGCATATCTGTTTTGCAACCGAAAGATTATTAATTTAATTACTTCTTAATTACATGTGTAATGGCTGTAACTTACCTCAGACACTGCAGAGCTGGATGTGGGAAACATTTAAACTGTAACTTCGTTAGGCACTAGCAATTGCCTCAGTCAATTTAACGATGAAAATATTTAAGACAATAATAATACTTGTTATTCCGGTAAACTGGTGCAATTTGGTATTTGTTTATTTTACTACACTATCTTATAGTATATACCACTAGATTACTTTTTGCACAGGGCCAACCAATATTTACTACGTTTTTCACCTTCATTAAATATGATTAATGAATAGTTTTGAATAAATTGAATAGTTTCACACTAACATGTTAACGTATGAAAACAATTTATTGTTGTTATTTGAATGATTAGTATTGTTTTAGTATTAGTAGTAGTCATTGTGTTGTTCATTTTACTCCAAAAGCATTACTTATGAAAACTACTACTACTACTATAGCCAATAGTTTTAAGCCATTCATTTTTTAATTTCGTCAGTTATTCGGAGTCTGTCCCATTGTAGCTTTATGACCACTTCAGTTCTTGAAATTTTGAAGTATTTTACAGACTTTATTATCCCCTCAAATTATTTGCAATAAAAACATGTGAGACTTGTGAACACAAAAAATAACTCCCTTACATTTACAGCATTTGCCCTTATCCAGAGCGACTTACAGTTGATACAGTCTTACAGACTGAGCAATTGTGGGTTAAGGGCCTTGCTCATGCACCCAACAGTGGCAGCTTGGCAGAGGTGGGATTTGAACCCTGGACCTTCTGGTCCATAGTCCAGTACCTTAACCACTAGGCTACCACAGTCCCTTAGATGCTTTGTATCAAACACAAATCCATGTCCAGTCAGCTGAATCCGGTATAAAGTTTCATACACTGAGTCTGTTTTAGTCCTAATTGCACCTGATCTGAACAACCCTAGACAGGGCGCCAATCCACTGTAGACCCCTGGTAATGATGAGAAAAACGGTTATAAGTAATTCCCCAGTTGGTAAATTAGCTTAATCTCACACTGAAACTGAACTTAATAGAAACAAAATGTCACTTAAGCCTGTCTTTCCATTAATATTTAATCAGAGTGTCTAGGAACTTTCAAGATGTAATCAGTGACTTTAGCAAATAGGTATAAAAAAGGTTATTCACCAAAAAATACCTGTATCTACAGTTGGGGTAATAATTAAAAAGTAACAAATCAACTGGAACTGTGACAAACTTGCCTGATTGAGGAAACAAGTTTATTTAGCCCATGCACAGTAAGGAGAATGTAAGAGATGAAAAAAGGATCACTGTTGGAGAGTGAAGAAAATTTAGAATTTTGGGTTCACCAAGTCTCCAAAGCTATCATCAAACACCACCTGCATGCCAAGAGATTATTTGGTAGGCTTGACAGGAAAAAGCCAACCACAGATGTAGGCACCTGGAGTTTGCTAAATGCCAGTGTGCCATGGGAACCTCATTAGAGTGCAATGCATCATATACTCCAGGAAATACCAGGGCATTTTAAATCAAAGCCTGTCTACCTTTGCCAAAAAACTAAAATGATTTAAGGTCGTCATTGGATTGTCCAGCAGAGCATTGATCCAAAACACCTGTCCAGTTCAGCACTAAAATTGTTTACAAAGCACAAAGTCAAGATTCCGCTATGGATATCTGCCCCCTGATCTAAACCTCATAGTAAACCTGTGGGGTGAGCTAATGACGAGAGTGCACAGATAGCTGGAGAGTCTGGAGAGATTCTGTAAAGAGGAATGGTATCAAATTCTGTGCTTTGTGTTCTACAACCTTATACCATGTTAAAGGAAAAGATTAAGTGCTGTTTTATTGACAAATGGAGGTTGTGCAAAGTATTAAATCAAGTGACTGTGGCACATGTACAGTGGTCCTTGAAAGTTTGTGAACTCTTTAGAATTTTCTATAATTCTTCATAAATATGACCTAAAACATCATCAGGTTTTCACACAAGTCCTAAAAGTAGATAAAGAGAACCCAGTTACACAAATGAGACAAAAATATTATACTTGGTCATTTATTTATTGAGGAAAATGATCCAGTATTACATATTAGTGAGTGGCAAAAGTATGTGAACCTTTGCTTTCAGTATCTGGTGTGACCCCCCTGTGCAGCAATAACTGCAACTAAACGTTGCCTGTAACTGTTGATCAGTCCTGCACACCGGCTTGCTGCATGACCCACCTTCTCTTGAGATTCAGTTCATGGACAGATGTCCTGACATTTTCCTTTAGAATTCTCTGATAAAATTCGAAATTCATTGTTTCATCAATGATGGCAAGCCGTCCTGGTCCAGATGCAGCAAAACAGGCCCAAACCATGATACTACCACCACCATGTTTCACAGATGGGATAACACAGATGGGTGATTTCCTTTCTCCAAACATAGCGCTTTTCTTTTAAACCAAAAAGTTCTATTTTGGTCTCATCCGTCCACAAAACATTCTTCCAAGAGCCTTCTGGCTTGTCCACGTGATCTTTAGCAAACTGCAGACGAGCAGCAATGTTCTTTTTGGAGAGCAGTGGCTTTCTTCTTGCAACCCTGCCATGCACACCATTGTTTTGTTCAGTGTTTTCTTCTGATGGTGGACTCATGAACATCAACATTAGCCAATGTGAGAGAGGCCTTCAGTTGCTTAGAAGGTACCCTGGGCTCCTTTGTGACCTCACCAACTATTACACGCCTTGCTCTTGGAGTGATCCTTGTTGGTCGACCACTCCTGGGGAGGGTAACAATGGTCTTGAATTTCCTCCATTTGTACACAATCTGTCTGACTGTGGATTGGTGGAGTCCAAACTCTTTAGAGATGGTTTTGTAACCTCAACAACTCTTTTTTTTCTGAGGTCCTCAGAAATCTCCTTTGTTCATGCCATGATTCACTTCCATAAACATGTGTTGTGAAGAGCAGACCTTGATCAGGGTGCCCACTCACACCTGATTGTCATCCCATTGATTGAAAACACCTGACTCTAATTTCAACTTCAAATAAACTGCTAATCCTAGAGGTTCACATACTTTTGCCACTCACTAATATATAATATTGGATCATTTTCCTAAATAAATAAATGAACAAGAATAATACATTTGTCTGATTTGTTTAACTGGGTTCTCTGTTTCTACTTTTAGGACTTGTGTGAAAATCTGATGTTTTAGGTCATATTTATGCAGAAATATAAAAAATTGTAAAGGGTTCACAAACTTTCAAGCACCACTGTGATTATTTCTTGATGATAGTTTGTTTTTTCAAATTCTATTAAATGTTTAATTTTTCTCATTGTTTCACTGAAAGATTAAAAGAATTGTGGGCATTGCACACTGCATTTATAGATTTTGTCTAAGAGAAAAGACAGGCCTTGATCACAGTGGTCATGTGAACACATAACTGGTGCTTACTGTTCCATGTGCTTCAAGGTTTATGAGTTCACAGCATTTCAAGGTTATGTTTTAAGTTGAATATTAAGGTGGCTTAGTGTTTAAGGTACTGGACTGCAGACTCAGAGGTCCACGGTTCAAATACCATGTCTGTCAAGCTGCCACTGTTGAGTCCTTGAGCAAGGCCCTTACCCCATAATTGCTTGGATTATAAATACAATACTGAGCACTCACACTAGTCAAACAAACCATGCTTTGGGGGTCAATCATACCCGGGTGCGGAACAGATTACCTAGTGTGAGTACGCCATAAATGTATCAGCCTATGTGCTATACTGAGGCCATGGTTACTCTCCTACTAATTTAGTTTAACTCTGCTGTTCTTTACTCATGATTACAATATGCTAAATTCAGTCATTATAAACTTAGACAGATTCCTAAATAGTGTTTGTAGTTTGTAAGGGCACTTTATCCTGCTGAAAGAACTGACTGCCATTAGGGCATACTGCTGCCATGAATGGTTTTAATATTATGGCTGATCGGTATCAGTCTCATTGCCCTTTGCGATGACCCCATAATGCAAAACAAGGCTGTTATGTATTTGAATGGAGAGACACTTTTAAACCTGAAGCTGAAGTTCATTCATTCATTCATTCATTCACTTTCTTATTCGCTTGATCCTGGACAGGGTCACAGCAGAGCCAGTGCCCAGTCAGTGGCACAGGGCGCAAGACAGGAACAACCCTAGGCAGGGCGCCAATCCATCATAGGCACACACCCACAAAAGCGGCACGTTAGAGACAACAGTTAACCTAACAAGCAAGTCTTTGGACTGTGGGAGGAAACCAGAGTATCTGGAGTAAACCACGTGGACATGGGGAGGACATACAGACACTATTAAACACATATAAAGAAATAAAAATTTGAGAAAATGGTACATCTGTGTTAGGGCTGAAACTTCTTCTTCTTCTTCTTTCGGTTTCTCCCTTTATCAGGGGTCACCACAGCGAGTTAAACGTTTCCACCTCACCCTGTCCTCCACATCCTCTACTCTCACCCCACTCCCTCAATCTTCATTCCACCACACCCACATAAACTCCTCGTTGGTCTTCCTCTCCGTCTCTTGCCTGGCAGCTCCATCGCCAACATCCTCCTACCAATATATCCACTATCCCTCCTCTGCACATGTCCAAACCATCTCAGTCTTCCCTCTCGAATTTTGTCTCCCAATTTTCCAACCTGTGCTGTCCCTCTGATGATCTCATTCCTAATCCTGTCCACCCTAGACACTCCTAAAGAGAACCTCAACATCTTGTGTTAGGGCTGAACTACATTGGGAAAAATGAATGCCTACACCTGTAAACGGCAATTATTTTCCAGAAGGATGTACATTCAAGGAGATGGAGATTCAAAGACCATGACTAATGCCATCATCAGCGGTCCCCCTTAAAAAGTCTTTAAAAGTCTGAAATTGGATCTCCAAAAATGAAGGTCATAAAATCTCTGGAAAAGTTTTATTGTGTCTATGGGAGTGTGGTAGCCTAACGGTTAAGATACTGGACTATTTACCAAGAAGTCCAGGGTTCAGGTCCTACTGCTGCAATTTCTTGGATTGAAAGATTGTATCATCTGAAAGCTCTGGATAAGGACATCTCCTAAATGACTTAAGCTCAAGGTAACTGCAATATAAACAAAGACTGGTATAATCATTTTGTATACATCATTTAGCCTATTTTTTCAGCTAAACATTTCCAGTAACTGCAGATCAGTCCTGCACATTGGCCTGGAGGAATTTTATTGTTGTCTTTATATACTTTTAGGATTTGGGTGAAAATCTCATGTTAATGGTCATATTATGCAGAAATTCACAGACTTTCTAAAGGGGTCACATAATGTTAAGGTTTGTTTTTATTGCAATTTAGCAGAGGCCTTTATCCAGAGCAACGTACAATTAATACAATCTTATAATCCAGGACCCACCAGTGCAGCTTGGCAGAGGTGGGATTTGAACCCTGGACCTGGTGGTTTATAGTCCAGTACCTTACCTACTAGGCTACCACAGTCCTGAGCTGCTGGAAATGACCTGCTGGACTGTTAGTGTTATGATTCAAATAATGACTCATAACTTTTATCAGGTTAATTGAATTGATAATTAAATTAAATTGTATAATTAAATTGTATTGACAGATTATCTGCTGTAGTTAACTGATACTTGACCTGTGACATCTCTGGCAAAAGAGTGTCAGAGCTGGGGCATGCTATGAATTTCTCCCATTATATAAATTGTTTTGTCATTTTGAATCATGTGTGTTTAGTCTTAACAATTGTCTATTTCAAAAAAGAAAACTCAGCATGTCTTTACACATAATAGACATTAACTCATGGCATATATCAGTTTGCTTGGGTTTGTTTTGCTGTTAAACTGGTGTTATTTTTACATTTGCAGAGGTCTTAACAAGGTCTATAAAAGTTTTATTTTCACTCTGCAGGAACTGATTATGTATAACACATTTTGCTTTAACAAATCACATGGCATTTGATTTAGAATTCACACTTTTTCTTTAAAAACTCTCAAATATGCAGTTGCATTGGACATGCATCCAAAATACTCTTCATCGTCCAAGGCTTTGGCAGTGTCAGCATAAATGGGATAAGATAAGATAAGGTCAGTCATACTGCCTTGAGTTGTGTTCAAAATACACTGAAACGTTGTCTTATGAAGAATACTGTTGAGCATTTTTCCCCAATCCCAGTTAGGACTGGCCAAGCAGAGCTCATGTTAAAGCAGTAATGGCCCAAACGCATAAAATAGTCAGTTTTCACTTGTTTATTAAGCGTGGTTGGGATTTGTGATGGAATTTGTGAACCTTGGTAGCTTGTCTTTTTTGAAACAGCCCAGATGTTTTTGAGGATCTTGCCATAACTTGACTGTTGCAGCACTTATATAAATATATATAAATAGTTTTATGTTAGTTAATGTATATTCTCAGTGTCATCTTCAGCAGATCTACGGTAGTTTGGTACAAAGAGGAAATTAAGTGGCACCAGCTAAAACTGGACCACATGTTTTCGCAGTATGCACTTATGTAAATATGAATAAGTGATACGGTTTTTATTGAAGGGTGTGATTTCCTGTAATAAAGTCATGATGATAAGCATTACATGCGCTCGCATTTATAGTCATAGCCAAAGACAACTCCACTTCTCGGGTGGTCTTCTGTTCATAGATATGGAAAAACTGTGGCAGAAATGCTCAACACTGTGTGTGGAGGAAATCTTAAAATCATCCCAAATGTGAAGCATTTGGGATTAAACTTGGACAGTTTTCAGTTCAATAATTTTAGAATTCAACTGTCTTGTCAAAATGTCAGGATCCATTACCTATAACTTAATAAATGATGGATGATGCAGCATGACACATTAATAAATCAGTAAGAGAATGATGGCAGCTGGATATTGTAACGGTCTAAAATGCTAGCCGACCACCAACGGAATCCAGGTTCGATACCTGGTGGTGAATTTCTGCTGTTCATCCACCATGCTTCACAGTGGGGGTGAGAGTTTAAGATCTCTTCCACACATAGTAGTGAGCTACATTAGTATTTCTGCCAAAACGTTTTGTCCAATCTATCATGAGATCACCACCCAAGAAGTGGAGTATTCTTTGACTATAAATGGGAGCGTATGTAATACTGAACATGGTGTGTATATTACAGGAAATCAATAAAAAAGCCATTTGTACCTTCACGCAAGTGCAGACTGTATGACATTGTAGACCAGGAAAAGCATATTAAAACATAATGATTCAATAATTACATGCAATCTGCAGTTGTGTCACACATCCTGCTGGCCTTTCCTCAGTAAATGACACATGAAAGGCCACCTGGAGCAAAAAACCCTAAAGTACTCAAACAGTGAGAAACAAGCTTCTTTGGTCTGATGAAAACAAGACTGAACACCATAAGTTCCAGATTGGTGGAGTGCTGCAGTGATGATTGACTTTCTGCTTACAGGATCTGTGGAGTTACCATTGGGTTCTTGGTCAGCTCTCTTACCAATGCCCTTCTCCCTTGATTACTTAGTTTGGTGTGGCAGCCAGCTCTAGGAATAGTCCTGGTTGTTCCACACTTCTGGCCGTTAAAAATTGTGAAGGCCACTGCAATCTTGGGAACTTTCAGTGCAGCAGAACTTTTTTTGAGCCTTCTCCAGATCTGTGGCTGCACACAATCCTGTCTCTGAGCTCTACAGGCAGTTCTTTCTTCCTCATGGCTTGGTTTTTGCTCTGATATGCATTGTTGGCTGTGAGACCTTATACAGACAGGTGTGTCTTTCAGAATTATGTCCAATCAACTGAATTTCCCAGAGGTGGACTCCAATCAAGGTGCAGAAACATCTCAAAGATGATCAAGAGAAATGGGAGGCCCCCAGAGCTAAATTTCACATGTCATAGCAAAGCAAGTCTGAATACTTATGTCCTTGCGACATTTTCATTTTTCCTTTTTAATAAATTTGCAAAAATTCTGTTTTCTAAATCTCAGCAGGCACCCTTTTCCAGAGCGACTTACAACTGATACAATCTTAGCAATTACAACCCAAGCAGTTGTAGGTTAAGGGTCTTGCTCAACACTGGCAGGTTTGGATTTGAACCCAGGACCTTCTGATCCATAGTCCAGTGCCATCTACTCACTTTGTCATTATGGGTTATTGAGTGTTCAAGGTGTAGATTTGCTCCCCAAATTCCCCAAATATTCATATGTACTGTCTGACCCAAGGATCTGTTAATAACTGATGGTGTCAGATATAACTGGACACCTTCAGAGGTCAGAGGAGTAGAAGCCTCACTGCACAACATGTGTTTTTAATATAGCTGATTAATAGAGTTGATTACAGTGGGGTTATGCCTGATATTCGATGCAGTATTTGCTTTGAGCATGCTGTCTGGGGTGTAACACAGATTAATTGCTATCCAAAGGTCACTTGGCAAGGGGCATCATTTCACCAGATCGCTAAGAAACAGTTTGTGTCTCCAGAAACACTGTTTACAATAGATCAGTTCTTTACTAGCACAGCACTCTTCAGAAAGATTAACAATTAAATATGGAGAAATGAATTATTAACGAAAATATGCACTACAGTGACTAGAAGCTCATTCACTTACGTATGCAGAAAGTAACATTCAAATCACCTCAATGTTTAGATGTATTAATGGTAATTCTTAGTAGTAATACCCTTATGGCAACCTCATCTCATGTAGGAAATGTGTTAGATTTAAGAAGCTTGCTTAACCCTGGACTGCACCATAAGTGTAAGCATAAACGTTGTCTAGAAATCCTTGTGACTGTGCGGTTGTATGAACATGATGGCATATGCAAATACCAACATTATGTGACTCAAATGGTCATTTGGGTGAAAGATGAGCCTGTCGGGGACCTCATTTGCAAGAGGTTTTACAATGAACAGATGGACCAGAGCTTCCTCCCAGCACAGGTAGTGTTTCCTATTGTAAGGCAGCACCTGAATTAAAGCATTCAGAAGCCCAGCCAGGGAGAGAAAGGTGCCGTCTGAAAAGGAGAGCAGACCACAGCAGGAAAGAACACTCGACTGAGGTTATTTAAAGGCAACAAATAGCACACGGTGGCATGGTGGCACAGAGGTTATCTCTGTCGCCTCACAGCTTCAAAGATCCCTGCTTCAGTTCCTGGTCTGGACTCCGTCTGTGGAGTTTGCATGTTTCTGTGTGGTTTTCCGCCAGGTTTTCTGATTTCCTCACACATCCTGCTGACTGTCTGGGCTGGTTTCTCACTTACATTTCAAGAGTCCTCAGCAGAGACTTTGCTGTTTCTTTTATCTCCCAGAGCCAAAAGTAGCAGCCAGACTGCTTGATTACTAGATTTGGTGAAAATATTGCATAATTTCCTTGAAGCATAAATGAAAACATAGCAGGTTACATAAACCCGGAGTTTCATAACAATTTGTGTATTTAAAGACTTCACCTTAAACTTCAACCTTAAGAAATGTTTGTGGGCTAAAGTTCAGCTGCATAGCTGCAGTACAAATATTAAATGACTTCGTATTGACTTAGATTGGGTGTAGAAGTCATTGTGTAATACCCTGTACTGTGCATATTCTGTACCCTCTACATTTATTAGCACCCCTAGTAAAGATGAGTAAAAATGGTTATAAGAAATTCACCTTTTGGTTAATTAGTGTAAATTTAAACTGAAAAAAAAAATGAGTAAACTTAGTCTGAGAAAAAAAAGAAATAATAATCTTTAACAAGAAAACATGTGCCATAATTATTTGCATCCCTAGAAACTTTCAGAAATAAGACGGAAGCATGTGTTCTGATTATATTTTACTTTTTTTTTTTTATCACAGAGTGTCTAGGAACATTCAAGCAGTAATTCATGAACTTCTGTTTGAATGGGATGTACATGAGCTGACACAAAGGAAAACAAGAGAAGAAGTTCAAATAAGAGAAAAGTGTGTGGACCTTCATAAGTTAGGGAATGGCTATAAGAAATAGCTACTCACCTGAAAATGCCCGTATCTTTATCATTATAGACATTAATCGCAATAATTAAATAGTTCCAATCAACTGGAACTGTGGCAAACTTGCTTAGAGCAGGATCCAGCTTAATTTACCCCCACGCCCAGTGAGAAGTATGGTACGAGAAACAAAAATGTCAAAGGACTGTTGAACAGTTACAGAAAAAAGTATCATCTTGTTTTGTCTCCAAAACTACCACATGACAAATCCATGCCAACAGATTATTTGGGAAAAGAACCATTTCCTGTCATCTAACCACAAGCATAAGTGCCTGGAGTTTGATAAACACTACTGGAACTTCAGTGGTCAGATGAAATGAAATTTGAGCTTTTTTGTAATTTTTCAATGGGAGATTAAGCTACTAAATCACTACAAAAATTTACATTTCTTGTTTTACTCACCTTTACCAGTGGTATCAATTAATTGTGGAGAGGACTGTATGTAGAAAGAAAGCCAAATGTCAATCCCAACAAAATGGCTCACCACTACAATGGAAATGGACGTGATAAAGTTTGGTGTCATGAAATATAAAAGCAGTACACAAACAATTTATAAAATGTATATATATATACATATATATATATATATATATATATATATATATATATATATATACATATGTAATCCAATGGAAATGTTGTACTGTGTTTGTGTATATATAGTGGTGAACCCTTTAGAATTTTCTATATTTCTGCATAAATATGACCTAAAACATCATCAGATTTTCACACAAGTCCTAAAAGTAGATAAAGAGAACCCAGTTAAACATATGAGACAAAAATATTATACTTGGTTATTTATTTATTGAGGGAAATGATCCAATATTTCATATTAGTGACTGGCAAAAGTATTTGAACCTCTAGGATTAGCAGACCTTAATCCAATGGAAATGTTGTGGAAGGACCTGAAGCGAACAGTTAGTGAGGAAACCCACCAAAATCCCAGAGCTGAAGCTGTTCTTTATGGACACGTTCTGCTTACTTAATTTTGCCACTCACTAATATGTAATACTGGATCCTATTCCTCAGTAGATAAATGACCCATTTAATTAACTGGGTTCTCTTTATTTACTTTTGGGACTTTTGTGAAAATCTGATGATGCTTTAGGTCATATTTACATATGTATATATATATATATATATATATATATATATATATATATATATATATATATACACACAGTGGTGCTCGAAAGTTTGTGAACCCTTTAGAATTTTCTATATTTCTGCGAAAATACACTGTATATTATACCTAGTATACATACTATTTTTATTGTCAGATTTTAAAGGTTTACAATGCCAAAATACAAAAATGCACACAATGCAAAAATATCAATTTTAGTCAAGTAGCCTTTTATGACTCAAGGTAACATCACCTTGATCAACATCAAGACAACAACCAAGAGACCAAACTTGACTTTGGTCCCCTACAATTCTTCAGCCTGTACATGTACATGCTTTGTAAATCTTTTACAGAAATATTTCTACAGCTGGCCACAAGGTCCACGAATACCTAACAAAGAGTGTAATCTGTAATCTCCTGTAAAAAAGTCAGAGAGGCATTTGCAGTTACATACAGGAATACTCTGGTGTGTTTCAGCCTACTCTTTAATGTTTTATGTGTGTATTTACCACAGACAATTTTAATAAGAACATGTGTTGTCTAGACACAATTCTAATGAAAATCTAAACAAATGCTTACATTATGTGATTATATAGTGTAAATTTGAGGATATCATACCCAAGCTTATGTTATCTGGATTGACACAGCATCCCTAATTCCACCACATTAGACTGAAGTTGCTGGACCTGATACTTTTGTTTCACAGAAGCCAAAAATGAGTACTACTTACAATAGAACATGCACATATAAATGCCATTTACAGCTTGTTACAAATAAGTACCAAAAAGTCATCCACACAAACACGAGTAACTAAGCACATCACCACAGGACTGTGGTGGCCTAGTGGTTAAGGTGCAGGACTATGAACCAGAAGGTCCAGGGTTCAAATCCCACCTCAGCCAAAGCTGCCACTGTTGGGTCCTTGAGCAAGGCCCTTAACCCACAATTGGATTGTAAGACTGTACCAATTGTAAGTCTTGTAAATGTAAATCAATCTAGTCCAAATGTGAGCTAAGGAGCAAGTGAGCACATGACTAGTAAAGCAGTTAAACAATATCTATGATAAAAACACAAATAGAAAGGACTAGATTTGATATATAACAATAGACTTTGCCAGTGTTATTGAAAACAATCTGCAGGCTAAAGTTCTGCAACATTTAGTTTATTTGACAATGTGCTATAATACAGATAATGTATTAGCCACCTCCTAAACCATAAATGTCAGAAGAGCACAAGTTCAGGAGACGTGTTTAACTCTGTACCTCACAAAAATAGCCTGGACTTTATTCTGACCACAATGCAAAGGGTGTAGAAGCCATTGTGTTATACCCTGTATAGTAGACATGTATTGGTGTTTACAAACAGGTAACCCATGAAGTGCCGTCAGTGCTGAGGAATATCATGTGTAACTCTTGCTGCTTCTGTAATTCACCTTAGTTAAAGACTTTAGTTAAAATGGTGGAAAGTTTATTAGAACACACCAAATGAGGAACAAAATGCGAGCTGGCATTGTGCAGTTTGAGAAAGGTCCGGCTTTGGCAGTGTTTCTATGGCGAAACAATGCTGTTTTAGTGGTAATGAGACCTAAAACAGAATCTGAAGTCTAGAGTTACAGTTGTGCCATCTGTGCAAATATTCAGTTTTGCTCTCCTTCATTTCTAAGAAGCTGCCTCTCTCAATAAGATTGGATACCCAATGGTACACCACAGTATATGGATGGCACTACAAAAATGGCTTTGTGTCGTGGGTGTAGTTGGAACTATTTGCTACATTTAGACATGTTACCCGGCAGCATGGGGTAGTGTGGCTGAGCAGCCAGCTGGGATTTGTCCTCATGGAAAACTTTGTTACGCACATGGGGAGCCCCTAACTCATTTGCATAGTCATTACTGATCCTGTTGTAGTTGCACTCAAGCTGGAGATAAAAGTATTCAAATATGTGCCACAGGGAAACACCTGCTTGCTATCACTTGTTTATTGAAGGCGTCAATTGAAAACGCAAGGGACTTTATGGATTTATGGGTAGACTGAATGTCAGTATAAAATATCGTCTATTTTATGTACCCTACACAGAACATAGAACACAGAGTAAGTTATCGGTACTGGTCTATAGCTGGTAAATGTTCAGTGGTGTTTTAATTGCAAATGAAATGTCAAGGGAAGGTCCGTGGTCATTTAGGCTGGAAGATAAATGTGATTATGTGTAAATGTGTGCTATTCTTTCAGTGACTTTTATAATGTGTGGGTGTGTTTGTGTGTGTAAGTGTGTGTGTGGATGGCACTGAATAGAAACAGTTCACCAGACCTTACTAGAATGCTGAAAAGTTCAGCTCATTGTGCACCAGTGGTAATCCTGTGAAGAAAACAAAGACATTTGAAAGTAAATTTAACACACAGCTGTCTTTGACCTTCACCAGCCTCATGTAGTAGACTATATCTCTACTTAGAAAACCAGGAAGGCTGGTAATTAATAGATATATTTTTTTGTGTACAAATGGAGGAAATTCAAGACCATTGTTACCCTCCCCAGGAGTGGTCGAAAAACAAAGATCACTCCAAGAACAAGGCGTGTAATAGTTGGCGAGGTCACAAAGGACCCCAGGGTAACTTCTAAGCAACTGAAGGCCTCTCTCACATTGGCTAATGTTAATGTTCATGAGTCCACCATCAGAAGAACACTGAACAACAATGGTGTGCATGGCAGGGTTGCAAGGAGAAAGCCACTGCTCTCCAACAAGAACATTGCTGCTTGTCTGCAGTTTGTGAGGAAACCCACCAACATCCCAGAGCTGAAGCTGTTCTGTACGGAGGAATGGGCTAAAATTCCTCCAAGCCGGTGTGCAGGACTGATCAACAGTTACAGGAAACGTTTAGTTGCAGTTATTGCTGCACAGGGGGGTCACACCAGATACTGAAAGCAAAGGTTCACATACTTTTGCCGCTCACTAATATGTAATATTGGATCATTTTCCTCAATAATTGAATGACCAAGTATAGTAGTTTTTGTCTCATTTGTTTAACTGGGTTCTCTTTATCTACTTTTAGGACTTGTGTGAAAATCCAATGATGTTTTAGGTCATATTTATGCAGACATATAGCAAATTCTAAAGGGTTCACAAACTTTCAAGCACCACTATAGCTGTACTTCAGGGACTCCAGTTTCCTCCCACATTCCAAAGACATGTTAGACCACGACTAAACAGATAAGAAAATGAATGAATGAATGAATAAATGAATGATACAGTGGGGACAAAAGTATGTAGTCAGTCACTGATTGTGCAAGTTCTTCGACTTAGAAAAATTACACTTCAACTATGAGAGACAAAATGAGAAAAAATATACAGGAATCCCATTGTAGGATTTTTAAAGAATTTAATTGTAAATCATGGTGGAAAATAAGTATTTGGTCACCCACAAACAAGCAAGATTTCTGGCTCTCACATACCTGTAACTTCGTCTTTAAGAAGCTTTTCTGTCTTCCACTCATTACCTGTATTAATGGCACCTGCTTGACCTCGTTATCTGTATAAAAGACACCTGTCCACAGCCTCAAACAAAGACTCATACAGACTAGAAGGCTGATACAAAGAGGGAGAAAGTTGTTCTGTGATTTTATAATAATCAATAAAGTTGCTAGTATTCCATTAGTACGCCTACAGAGTTGAAGTATTACCTTTATTCTCAGTGTCTTGCGCATTCTCATTGTGCTCTTGCTATCCCGCTCTTTTCTTTTTCACCCACATGAACCTTTGTCCCTCCTTTTCTTCGTTAGCAGATGTAGGTGATGTAATGGCAGTGAGTGCTGGGTGTTTCTGTGTGGGCACAGCCTTCTTCCCAAAGAGACAGTGAAAAACAGAGTGAATCACAAAAGAGAGGAAGAGAGGTATACACTGAACTTCTTCCTGCTGGTAAGTTTGCAATATTTAAATAAGAAATATATGGCATATAGTCTTACCTTATGACCCTAAATCATTAAATACTGCCCCTGTCACTTGTGTATGATTCATTTCCATTGTCTCTGACCTTGCTGTTGTTCACGTCATGCACTTGCCTTTTGCATTCATGTGTCCTCAGGATGTACTCAGGAAGCAATGTACTCAGTGCAGTCAGGATGACATTTACTGATGCCGTTGTATGGGAACTCGACCGAATCTATGAAAACAGCCTTAGAAGTTTAGAATTCAGTTTATTGATCTTTGGTGTTACTGAAGAGCTCTTTGTCTGATGTTTGCACAGTAAACCACGGTGACTTGCTACCAACAGAATAGGAAGCCTTGCCATAAAGTCTTTGCGTGTAGACAAATGACAATGCATACTAAATGACTAATTTTGGGATAATCTGTCCTGAAAGAAGGCAGCTTCCCCGTCCAACAAAGACCCGATACAGACACTAGATACGGCGTAACACTTCCAGAAAGGTTGCTTTAAGAGCTTTGCCCTTCGTAATGTTCTCAAACAGAAGGAATTGCCTCTGTATGCCTCTGTGACTAATGCAGTTTTAGGCAACCTCTGTGTTTCCTAGGTTGCAGCGCTGAGTTTAAACCAGGATAAGCAGTGAGGTTTAATATAACATCCTGTCATCCGTGTGGTGTGCATTGCTAGGCAACCGGTGTCTCTGCCTGGGCAAAAGTCAACTCCGCAACCGCGTCAGGTGGTGTCTCGATTGAACCATTCATCCTCAGACGTATTTGTATTTAGGGAGGGTAGGGATCCTGTCACACAAAGCCATATGTAAAAAAAGAAATATCAGAGATACAGCAGATCAAAGAAAAAAGAGAATTAAGCACACCCTCTCTATTCTGTAAATCTGTATTCAGTATTCATCATCGGTGGAACAATGTGCAGTTTTTAAACATATTACCAGTTGTTCAGTTTTCGTTATTTCTTTATTTTCAGGATTAAAACCAACTTTTTGCCAGTTTATGCAAATTTGATTGTATATGAGCTAAATATGAAACCACATCCAACTCATGCAGACATCCATGTATTCCCAAGGGTTCGCAAACTTTGTTTTGTGTTTTTGTATTATTACCTAGTTTGTACATTTACAGGTACTCCCCGTCTGACTTGGGATATTTTGACTCAATGGTGTGAAGCCAATAATAAATGTAAATACACATATAGCAGAAACTGTGCCTGAATTTTGAATTTTCCTGAGCAAGCCATATACAATATGCAGTACTCTTCCACACTCTGATGAGGAAGTCAGCAGTGGATACAAGATGAGATATAGTTGGGTGCACAGGTTCCCTATGGTATCCTGTGGCACTTTTGCCTACAGATGTTGCAGCTGGGTCTGTAGAGCCTGCACACTCCTAGGCTGGCGAAGCTGGTCAAAAAAATGCTCGATCTGGCGTCACCGCAGTCCACAGAAGTGTTGCAATCTGGCAGAGACATTCCTGGGAAACCCTTGCTGTGGTCAAGCATTATCCTGCCGAAAAATGCCAGTTGCAAGCACTGCCACGAAAGGCATCACGTGTGGCCGCAGGATGTCCGGCTCATATCACTGATTTGTTAGTGTTCCTCGTACCCTTATCCAGGGCAACTTACAATTGATACAATCCAAGCAATTGTGAGTTAAGGGCCTTGCTCAAGGAGCCAACAGTGGCAGCTTGGGATTTTGGGGCAGGGTGAGATTTGAACCTTGGACCTGCTGGTTCATAGTCCAGTACCTTAACCACTAGGCTACCACAGTCCTCATTGAAGCCATTGACACCATTGAAAACAAAGTCATCGATGGCTGGCTGTCACTGGCAGGACATGTAATGGGTGCCATGACAACAAATTTCCTTTTGCAAAGCGCCTGGAAATGCCATCATGTGGCTTATTGCAATTAAAACAAGTAGATTGAATACACCAGTGTTTAACAACTAATGTGTAAGTACAGGTATGCACCGATTATGCAATTATGCGATTATGCGTCCATTCACTTTAACGACTGAGGTCTTAGGAATGATAATAAATTATAATAGGAAATAAAAATCTGTCTTTTAACTCTAAGGTCACACTAAATACTGACTTTTGCTTGTAGAAGCCATTTTCTGAAAATTGTAGGGTTTTTCTTTTTGTGTGCACATATTTCCGGTAATTTCTGTTTGTGTCTTAATAAAGAGACTGATAATAATTATATATGGTTGTTATACCATTGCAGAAACAACAAATCGAATGGTGGCCTAAGACTTTTGCACAGTAATGTACACTAAAGTCATTACTGTATTGCAAACTCAAGGCATCACCGTAACTGTAATCTGTAATTATAATAAACCATGTTTTATAATGCAGGTTATCAGATTCTATGATGGAGTCCATCCCAGGAGATGTAGACGGAAACACAGAAGAAATAACAGGTCTGAGAACCCTCAATTCTTCTCTGTTATCTATATAGCAGCTATCAATATTGTATTCATTTAAATGTTCAAGTTGGAGTGATAAAGCAGACCACTGTATTTGCTGCCATTGTGTGGGGGCTAAAAGTCTGAGACCACTAGGGCGGCATGGTGGCTCGGTGAGTAGCACCGCCACCTCACAGCAAGGAGATCCAGAGTGGGGCTACCTGGGTCCTCCTCGTGTCCACGTGGGTTTACTCCGGGTACCCCGATTTCCTCCCACAGTCCAAAGACATGGTTAATTGATTGATTAATTAATTGATTACGCTAAATTGGCATTGACTTGAGAGAAATATATATATATATATATATTATATTATATATATTATATATTATATTACTTGTAAAAAAAAACACTATTTAATTCGAGAAACATGTATGAATGTATATGTGTGTGTGTGTATATATATATATATATATATATATATATGTATGTATGTATGTGTGTGTGTGTATGTATGTATATACAGTACATGTTTCTCGAATTCAATAGTGTTTTTTAAAAGTAATATAATAAATGTAGTAAGGTGAGTAAAAGGTTTAGTGTGTGTCTTGATGCATACTCAGTAATCCAGGTAAGAAAATCCCAGAAGTTGAATCTGTTCATCTGGAAATAAGGTTTTGTGGGAGAAACGTTTCATCACCCATCTAAGTGACGTCTTTAGTCTTAGCTAGTTGGAAAACTTCCCCAATCTTATATACAGCACATTTGCATAATGACTGGTACCAGCACTATTACATAACAATGGGACCAGTGATCAGTTTAATATTTAAATTCCCATTCCCATTAGTGACAATGGCCATGTGTGCTATTCACACAGGATTGGCATTGGCTGCGATAGCAGAGTTGTAAGATGGTGAGAGGCGGACACCACCCAGCCATTGGTTCAGATATGTGGATGACACCTAGGTTAAAATGAAATCTCAGGAAATTCCACATTTCACTGACCACATCACCAGGGAGGATGTGAAAAATAACAGGTTAGCCTTCTGGTGTTGTGAAATTGTGATTGGAGGTGGGGGAGTTTTGAAAGTCGATGTTTACCATAAGCCAACACATACGGATCAGCACTTAAGGTTTGACTCTCATCATCCACTGGAGCACAAACTAGGAGTCATCAGGACACTGTACCACCGAGCAGACAGCGTCCCCACCAGCGGCCGCCAAGGATGGAGAGAAATCTCACATTTAAGCAGGCCCTGGGCAAATGTGGTTATCCGAACTGGGCCTTTATCAAAGCCGGTAAGACGCCCAAACAGTGCTCCAGCAGATCGACGAGAGGAGAACAACAACCGCAGTCTAAGTCTAAACCGGTGGTGATTCCATATGTGGCAGGAACATCTGAACAACTGAGATTCATATTTTCCAAACACCGCATCTCGGTGGCTTTCAAACCCCAAAACACGCTACGCCAGAAACTGATCCACCCCAAGGATCGGGTCCCGCAGGACAAACAGTAAAATCGTGTATGCTGTTAGGTGGGGAGGTGGGGTTGCCAGGAATTGTATATCGGGGAAACCAAACAGCTGCTGGCGAAACGGATGGAACAACATAGAAGAGCTACCTTATCAGGTCAGGACTCTGTTGTTTACACCCACCTACAGGCCAGTGGCCACTCTTTTAAGGATGAAGACGTGCAGATCCTTGATAGGGAGGAACGATGGTTTGAACGTGGAGTAAAAGAAGCCATTTTTTTAAAAAGGGAACATCCATCCCTGAGCCGAGGAGGGGGCCTCAGAGTGCACCTCTCACCATCTTACAACACCGTTATTGCAGCCCTTCCCCCAATCCTGTGTGAGTGTAACACGTGGCCATTGTCGTTAATGGAAGGGTAGTTTGCATATTAAACTGATCACCGGTCCCATTGTTATGCAATGGTGCTGGTACCTGTCATTATGCAAATGTAATGTTTATAACTAGCTGAGACTGAAGAAGTCACTTAGATGAGTGACATAACGTTTCTCCCACAAAACCTTATGTCCAGATAAACAGATTCAACTTCTGGGATTTTTGTTTATTTGTTTCCACAAAATCTGGTGGTCCATGTTATCCCAGTCTGATTTCACAGCATCTTGTGATGTTACTCAATGCTTGGCCTACTCTATCTTCAAGTGTCCCCATAAATTATGAGATTTAGTTCAGGTGACTTTGGAGGAAAGCCCATGACACTTAGCAGTAATTGGTTTTTCTTTGGTCTTCAAGAAGTTGTTTGCAAAGCTTTGAGGTGTTTTGGGTCATTAGCCATCTGCATGTATGAATCCTCCACAAACATCTAAACAAGCATTTTCACTAGTGCTCTCACACCTTTGGGCCCCGCAGTATGTTTGAAAACAGACACACATTTGAAAAAGGCAAAATTGACAAACGTGAGCAATGGCTAACTAATCTTAAACCATTATTTATGTTCACCAGTGAGAAAGAAGTCAAGGTTTAAGGTTTTCAAGTCACGTCTGTTCGGCCGGCTGAAGAAGAAGGAGACTGAAGGAAGGATGAAGCAAAGCCAGTCTACTGGCAATGTTACCACACAGGGGAGTGGGAGGAGCGAGGATGACTCGGAGGATGACTGTCTGTGAGTGAAAACCTTTGCAGTTCTATCAAACACAAAACTACGTACATCTACAATACATGCAACTATTGTAAGTGTAAAAGCTGTTGTTTGTGCTTTGATTATTTTTAATGGAGATTCTTACTAGGAATGGTTTACATGTAAAGTTCCACGGGGATGCAAGTGTGAATGATATCTTACCACGACACAATGTAAATGCATGCTTCTGAAGTGTTATATGTATTTATGCCTGCTCCTGATCTCATCTTGCAGATACCCAAAGGGGTCATTAAGTTCCAGGGCGCTGTCTCATGACAGCATCTTCCTGGCTGATCAAATTCCATCCTCAGAGCCAACGCGGGTTCTCTCGCAGGAGAATGTACACAGCAAGATTAAAGCTCTGCAGGTGAGACAGTGGTCCACAAATGTCCGTATATTTATAATCACTACATGCAGTAGTGGTATATATCATATTGCCTATAGAGTCTTACACAGCTACTGGTTGCTATCACTTGCCATCATTGCAAATCAGGTATGTGTCGCTTAATGTCCATGATACACTTAACGTGAAATTGCACGTTATGCGATCTGGATGTTGTCCAAACACCTTATTATATACCATACTTATATTATATACCATATACCATGGACTGTGGTAGCCGAACTGTTAAGGTACTGGACTCTGGACCAGAAGGTCAAGGGTTCAAATCCCGCCTCTGCCAAGCTGCTACTGTTGGGTCCTTCAGCAAGACCCTTAACCCACAATTGCTTGAATTGTAAGACTGTACTAATTGTAAGTCGCTCTGGATAAGGGCGTCTGCTAAATGCTGTAAATGTAAATACTTAGCAAATCTATACATTTATTGTTTTGAACAGTTGAAGCTACAGCAGCAGAACATGCGACTGGCTCCTCCTCCATTGTTGATCCCTGGAAAGCGCATTGAAGACTCCGGGACGACTTCTGAGGACGATGGTTTACCCTGCAGTCCTCCTGAAATGTCCTTTCAAGAGGTAGCCATGCACAGAGCAGATGCTAAGGTAAATGGAAAAACTGCTCATCTGGAAAATATCATGAAATACAGTGGGGCAAAAAAGTATTTAGTCAGCCACTGATTGTGCAAGTTCTCCTACTTAGAAAGATGAGAGGGGTCTGTAATTCATCATAGGTACACTTCAACTATGAGAGACAAAATGAGGAAAAATCCAGGAAATCACATTGTAGGATTTTTAAAGAATTTAATTGTAAACCATGGTGGAAAATAAGTATTTGGTCACCCACAAACAAGCAAGATTTCTGGCTCTCACAGACCTGTACCTTCTTCTTTAAGAAGCTTTCTGTCCTCCACTCGTGACCTGTATTAATGGCACCTGTTTGACCTAGTCAGTCTTCAGACCTCAACCCCATAGAAAATGTTGCCCAGCGACAGCCCCAAAACATCACTGCTCTAGAGGAGATCTGCATGAGTAAATACATTGAAGATGGAACGTGGCTGGGTCTTCCAGCATGACAAACACACCGCTTGGGCAACGAAGGAGTGGCTCCGTAAAAAGCATTTCAAAGTCCTGGAGTGGCCTAGCCAGTCTCCAGACCTCAGCCCCATAGAAAATTTGTGGAGGGAGTTGAGAGTCCGTGTTGCCCCAAAACATCACTGCTCTAGAGGAGATCTGCATGGAGGAATGGGCCAAAATACCAGCTACAGTGTGTGCCAACCTTGGTGAAGACTTACAGGAAACGTTTGACCTCTGTCATTGCCAACAAAGGTTATGTTACAAAGTATTGAGTTGAACTTTTGCTATTGACCAAATACTTATTTTCCACCATAATTTACAATTAAATTCTTTAAAAATCCTACAATCTGATTTCCTGGATTTTTTTTCTCATTTTGTCTCTCATAGCTGAAGTGTACCTATGATGAAAATTACCAGACCTCTCTCATCTTTCTAAGTAGGAGAACTTGCACAATCAGTGACTGACTAAATACTTTTTTTGCCCCACTGTACATGAAGAAGTTTGAACAAATTATGTAACATTCCTTTACAGAATCCTGATCCTAAAAAGCACCTCAGCTGGTTAAGTCTAGCAGGAACCGGCAGTGAAGAAGAAGAGCAGGTAATGTACATGTAACATTCTGAGTATGCTAGAACGTTTAAGTACTAAGTGTGTTTGGCTTAGTCACTTTGCACATTCTTTTAAATCTCAGGGCGGTACCTCCCAACCCTCATCAAGGCCCCTCTCACCAATGTCCCCACTGTCTCCTAAGTCCACCATCTTGTCACCTTCTGATTTAACTTCACCCTTTGAAGGTGTGGATTTCCAAAGTCCTGCCCACCATGTCACCATCTTAGATAACTCAGCCGCTCGCCATCGGATGTCTATCAAGCCCAGGAATCAACGTGCGAGCACCAGAGGAAAGCGACAACCAGTAAGGATTTGCTGTTGCAGTACTGTTTTAGGAATATGTTTAAACTAGGGTCGTGGAAGTGAACATGTTAATAACACTTTAATGTGATTTTTTTAACACTGTTGATTACATTTTCAATGCTTGACCCTGTTAAGGACCCATTGCTAAGGTTGCCAGATTGGAGCATTGGAGCAAAATGCCTATTATTCCTAAATTCCTAAATTACTAAATATTCAAAACATTGTATTTAAAATAACAAAAAACACAAATGTACAGAACAAGTCAAATTTATTTAACTACTTGATCTAAGTTTAGCGCAATAACTGCAGCAGGTTATGAAGAGACTGTGGTAGCTTAGCGGGTAAGGTGCTGGACTATGGACTACAAGGTCCAGGGTTCAAATCCCACTTCTGCCAAGCTGCCACTGTTGGGTCTTTGAGCAAGGCTCTTAACCCACAATTGCTTGGATTGTAAGATTGCATCAATTGTAAGTCACTCTGGATAAGGGAATCTGCTAAATGCTGTAAATGTCAAAGAGAGTTCAAAATACCGCAAATTATTTAGGCTGAACATTTCTTTAGGATGTCTATGTATAATACTCCTTCTTTAGAATACGTCAAGTATCTTCCATCTGTATTTTAGATTGCGTTTTATTACTCAGTTGCTATGGATTACCAGACCTATGGAACTCTAAATACAAAAAAATATTCTACATTTACAGCATTTAGCAGACGCCGTCGCAGATTATCCAGAGCGACTTACAATTGATTCAATCTTACAATCCAAGCAATTGTGGGTTAAGGGCCTTGCTCAAGGACCCAACAGTGGCAGCTTGACAGATGTGGGATTTGAACCCTGGACCTTCTGGTCCAGTACCTTAACCGCTAGGCTACCACAGTCTCACAGATTGTACCGACAGACCTTGTGTTAATGTTCAAACAGGCCACTAGAAACTAATGTGAGGGGTGGTGTTGCGCCCTCGGCTGCATTATACGCGTTAGGTCCGATTTGACAGCTGTATAGTTGTGATAGGCAAGATTTCATGTAAGTGGCGACCAGTCAGTCTGCTGCCACTGTCGAGTGAAAGGAGAGGTTGCAATATGCTGGCAGGCCACTAGTAATGTATTCATAAGAGTGACGCTGCAGGCCAATTAAAATCTGCCCATGGGCCAAACATTGGACACCCATGATATACAGTCTATAGGAAACTGGTAAGGCTGTAAACAATTTCCGATGCTTATATGTCCAGATAAACAAGCAGACACAGACCTCCCTTAGCAGGTGGATCTCAGTCTGCTTCCAGACAAACCATGTTGCAATTTAATTCATGTACAAATTCAGCACAGACCAAAGGGGTGTGAACAAAAACAAACGCAGTGTGACGTTAGTAAAGGCGAAGCTTAAACACTTTATTTAAAACAACGTGATATGATAAAGACCTGTATTGTTTCTTTCATTCTTTCAGATTGAAGGAGCTCTTTGTGGGTTATCAGCTAGTAAAAGCATCGTTGTCATAAAAGCTGTTCAATCAGCATGTGACGTTATTCATGTGACTTTTGTTTACATATTTTGGCTCGATGATAAGAATGCTAGTAAGAACACTAAGCAAACAAGGACTGAAATGTGACATTGTAGCATTTTCTGCTTTGGTGCGGACCAAGTGAACCAAGCAACACGTATAAACACAGCCTAACACACCCTGTGGCATGGCACATAGATAACAGCTTATAGCACCTAATAGAATGAATGTTTCACATTAGAAGCTATTGTTTGGATAAGTGTGTTGCCTTGGCAGCAGTCTGTCTGAAATGATACGATGCAGCAAACACGATAAGACACAATAAAAATGGTGTTATTGAATTATTAAAAAGTAATACATGCATCACTCTGTAGAAGCCTATATCGTCCACCATTTTCATTAAAGTCAAATGAGAGCAAGCAAAAAGTGCATGATTACTCTATATATTTCTTCTGAAAGCCGTAGCGTAAATACTTGTGATTTATTTCTCTTAGAATATGTACCAACCTAAATCCATCAGCATGAACAGTCTGGACCAGCCTCTTTCAGAGATGGAAGAGAGACCACAAAGTGCCACAGCTACAAAGGCCACGCATTATTCCAGTTCCTCTCTGGATGCAGGCCCAGCAGAGGTTGTACTTTCCACCAATATGCACTTACAGGAAGATCAACTGGATGGTGGACCACAGAGTCCCTCGAACAGGAATGGAGCTCCAAAACTTGTCGAAGCGCTCCTACCTGATGGCAGAATCAAGACGAATCCGCTCTTCATGCAGCCCATACCTGCTGAATTGCTGTCAGTACTTTCTGATGAAAGTACATCCCTGAATATTTCAGACCGCGCTAAAGAAGACCTGGATGAGGAGTTATTACATGATGACAACCAATACACAGATCCGATTGCAGTTAACGATAATGAGGGGGATGAGGACAACGCCACATGTCTAGTTAATACAGCCACTGTTACAGAAGTGAGAACAGGTGAGAATGTGACACCAAGTTTGACAGATCAAGTAGAGACTTACAGTGGCGATGAAGTTATCTGTAAACCAGCAACTCTCTTAACTAGACCCAATGTTGTTCCTGCCACACACACCAAAAACAACACCTTCGCAACAAGAAACAATGCCCCTCCTAAAGTGTCCAGTACTATGCCTATCAAGGCTGAAAAGGAGACCACTCCATTTGGAGGCCTGGATGAATCCTCAGAAGAAGAATACAAATCACAGAGGTCCAGTTCGTTTTCCATCACATCTGCAAAATTTCGCTCCAAGATGAGCAGCGAGCAGCATGTAGCAAAGCCTGATGATGAAAGCTCCGGTGATGCACTCCTTATGAAGAACCAACCTAATAACCAGAATCTGGCACTACGAGTGGAAAATGTGTCAAATCCAAAAAATCCAGACATTTGCAAGGATGCAACCACAATTCCAGATAAAAGAACCAGTTTGTGGAGAGAAGTACTGGCCCAAAATGTCTCCAAGACAGGAATGGGCGACAAACTTGAAAAGTCTCAAGAATGCACACAGAACATGGAATCTGAACAGACTGATAAAGCAGAGAAATCTGAAGACAGGAGAGGTCTATTTGGGGTGAAACTGAGAAGCACCTCATTGTCTCTGAGGTATCGCTCAGAATTGGCCAGGTCAGAGGAAAATCTAAAGAGACACAGTCTGGAGGCCAATCACATGCCAGCAGTCCAGTGGGGAAAGGAACAATCTGACATCGACGCCGAAGAAGTCCGGAACGACAGAAAAACCTGTAATCCTCTGACTAATGCTGCAGCACAGACCTGTGATTCCCAACAAGAGCCACCTTTAGTCAAAGGTACATTTTGACATTATGAATTTCTCTGTAACTGTCCAACATTTTGCTACATTGGGGGAATGTTTGTGAGCAAACTTGAATAATTTGACTTGTCAAAGCCAGCTAACTTGCTCAGTGGTTGCTACCTGGTTGCTTAGTGTTTGCAAGGCTGTTGATAACTGTGATGGGGTGCCAATTAGGGATGGGTATTGGAAAGGACTTCACGATACGATACGCATCACAATACATGGGTAACGATACAATTATATCACGATACATTTTCATATGATGGGGCAGCACGGTGGCTCGGTGGGTAGCATCGCCGCCTCACAGCAAGAAGGTCCTGGGTTCAATCCCAGGGTGGGGTGGCCTGGGTCCCTTCTGTGTGGAGTCTGCATGTCCTCCCCGTGTCCCAGTGGGTTTACTCTGGGTACTCCGGTTTCCTCCCACAGTCCAAAGACATGCAAGTTAGGTTAATTGATTACACTAAATTGGCCTGGTTTGAGTGTGGTCTCTGGCGACAGACGGAGCGACATGTCGGTTGGAGTATTCTCGCACGCATAGACTGGTAGTGGGTGGACCCCGCATCTGGCGGGACAAACGCCAGGAAAATGATGATGATGATGATGATGACATTTTGATATGATGCATATTGTGATATACTGTGATATTCCACATAGTTCACTGGAAATTTAAAAACAGCTGAAATACAACTTACGGTGTACAATTTGAGTCGTCTTAATACATCACGTCACATTGATAATTCAGCGGACACATTGAGTCCGCTTGTTGATTGTGACATCTACGGAAGAGGAGTTTACTCCCCATTTAAAATGTGGTTTTTCTTTCTTCAGAAAAATGGATATTTTGAGCTGAAAATCGATGTACTATATTACAAAAATAAGATTGCGTTATATTGCTGTATCAATTGTTTAGCACTGCCCAAAAGCCAATACATTTGACTTGTGTTAGTCCCAATATTTATGGCTATATGGTAACTGAAAGGTAGATTACTAATACTGATTAATTGGAACAGAGAGAAGGGCTGCCAGGAGGGTGTGACAAAGTGAAAGTTGAAATACAAAGTTCAACACTCGCACGAACATTCCGCCATTCTTTTCCTATGGGAAATTTTTTTTTTTTTTTTTTAAACAAAAACCTTACATCAGTTCGCTTAGACAAGCACATCACAGAATTCAGGTATAGGGTATTTAAGTTTTGTGTAAGTAGCGCAAAATCTTTGACAAGGCTTTGACAAGCCAAATTAATAATAACTTGCTGATTGAGGTCTATCATATAGTCAGTTTTATCCCTAGGTTTGTGTTTAGCAAACACACCAGTAATTGGTAACATTTCAAGTTAGTCATTTTCTTAGTCTCAGACAGAGAGCTGTCCTCAAGACCTTTGGCAGTCTCTGGAAGCGAAACAGAGAACAGATCTGAACCAGCGTGGATGAGCCTTGCCCTGGAGAAGACCAGGAACCACCAGTCCTTCTGCTCTAAACCGTCTACACCACCAACTCCACCGCCAAATTCTACATCATCACCTACCATCCAACATCTTCTGAGACCAACCCCACAGTCAAGACAACTCTTACCACCTACCAGCAAATCCCAGCAGAGAACATCCCATACCACAGAGCTACAGCCACTCAACCAATCTTCACAGCTATCTCCATCTAAACCAAGGCCAGTAATGGAAAGATGGGCCATGTCCAGTCAGAGAGGAGAAAAGAATTCTCTAGACCAATCAACACACGGAGATGAACAAATGGAAACCAAGGTCAGCTAAATGTACACACTTTTGCACAAGTGTCCTATGATTAATCTATTCATAGCTGATTAAATTGTGCCGTGGTGGTGCACTGGTTATCACTGTCACCTCACAGGTTTGAATCCCTGTCCAGACTCCCCTGTGTGGAGTTTGCATGTTCAGATGTTGCAGTTGGGTCTATAGATCATGCACACCCGTAGGTTGCCGAAGCTGCCATCCCAGCTGGTCCTATAAATGCCCGATTGGCAATAAATCTGGCAACCGGGCAGCACCAAGGAATTGTTGCAGTCTGGCAGAGACATTTCTGGGAAACCCTTGCTGTGCTTGGGCAAGCATTATCCTGCTGACAAATACAGGTCTCTCGTTCACGACACCACTGCAAACAAATGTCGACGGTGGCTGGCTGTCGATGGCAGAACACATACTGGGTGCCGTGACAACAAATTTCCTTCTGCTAAGTGTCTGAAATTGGTCCGAGCTGAGACGGAGGTGTGTAGTGAAGGGGCAACCTGTGTCTTGAGGGTGGACAAAGAAACTGGGAGCTGCTCATTCTTGTTAGAGGATCAAACAATCCTCTCTACTGGTGGTCCGTCTGGAGCCTGTTCACCGTGTGGGCATGTCCTCATGGAACCACTGCTCCCAAAAATTCCAAACAGCTAGGTCAGAACGGCCTAGATGGCTGGCAATTCATTGAAATGGCTTCTGTCCGTCCAATGATGCACCCCTTTCAAAGTCTGTCAACTGGACAAAATGTCCTCGAGTGCATTGTAGAGGCATGTCTAGCAGTCAAAGATCTCTCACCAAGAGGTACACTAGCCAAAAGTAGTGTATCAGACATGTACACTACAAAAGTAGTGTATTGTGTATCAATGAGTGTATATTAGTTTGTGCAGTGGTTAGAACTGTCGCCTCACAGCTCCCAAGAAATTATGATTTGATCCCTGCTGCTTTGTGGACAATTGTTCCACATTCCTTAGACAGGCTCTTTGTCAATAAACTCAAACGTTAGGTTAACTGGTGTCTCTAAAGTGCCCCGGTGTCAGTAAGTAAGTCAGTGGGTGTGCATGCACCCTGCGATGGACCTGTTTACGTACAATAATCTGTTGTTCAACTCAGACTTTCACATAATTCAGATCCAAATTCTCATTGTATTTTGTTGTATTTATGTCACAGGGATCATTAAAACCTGCATCCAAGAGCAGCAACTCGCAGCAAAGTGAAACTGATCAGCGTTCACAATCAGACAGAGCTCAGCCATCATGGATGGAACTTGCCAAGAGAAAATCTCTTGCCTGGAGCGACAAGAGCTTGGACTGAATAGACGTCAGAAAAAGAAAGACGCAGATGTACATTTTAAATGATGTGTATAGACTCAGCATGCACATAGACAATAGATGACCACAGACTGGACATTACAACCATGATCCATACATCATGTTTAGGTTGGTGCTCTGTGGCAAAATAACATCCACATGAATGCCCGAGTTTCCCAGAATATCCAGTTTCCCAGAGCATCAAACTCCCTCTGTGGGCTCGTCTTCTTCCCATAGTGCATCCTGTTGCCAGCACTTCCCCAGAGAGTTAGCAAATTTGTGTCTGAAAATGGAACTCAATGAACAAAACAACATTCTTCATTGCTCCAAGGTCCAGTTCTAAAACTCGTGTGTAAATTGTAGGCGCTTTCTCTGGCAGACAGGGGCTATCATAATGACAACTGTGAAAGGTCTGTGACTAGGCAGCTCCATACTCAATGGGGGCGCTGCACTGTGTGTTGTGACACATTCCCCCCATAAGCAGCAGTAAACATTTCTGTTACTTGTATCACAGTAGCTCTTCTGCCCATTTGGAACATGATTCATTATCTTTATGGATTCATGAGCCTTGGGCACCAACCCAGTCATCTACCCATAACACTTTGTCCCTTGTTAAAGTCACTCAGGTCTTTACTCCTGAACATTTCTCCTACGTTCAACATGTCAACTACAAGAATTGTGTGGCAGGGTGGTTCGATGGGTAACACCGTCGCCTCCCAACAAGAAAGCCCTAGGTTCGATCCCAGGTGGAGAGGCCTGGTTCCTTTCTGTATGGAGTCTGCATGTCCTCCCCTTGTCTGCATTGGTTTACTCCAGGTACTCCAGTTTCCTTCCAAAGACATGATTGCAACCCTGACTAGGATTAACCAGATCAGAATATGAATGAGAACTGACTGTTCACTTACTGTCTGATATTATCCCAGATATGTGCTGTTCTAATGAGATAATCAATGTTATTTGTTATTCGGTCTCTGTGTGATATTAATGTTTTGGCTGAACGATGTATATGATATATGTACTTTGTTACAGATTTTAAAAAATATATTTTGATAGCACACTAATCTATTTACTTTATAATGTGGATTTGATAATAGAAAATGATTAACTTTATTACATGAGTTTGTATATTATTGTATTTATGGTTGGTATGTTGGTATTGGACACAGCCTGAAAATCTCTGAAGACAGTCTGAAGAAATTTGGAGACTACAAAACATTTTGGACTTTAAGGGTGAAAATGAAAAAAAATGTAGGTGGTACATTTGAAAAGTGACTACTTAAATACTTGTAGCATTCATATATTAAAAGAAAACAGTTATATTATCCTTCTGAACTTTTGTTTCCAGCTTATTTCTCACTGGCTCTTTAAAGCTGACTGATTAGCAGCAGTGGCATGAAAACCATTTGCATTCTAACACGTCTTCAAATGAAGAAGGGATCCATGTCTGAAGTGTAATTCTTCATTTCGATTTCTGATTACTAAAGTTCATCAGAAGAACTTTGGATATCCACCAGAAATTAATCTCAGACAGTTTGGGACTTTGTCTCAGTCTCACTTACCATCCACTTCCATCCTGGTGAGGACTGAGATGGTCAGTCTAGAACTCTCTATCCCTGGCCACAGATTCCAACTCCTCCTGAGGAATCTGTCTAGAGGGACATGCCTGGAGCATCCAGCAGGAGCTAACCAGTAGGCATCCTTATAAGATGCCCAAACCACCTCAACTGGCTGATCTCGATCTGAATGAGCAGCAGCTCTACTCAAAGTCTCCCAATTGTAGTTGTCCTCAACCACTTTGTTTTCTGACCTCACCTGAAGAGAACAGCCTACTCTTGTCCTTGAGTGTACTATGACTTCAGACTTGGATATGCTTCTTCTTCAAACTCAGCCGCTAAACTGTGGTAGCCTAGTGGTTAAGGTACTGGACTATGGACCAGTAGGTCCAGGGTTCAAATCCCACCTCTGCCAAGCTACCACTGTTGGGTCCTTGAGCAAGGCCCTTAACCCACAATTGCTTGGATTGTAAGACTGTACCAATTGTAAGTCGCTCTGGATAAGGGTGTCTGCTAAATGCTGTAAATGTAAATGTAGTTTTCAGAATTCAGTTCTAGCTTATATTTAAATTCTTATTACTATCCTCAAGCTAACCTGAGCTCCACAGTTTTATGCAAAATCTGAAGATCCATGTTATCCCAGTATGGTGAGAGCATCTTGTGATGTTACTGAATGCTTGGCTTTCTGTCTTGATGTGCCCCCATAAATGCTCAATGGGGTTTAGGTCAGATAGTTGTGGAGGAAAGTCCATGACACTCAGCAATCCTTGACCTTTTTTGGTCTTCAGGTTGTCGTTGCAAAGTTTTGGGGTGTATGTTGAGTCATTAGCTTGCTGCAGTATGAATCCTCCAAATCAAAGCTCCTCCCACATTCCAAGACATGCATGTTAGCTTAACTGGAGTTTCTAAAGTGCCCTTAGTGTGTGAGTGTGTGTACGAGTGTGTGAGTGTATGTGCCCTACGATGGATTGACGCCCTGTTTAGGGTTGTTCCTGCTTTGTGCCCTGTGCCTCCAGCTAGGCATCGACTTTCCCACAACCCTGACCAGGTTTAAGTGGATAAGAAAACGAATTAATGAATCATTTATCAAACCTAAAAGTAATTATGAGAATGGAGTTCAAATTAATATGGCTGAAGTTCATGATGTAGACCTCAAAAATTTACTAATTACAAGTCTAAAATGTTCAACACTTCACTCTCTGGAGAGACATCCAGAGTATTGGGTCTGTCTTTTTATCCTCACTTTACACCGTGTTTCTAGGAGAAGCTCTGAATCACTGTAATCCAGACCAGGATACGTGGTTAATGGAAATGAATGAATGGATTACTATTAGTATATGTAGAGTTTATCAAACCATCACTTAGATTTTGCTCCAACATGGTGTTCAGATCCACCTGGCTCAACATTTCTTCTTCCAGTGATTCTAAGAAGTACTTGGCTTGCAGTCTTCAAAGTCTAAGTCTGGAATTTCTAACAACTTAGTTACTTGTTGTGTTGTGTCCCCATCAGAGGATCTGCTGAAGAGGTTTTCTAAAGAGGTAAAAGGTTTAACTATGAACTAAATCCTTCTTCCACTTTACAGGTTTGTTGCAGATTCCCAACACTGTTCATTTATAATATCCAAGGCATCACAGTTTTACCTAAAACAGCTTCCGTGTATTAACATAAATGAATGAAACTTGTGTGGTAGTACTGTATATTTATGATATGTAGGTATAATAATATGAATAGCATTCACCCCAATTGGTTTCAATATGTTATTTTACATTTAGCTCTGGGCACTCTTATCCAGGGTGATTACCATCAAAACTACGATTCTACAGCATAACTAATACGAGTCCAAGCAATTGAGGATTAAGGGCCTTATTTGGGACTTAAGGGCCACCATGGACCTTCTGGTTAACAGTCCAGTATCTTAACCACTGAGCCACCATTATCCCATCACTGTATGTACCATGGGTATAGGATTTCTTGTGTAAATTTCCTAATTGGATTATATCTTCTCTCATTTTATTTACTTGTCACACTTCTAGTTAGATTTTGCAAGTTTGTCCATGGCAGACTAGTTTTAACTTTGTGACATCAAACATATGATAAACTACTGCCCTCCTAAGGCAAAAAGGAGTAGCTGCTCTTGGACTGAAAATGATTAAATCATCTTCCTGGCGCCTGTCCCACTGCCACTCGATGTGACCGAGAATACTCCAGCCGACGCGACCTGTCTCTGGGAGGAAACTGGAGTAAACCCACACGGACGACATACAGATTCCACACAGAAAGGACCTAGGCTGCTCCACTCTGGGATTGAACCCAGGACCTTCTTACTGTGAGGCGGCGATGCTAGCCGCCGCGCCGCCGCGCCGCCCAATGAACATGAATAAATGTCTGGGGACCTCAGGGTAATTATATGTTTTGTTAATTTTCTAAATGAAAATATGTCAACACAACGTCTGCCTGGAACTCACATGCTCCATTTAATGTCAGCATTACCTTTGGTGAAAAAAAATGTCGACTTAACCGAACATTACCTTAGTCAAGTCAAGTCAAGTCAGATCTATTTATATAGCGCCTTTTACAATGGAGCATTGTCTCAAAGCAACTTTACAAGTTTAGATTATCTCCTAATAACTACGTCCTTTCCCAAATTGAGCAAGCCTAGGACGACAGCGTCAAGGATAAACTCCCTGAGTGTTATAGGAAGAAACCTTAGGAGGACCAAGACTCAAAAAGGGACCCAACCTCCTTGATGATAAATCTTAGTCACACAATAGATGGTTTGCACATAGTGTTTTAATTTAAACAATAATATAATTCAACACAATATGAAACCATTTATTACTGTATCTTTTACAACATTTGAAACACTTGCCAATAAAGAAAACGAAATGAACGTTGATGTTTACCGCCTTTAATACTGCAATAGACTCTTGTCTGTCGCAACTGTTTCTTCATACTAGTTGTCTGTCATTCCGACGTTTATTAGATGTACATAAGATATATTTTTGTTTCCTATTATATATAATGCTTAAGTCCACAGGTATTACCTGTGTATGTTTAAACAAATCAGAACTTCTCAATGATATAATAAAAAGTGCCACTTTCCAAGCTTACTTGGCAATTGTAGATCACATTCCCATTTCATTTAAGGAGTCTAGGCTATAAAAGAGGTACTTTTGTAGATCACTCTCACTGCCATTAAAGAAATATTGATCTAATGAATCCTACTCATATACAGTATTCTGAAAAAGACAGCATAGACCTATAAAGTGTAAAAATAAAAGTAGAAAAAAAACAGAAAATGGCTAGTAATGAGAAACATACGGTCACACTGGATTATTCTGCAATAGTATGTAATGATGCAGTTGCACCCAATTCCAGTGCATTCTTCAAACTGCCTTTAAAATGCTTTCATTGCAAAGGATGAGAAATAGTGTATTGTTTTTAAATGCTTAGGCAGCAGACGGGAATTCCATTGCAAAACAGAATGGGGAAAATAACACTTCCCAGTTTCAACTGACAGTCTGTACTAGATCTGTAATCAATATTAACTTTTACCACTGCATTAAAACATATGAGCTCTTATCAGAGACTTCAACAAAAAATACTGGGGGAAAACCCTCCACAAAAACACAATGATGTTTCAGAAAATATTCTAAATATAGAAATGCTGACTCACTTATAACGAAGTGAAAATGACAAAGAATAGAAACTATGGATCATGGGTTATACTGGGTTATGCTGTCAACTCGTACTTAAATAGCTTAAATACATAGCGTTAAATTGATCGTAAACAACAGCTCAGTATTATTGTTGGATATCTTTCTACCAACATTGTTACATTTAAACTTTATTTAAATTTTTATGTTAATAGTATTGTTTTGTTTTTTGTTTTTTTTTAAATATGTCACTCCGTGAGAAAATGACAGGCGCTTTGCTTCTGCTTTTAGGTTTGGTCTCGTTCATATCAACGTCGAAATGCGAAGGTAAGAGGACCTTTTTTATTATTATTATTATTAATTTAAACTGTTTTAGGTCTAATGTTGGTTGGTACTGATTTTATATCAAAATTTCTGAAAATTAGTAGCTAATAGCAAAGAAAACCTTACGTCTTAAATATTAATACGAAATTTCAAATTAAAAGTTCCTTTTCCACGGAGCAAACTTGTATATGAGATTTATATGTTGTAAATACTGAAAGATTGATTAAAACATATTGGAAAATTACATATAAAATTTTACATCAAATATATTTTAAGGGATGTAGTACAAGAAGTGCAGTAGTAATTTTTAATATTACAGTACGTAAAATGTTTGGTATTCTCTAGTAATCATATGTAACTTTATTATCACTGTAAAACACAAAGACTTTAAAATATCCTTAAACTATTCTTAATTTACTCCTTCATTTGAAAAAGACAACTGTAATATTTTATTTAACTTGTTTGACATGATAGCACTTTAATTATAAAATATTTGCTCCTTAAGAAAAACCTCTAAAATAGAAATTTCAAAGCATGTAGTAGCAATTAAAAATCTGTCTTATACTGTATCTATCAATAAAAAAGTCTTAATTACAGGAAATTAGTGCAAGCAGACCTTTGTGACCCCTGCTGACAGAAAAGAGAAAAACAGTTTTGAAGGCAGAAAACAACATGGTAGAGTTACTTTTGTTTTTGTTTAGATTTTGTTTGGATACAAAGATTAAAAAAATACTGTATTGTACAGTACAGTATTGTATTAATAATATTAATAATAATTACTAATAATAATGATGATGATAACGCTAATAATAATAATCATCATCATCATCATCATCATCATCATAATCATAATTCTGTAATATCATGATGAAACATAAATTTATTTAAATATCCAAATCAATCATTCATTCATTTTCACACACGCATAATCAAATTTAGGGCTGTGAACCTTTGCTTTCAGTATCTGGTGTGACCCCCCTGTGCAGCAATAACTGCAACTAAACGTTTCCTGTAACTGTTGATCAGTCCTGCACACCGGCTTGGAGGAATTTTAGCCCATTCCTCCGTACAGAACAGCTTCAGCTCTGGGATGTTGGTGGGTTTCCTCACATTAGCTGCTCACTTCAGGTCCTTCCACAACATTTCCATTGGATTAAGGTCAGGACTTTGACTTTGGCCATTCCCCAACATGAACTTTATTCTCCTTTAACCATTCTTTGGTAGAACGGCTTGTGTGCTTAGGGTCGTTGTCTTGCTGCATGACCCACCTTCTCTTGAGATTCAGTTCATGGACAGATGTCCTGACATTTTCCTTTAGAATTCTCTGATATCATTCAGAATTCATTGTTCCATCAATGATGGCAAGCCGTCCTGGCCCAGATGCAGCAAAACAGGCCCAAACCATGATACTACCACCACCATGTTTCACAGATGAGATAAGGTTCTTAAGCTGGAATGAAGTGTTCTCCTTTCTCCAAACATAACGCTTTTCTTTTAAACCAAAAAGTTCTGTTTTGGTCTCATCCATCCACAAAACATTCTTCCAATATCCTTCTGGCTCGTCCACATGATCTTTATCAAACTGCAAAGCAGCAAACTGATGAGCATCAATAACTCTTTTTCTGAGGTCCTCAGAAATCTCCTTTGTTCGTGCCATGATACACTTCCACAAACATGTTGTGAAGAGCAGACTTTGATAGATCCCTGTTCTTTAAATAAAACAGGGTGCCCACTCACACCTGATTGTCATCCCATTGATTGAAAACACCTGAATCTAATTTCACCTTCAAATTAACTGCTAATCCTAGAGGTTCACATACTTTTGCCACTCACTAATATGTAATATTGGATGATTTTCCTCAATAAATAAATGACCAAGTATAATATTATTGTCTCATTTGTTTAACTGGGTTCTCTGTATATACCTTTAGGACTTGTGTGAAAATCTGTTGATGTTTTAGCTCATATTTATGCAGAAATATAGACAATTTTAAAGAGTTCACAAACTTTCAAGCACCACTGTATTCATGCATTGCAAGGAGATGAATGCAATCAAATAACTGTAGCAGTAGTAGTAATGTTAGTATAGGCAGTAATAATAATCATTTTTAATGCATACTTTTTACAGAGCAGCTGGTGGAGGCAGCCACTGTCAAAGGTCACGCTTTTCTCATCTTCTGTGAAACAGGCCAACTAACAACTGACAACTCAACAGTCACTTGGACTAAAGACAACTATACTCTAAGTACAACCCCACGTATTAGAATACAAGGCAGGTCATTGTGGTTATTAAGCACAATATCATCAGACAGCGGCCTTTACATATGTAAAAGGTAAGAACAATATAACTGTAGTTCATTTAGCATTGTATGATGAGATAAGTGTTAACACGCTGTAGTTACTAGAGAATATATACTAATGACTGTGCAATGGAATCTGTTTACAGTGGCACCGATTCTACTGTTAGCAAAGAGTTTCGACTGTATCTCTCTGTTGAGGCCGGACCATGTCCAAGGACTGACGATTATGAATTTGAACTGCCAGGAACCAGTGTAAATCTTTCCTGTACTGAAGAGAATGTTCCAACTCTGGGGCAAAGATTGCAAGTGCAGTGGTACAAGGTCAGGCATCAACTTAATGACCAAGTAAAGTCTCTTAAATGTGTTTAGGCGGTCAGGGGCTATGGTTCTAAGTGGCAGAAAATTCCTGGCATTTACCTGTGACCCACATTTAAGTTATCCTGAAGCGCACATGTGATTTGGTGCAAAACATGTTAGGAAGGTAATGACAGGTGGCAGCAAAGCTACATCCATCTTCAGATTTGATCAATGTTGCAAATTAAATTTACTTCTTATATAACACATGTCCTATTACCTAAGCCTGGTAATAGGAAATGCCATTATAACTACATTTGCTTAAAAACCCCACCACCCCCAGCAATGCCAACCATGACAGTATAACATTGTGCATACAGTGGAATTCAGTAATTGATGCAAGACTGGTACCCTCTATAAGAAAAGTGCTAGAGACCAAGACAACAGGTTAATTTAAACCACTCCTCTCTACACCGACCTTTTCTTTGTTAAAAATTGGGTGACATACTGTCACCCTTTTCTCTCTCTCTCTCTCTCTCTCTCTCTCCTGTCTTTGTTTTATTTCTTTGCGTTTCCAGTAACCAGATTTTCCTTTTAAATGCAGCATAATTATTATCTCCGAACTCACAATACACTGCTCACAATAGAATTTGCACGGTGTTTTGAGGCCGGACTCAATGACTTCATGTAAATAGAAGAGGGCAAATCAGGCAGTGCAGAGGCTCTGAGTGTTTCCTTTGCCAAACAAGAAAAATAAAAGAAACTGTTTTAACATTTAAAATAAAAGATTCTAAGAATGACAAACGTTCAATAGTTTAATATTGAACTTAAAAAGGTCTAGGCCCTTCCCCCCTCCATACGGCACCCTTGTATAAGGATATCTGGGTGGAACCCAGGGTAACTTCTAAGCAACTGAAGGCCTCTCTCACACTGGCTAATGTTAATGTTCATGAGTCCACCATCATAAGAACACTGAACAACAATGGTGTGCATGGCAGGGTTGCAAGGAGAAAGCATTGCTGCTCGTCTGCAGTTTGCTAAAGATCACGGGACAAGCCAGAAGGCTACTGGAAGAATGTTTTGTGGACGGATGAGACCGAAATAGAACTTTTTGGTTTAAAACAAAAGCATTATGTTTGGAGAAAGGAAAACACTGCATTCCAGGATAAGAGCTTTATCCCATCTGTGAAACATGGTGGTGGTAGTATCATGGTTTGGGCCTGTTTTGCTGCATCTGGGCCAAGATGGCTTCCCATCATTGATGGAACAATGAATTCTGAATTATAGCAGAGAATTCTAAAGGAAAATGTCAGGACATCTGTCCATGAACTGAATCGCAAGAGAAGGTGGGTCATGCAGCAAGACAACGACCCTAAGCACACAAGTCGTTCTACCAAAGAATGGTTAAAGAAGAATAAAGTTCATGTTTTGGAATGGCCAAGTCAAAGTCCTGACTTTAATGCAACAGAAATGTTGTGGAAGGACCTGAAGTGAGCAGCTAATGTGAGGAAACCCACCAACATCCCAGAGCTGAAGCTGTTCTGTACAGAGGAATGGGCTAAAATTCCTCCAAGCCGGTGTGCAGGACTGATCAACAGTTACAGGAAATGTTTAGTTACAGTTATTGCTGCACAGGGGGGGTCACACCAGATACTGAAAGTAAAGGTTCACATACTTTTGCCACTCACTAATATGTAATATTGGATCATTTTCCTCAATAAACAAATGACCAATTATTTTTGTCTCATTTGTTTAACTGGGTTCTCTTTATCTACTTTTAGGACTTGTGTGAAAATCTGATGATGTTTTAGGTCATATTTATGCAGAAGTATAGAAAATTCTAAAGGGTTCACAAACTTTCAAGCACCACTGTATGCTTTCTATTATGAACCCTTTGGTTATATCATGCATTTACACCGATTACTAAGATCAGAGCTCACAAATATAGTTTGTTAAAGACAATCTCAATGAGAACCATAAATGCACACATGTAAATAGATTACGTTTAATTACTCTTTTGCAGGAATGCAAACCTATTGGCATACAAGACAGTGAGTTTATTATTTCCAATTTATCCCTGAGCAACACCGGCAAATACACATGCCTTGTTGGCTTCAGATATGAAGGCAAAGACTACACAGCTTCTCACACCATTGGGCTCAAAGTGCTAGAGGATGGTGAGTTGATGTGCGAGTAAATGGTACTTTTGCTCTGCTGTTACTTACTATTAGTAGTAGTACTTAAAAATACAAACCATTCAATAAACATAAAGCATTTCAGTTCAGTCAGATGTCATGTCTATCCTCTAGAAAACAACAATGAAGCTATTTCTTAGTATCTTAAAGTTACATACTTAACATGATTTTCATATTTCTCAGTGCCGTTGGAGAAGCCAAGGATAATATATCCTCAGAACACGACTCTCTATGTCAAACCAGGCAAGGTGTCATTTAACTGAAAGTGTTAAGCATCTAGTAAAGTAATTTATGGAGTATTCACAAGTGAGGTAGTTTTTGGCATTGTTTTCATCTTTTCACTTCTTTTTGCTGTTGTGCAGCTGTGGAAATCAAGCTGGAGTGTAACGCGATCATTGGCTCAAGAGAGGAAGAAATTCCAGAAACCTCCATCTATTGGATTTTAAACGATTCTTTCATCAGCTTATATCCACAACTTCAGGAAAACCAAACCATGTCAGCAAAAGTTTACATTCACAAAGTCTTTTGTATTTTAAAGATTTGATAGGTGTTTTATCAAGGTAGTGTTAAACTGGTTTAAACTGTAGTTGAACTTTAGCAATCAGGTGGCACAGCGCTAGTTTGTTAGCAGAAATGGAGGATATTTAGGATGACTGTGAAGGTTGATGATTAACAACATAAGTGACTGTGTCAATGTGTTATTGACTCCAGTTTCTGATCAGCTTAAAGGTGCCTTGATCTCCATGTTTTCCTCCAACTGTCTTGCACTTGTTGATAGTCACTGCCAGCTCTTTAACAGATCTGTGCTTAATTTGTATTCTGCAATATTTCACAGTCCCTTTGGTTAAAACCTTGTGCCAAATAAATACTACTACTGCTACTAATAATAATAATCATCATCATCAGCAGAAGCAGCATCATCATCATTATTCATTATATTGTTCATTACACAGAAAGATGAAAGAAGACGGCAAGATACATGGCAGTTGCACATTGTTCATTCCCAAGGTTTCTCCAGAATTCATTGGTGTACCATTTGAATGCATTGTTCTAAGTCCAAGTGGAACGGCTATGGGTGTGCTGTGGCTTATCCAAGGTAAGGGTTGCTTAATGAATTCTGTTCACACAGATAAGACACTAGGAACCACGGGTATATAGTGAAAACTAAATTATATTGTACCTATTTTTCTACCGTAAATAGATTTTGGGCTGGACAATAAATTTTAGGTTGAGGTGTCAGGTCTAAATACAATGTAGGGTCCCTGCGGTCTTCTGACCATGCATTCTCCATGTTCTTGAAACAGTCATCCACAAATGTCTGGGTTCCACGTGAACACTCTCACTTTGGTAACCACTGACATTTTCCATGATCATGGATTGTCGCCCTGTCTAGGGTTGTTCCTGCCTTGCACACTATGCTGCTGGTTAGGCACCGGGTTTCCCACGACCCTGTCCAAGATCAAGTGGTAAAAAAAATACCGTATTTTTCAGACCATAAGGTGCACTTAAAATCCTTTAATTTTCTCAAAAATCGACAGTGCGCCTTAAAATGCGGTGCGTCTAATGTATGAATTAATTCTGGTTGTGCTTTCTGACCTAGAACCGATTGTAGATGGTACACGGTGCTCATAAATCTGTCAAAATGTTATAGCACGGCCTTGGTAAGTTACGAAGCTTACGGCCACCGTAGTGCGCAGCATAGCGGAGTAATACGGTATGTGCTTCAGCATTAGGGTACATGCATTCATTCAATTATTTTCGAAGCCGATTTCAAACTCAACGCTATCAGTAACGCAGTACAACATGGACATAGAGCAGCTGTGAGAGAATTCAACATTAACAATCAGTGGTACGGAAGTGGAGGAAGCAAGAAGACGCCCTGCGCCAGGTAAAGACCAAACTGAGCTTCCGACGGAACTTAAGAGTTTTGTTTCATATCATGCGTCTTATAACCCGGTGCGCTTTATGTATGAAAATATACCCGTTAGCAGCCGATCATTGATATTGCGCTTTATGGTCCGGAATATACGGTACGTGAGAGTGACGTTTTCCATATTGGAGCAATCTGCACTATAAGAGGTTTCAGGATTCCCTTTAACCTCTGAGTCCATATTGGGTAATGTTCAATGTCATAGTTTCTCTCCACACATCAGGCTGTTGACAAATACACTCATTATTACATTAGTACATTTTAGGAGCATTACTTTGACATTGGGATAGAATGACCTGTATGTATACCTGCAATGTGTCAGATTGGACTGTAAATGGAAGGGATGGATGATGATGTCTATGCAAAGAGGCAACAGGAAGCTATTCCTTAAAAGTCTGAACAGCTTGAGTTGGTAGTGGGAAACTGGGCAAATTTTAGTTGTCCCCCATTAATCAGGGACGTGACTACTACAGACACCTTCCAGTTTCAGCCATTCTAAGAAGATTGTGTACCCTAAGAACAAGACAGTGACTTAGTGGAAGTACATCAACTAAAATACAGTGGTACTTTGGGTCTCAACCACCTCGGAACTCGTGTAATTCGGTTCTTGATGCATTATGACTACAGAAATTTGTTTCAGTTCTCGTCATTTGCTCGGTACTCGCACTTGCTTAAACTAGTCGATCTGTGTGACTCGTTTCAGCCGAAACTTGATTCACAATTCATGATTCACAGTTCACGATCCAGTACACAGTGATTCAGAATTACAGAATTATTTTCTTTATTTTTACATCTATAGTACTATATTCTTAGTGCAAAAAAATCTCCATGGGTCCTAAAATGGTTAGTAATGACAGACAACCTAAAGGAAAAAACTCTTGAAAGGAAAGGAACTGACAGTCAACCAAAAGGAAAACTGGCTTTCAGTCCGGGCAGTTAGCATTAGCAGCTAGAGAGTAACAGAGTAAATTTTTGCTTTTACTTTTCACTTTCAATCCATTACTCACTAACTTACATGAGACTTTTCAACACTATATTCTAAAATAAGCTTGGAGTTAATGATTTTGGCTCCCCTGTGATACAGTATAGACTATATTAACCTCAGTCAGTTCAAATCAGTTCATGATAACTTGTTATGAACTTGTCAGAACATATCCCCATGGCAAATCAGGGAGCACCCGTACAATACAACTCCATTAATGCATATATTGCTTTATACAGAGCATATTTTCTGAGGGATTAATTCAATTTACATTATTCCTTATGGGAAAAATTTGCTCGGTACTCGTCATTTTCAGTTCTCGACAAGCCTTCTGGAACGAATTAACAGAGAACCGAGGTACCACTGTATTCAAGAAGATGTCATTATTTAATTTACACTCATGTCATTTGTTTGTTTGAAGGGACATGGAATTACAGTTTTCTTTATCTGCTTTTTCTCTCATAGATGATAATACCACCACAACAGTACTACTGATTGCTGTGCCTCTCATACTAGTAGTTATTGCTGCTGTCCTGTTCACATGCTTTAAAATAGACATAATACTAGCCTACCATCATCTGTCTGGCAAAAGCAAAGGTAAATTGTTCTCTTATCGATCAAAATAATACACATTTTATAGGCAGTCAGTTTATTACTGTTTTTGTGTTATTTTTTCTACAGTGACCAATCAACAGGGAAAGCTATACAATGCATATGTGTCCTACCTTCATGGCAACAGTCCTGGTTCCTCTGCAGCAAAGGAGCTGGCCCTGAGAATCTTGCCTGAGGTGCTGGAGCACAAACATAACCTCAGGCTTTTTGTACGTGGCCGTGATGACTCAGGCACAGGTAGACTATCTGTGTTGTGCATGTAATGTGTATTTTCTGTTCAGGACAGACAGATGATTAGAGTTCACCATGGAACTTCTAGCAGTTACTTATTTGCTAAGCTTTTGAAATATGTATATAACACACTTCAAGGATTCTCAGGGGTCTAACTTGCTCTTAGGTGTGTGTGAGTGAGTAAATCGGTGAGTACTTGATACACTTAGATGGACAGTGTCCTGTCCAGGGTGCATTCCCACCTTGCACCCAGGGCTCCAGGTAGGCTCCTGACCCACCGCAGTGCTGTTAAAGATGAATCAGTTACTTACTATGAATTAATTAAATAAATAACTTTTAAGAAATATATTATAGATATTCCTTAAATAGTGTTGTTGTTCTGATCGCAGTGAGTATGGCTGAAATGAATGACGTTTTGAGCCAGACCAAGTCGGTGGTGCTCATTCTACCGGGATTAGATCCAGTCAGTCCTGAAGATGAAAACTTGATAATGGTGAGTCAAGAAGAAGACAACCTTGATGACTTGCAAATTACAGACATCTTTTCTGCCATCACTCAGTCCGGACTCCCAGTCATCCTGGTGGAGAGTGAGAAGAAGGCTGATTATTCATTGCTACCAGAGCCCATACAGTCCATCAAGAAAAAGTATGGTGTGCTGAGGTGGAGGCAAACAGCGCGACCCAACGGCCGTTTCTGGAAGCAGCTCAGATATCGCATGATCTGAGAATGCTAGAAATAATATCAGTTTGCCAAATAATACAATTTTCGCTGTAATGTTACATGTCCTATGTCTTTCTCTTTGAAGATACAGTTGTAAGCAGATACCTCCATATATAACAGAAGCCACGCTAATGGGTTGCATAGTATTATGCTGTATAAACAGCATAATATACTAAATTCAGTTCCTGATCCTGAAATCATGACGTTTTTTAATGAATTAGCCTTCAGATATAACACGATTTTCATTTATTTTTCACCAAATGACCCTGGTTGGTTAACTTAGTGATATACAATTTGAAATGAAAACGTGGATTGTGAATAAATTCCTTTAAAAACGCAATGATATGAGTCATTACAATTGTGTTGTATGTACTGGAGATACTGGAGTTGATACTAGTGAGTATTGACTATCATATATTACAAGATGTCTTCTGTCGGTGTTATATAGCATGAACATTTGAACCTGAGGAAGGGAACTCACTATAACTAAGTGGTTAAAATTAGAAGCCTCACTAGGACTAAGTTTTTAGGAAGCTCTTAAGGGCTCTTAGGTCCACTTAATAGGCATAGTGGAATCAATGTCACTCAAGCTTGGAGTTAGGGAGCACACTACTGCTAATGGTTAGGTTTAAGGTGACCACAGTCACAAATATCTGGATTTTGTGGGCTCACTAGCACTAAAGCCTGGTGTTAATGAGACCACTATCATTACCACTATTACATTTTCTGGTTTTGTCGCTGACCAGCTTTAAATCGATTTGATAGAGAGCCAGCTATCAGTAACAGGTGGGTTTTTATAAGCAGACGATCACTAAATTGTAATTGTTTGAAGTACGGGTTTGAGAGCAGACTAGCACTGAAGTTTGGAGTTAATTAGACCATTATAACGTTTGGGCTTTTGGCACTCGCCAGCTATAAAGTTTGCTAAAATACAACAACCACAAGCATATGTTGTGTTTTGGTAGGGAGCTCAATGTCACTAATATTTAACAAATAGATTAAAATAAACAGCTATTTCATGAACTGCATCTGTATTTGGTCTGAATACTATTCTACGTAGCGTAACCCATTTAATTTGCCGGTATACCGTTAATTTTGTAAGCTGACTCCCATTTGGATCTTATGTCCCTATATATCTGCACTTCACGTCGAAGGTGATGATATATACATAGTGCACTAGTTGTGACGACGAGAGCGATTTGGGACGCGGCTTGTTATTGAGCGCCAGGTTGAGAGCCCAGCAGGTGGCTGGACAGTTTTGAGTGAGGAGGGGCTGGAATGGGCTGGAGATGGACCTCCAGTCAGCTAGCTGAGCTGAAAGCGGTATGTTATAACACATTTATATATACGCCATGATTTTAATGCTTGTTTCTGATAAAATGGTTTGGTAATTGGAGGTTATCGCTGCGTATAGTATAGGCATGTCCGCTACATACGGTTTAATATTCTGCTGAGCGTTTCAGTGAAACTATGCTGACCGGACGGCTAGCAGGGATGCTAAAAAACTTCATTTGTGACTCTAGTTGTTATTGCTTGGTCAAATAGTCTGATATAATGGTAATTTGCAGTCTATTATGTGAGTAATAACAGTAAAATTAGCTCATGGCTGGCTTGGTTAGATTCGGTGAGCTAGCTATATGTTTGTCCCGTTAGCCTGTTTGCTAGCGTAATTGCAAGGCCGTTGGTTTCTGGTGCATGTTTGTAAGTTTACGTTACACTTTACTTAGTGTTATTTAAGACCTTTTTAAAGCCAGTGTAAAAGTATTCTGTATAGCTGTTATACAACAATGCAGGGGCATTCATTAGAAAGCGGTAACGTTACGACTGTAGCATAGTCGTGGTGTTATACGAGCTTTTAAAGCCCGGGCGGTTTTCAAACCAAAGTGCGTTAAAGTTACAATTATCTGTAATTACAAAGTAAGTCGAGTGTAATTGCTTAAAACAGGCCGAACAACTGTAAACCACCTGCGATTTCATGTTTTCCTTGTACATCATGTGGTAGAAAGCAGGTGCATCTTCAGAGCCTCTAGTTTATGCTGTAGCTTACGAACGACTTTTCGATTAAGGTTACAGATATATTGTATGGAAAAAAGTATTGGGACACCTACACTAGCTTTCATGAGGTCTCGTTCTAAAGTCATATGGACTTCCACTGTTCTTGGAAGGCTTTCTGCAAGATTTTGGAGAGTGTCTGTGGGAATTCTTGCCCATTTACCTAGAAGAAGAGCATTGGATGATTGGGATAATGTTGGATGATTGGGTCTGCCTTGCAATTCCAGTTCATCCCAAAGGTGTTTGATGGGGTTATGGTTAGGGCTGTGTGTGGACCAGTCAAACTCACCCAACCATACATTTATAGACCTTACTTTATGCACTATGGCACAGTCATGTATATTCAAAGTCAAAGTATATATTTTTCCTGTCATTGTAACTAAGGGGACTGGGTTAGCCTAGCGGTTAAGGTACTGGACTATGGACCAGAAGGTCCAGGGTTCAAATCCCACCTCTCCCAAGCTGCCACTGTTGGGTCCTTGAGCAAGGCCCTTAACCTTAAGCTTGGATTGTAAGGTTGTACCAATTGTAAGTCGCTCTGGATAAGGTCGTCTGCTAAATGCTGTAAAAGAAAACGCCTCAAAACCAATCCCATAGTCTCTTATTCCTCCTCCTGACAGTTGGCATAATACAGTCAGGCAGGTAATGTTCTTCTGGAAATCGCCCTCGTCCATCAGACTCCTCCATCAGACTGCCAGATAGAGACGCGTGATTCTTCACTCCACAAAACACGTTTACACTGCTCAAGAGTCCTATGGTAGCTTGCTTTACACCACTCTATCAAGCACTTGGCATTGTACTTAGTGATGTAAGGCTTGCATGCAGCTGCCATGACGTCTTTCTGCTGATGTTAATGTCAGAGGAGGTTTGGAACTTGAATTTTTGTTATTAGAGGCAGAACTTTTATACAGCACTCTGTGACTCTATATGGTCTGCCAATTTGAGTTGCTGTGCTTCCTAAAGCTTTCCACTTTTCAGTAATACCACTCATGGTTGATGTAGAATATCTAGGAGAGAAGAAATTACATGAACTGACTTGTTGCGATGGTGGCATCCTATTACAATAGCATGCTCAAATTCAGTGAGCTCTTTAGAACATTCTTTCAACAGTGTTTGTAAAGGCAGACTGCATGCAACACGAGATTAACCTAGTACACGTACTAAACCACTGACCCAAAATGCCGTCTCTCTGACACATTTTTCTTGTATTAAACTATATCTACTGCTAAAATGTCATGGCAGTTGTTAGAAGACAGGTCTATGTATAGGATTTGAGAACGGTCTGTTCAGAGAAGTTATTGTGAATGAAGTACAAGTGTGCTATTTTTAGGTTGTTTTGGTGCGTTAGTCCACAGTAAGCTTTTTCCACATTAAGAATTTAGCAGTCTCTGTCTGGTGTTGATTGAGGAAGAGGAACTGTGTATAATGCCACTTTTCAGAGACAAACTGGGATGAATCAAATGCGATGTGAGACAAGGGGGAATTTAACTTTGTTGTAGTGACAGTGTTTTACAGACTATGATTATACTGGATTCGAAAGTGACCCACATTCCATTTGCTCATATGTGAAACTGGTTTGTTCTTTTTTTTCTGGCTATCTGAACACCAAGGATACAGTTTTAATGCTCATTTGGCCTACTTTCCTACGTGCTACTGAAACCAAAACGAAATGCTGGTAAATATGTTTCTGAAGCCGTTTCTGGCCATATCTGAATATGGATCCGAAGTCGGTGCTTTAAAAAAATATTTTATGTAAAATTGGAAAATAAATTTATTAGAATGAAAAACAAGAATGAAGTATTTCAAAAACCTTTATTATTAATTTGCTTCTGGGTAAAGCAACAGTAAAATAACCTGTAACTATAATAAATATAGCGGAATAATTACACAAATTATTCATAACATTATTCTAAATTAATTAGCAATACCTTTTAGCCTACATGAAATTGATGAGCATAATTGATGATGGTATGACATAGTCAAATATGTATTGGGCATGTCATCCTGAAGGTCAGCAATGGTCCTGATCTGATCCACAATAAGATGTTGGTGTGTCAGTCAGTGCTGGTTACATTTAAAATGCAGATCAGTAAAATAGGCCAAGTTGACAAGCTGCCTTACATATTTGGCATTGCCAAGTACTCAGTTTGTGCTTTTGCAAAGCTATTATTTCTTGTGCCTGACTACATTAAGCTACCCCACAGAGTTGAGCTCTGGGATGTCCTACAAATGCTGAGATTGCATTTACATTTACATTTACAGCATTTAGCAGACGCCCTTATCCAGAGCGATTGGTATCTTACAATCCAATTGTGGGTTAAGGGCCTTGCTCAAGGACCCAACTGTGGTAGCTTGGCAGAGGTGGGATTTGAACCCTGGACCTTCTGGTCCATAGTCCAGTACCTTAACCGCTAGGCTACCACAGTTCTGATCTGACATGGCTAGATATCGGATGCCAGTAGCACATAAGAAAGTTGCCCAGAAAATGTCTTAGTGGTAGTTTTGCCGTTCATGTTGTCATGAAAAAAAATCAATGTGACAAACTACTGGTCAGAAGTTTTAGATTCAGTTCAGTGTCATGATGTACCTTAAAAAACATTTAACAGACAAACAGTTAGAGCTAAAGAAATTGTGGAATTATTTTGTTTAACAAAACTGAATCAAAATTTTTGTTGAGTTGAGGGTGTTGCAAATATAATAGCTGAACATCCTCAAGGCATTCTAGAAATTAAATAAATTCTCACAAATGTGTTGCTCTTGTAGGTTCCTGTGCTTCAAACTTCAAACCAGCTCGATGGGGTTTAAGTCTGGAAACTGTTCCGGTCGTTCCATGATTAGAGTTCTAGTGTCTTGTTCTTGTCTTCTAAGGTAATAACATAGAATGGGACTTCATTGTTTTGCTGTAGACCAGAAGGTAAAGCATGGTGCGGTAGTAAATGTTTTGTATAGACAGAGTGATTGATAGTAAACACTTTACAACATTTACAGTATTTTTCACGTTTTGGTAATCTAAACTTTTTGACCTTGTTCAGTTTACTGTTTAGCTTTGTACCATTTCAGGTTAGTCACTGGACAGTAATGGTATCTGCTTAAATGTCAACAACGCTGGAAAAAATGGGAATGTTCTAAAACTTTTGACTTAGTATATGATAAAAAAATCATAATTGGGCCACATGGTTTGAGCATAGCCTTATAGACAGTGTTTACAAGCTCTTTTGACAGATATAAGTAAGCTATATGTAAAATACTAAATGTCAGTCTGACAAAGTGTTTTAAAGTGCAGAACAGTGCTTTTACATTTTGCTTAGATGTTTGACGCTGGAAGGCACAGACAGACTGATGTAAAAGTCACATGAACCCACATACACTTGTGGCTTATGATTACCGGAAAATGTCCGATTCTATATTTGCACCAGGATATTTCAAAAATAGATTTGAGCCACTTGTCTAAACCTCTGCTTAGCCTCTTGATACTGTTATCTGAAATGATTCACTGCGATATGTAACCAACTGTGCGTTAAAGATATCTGTATGTTTCTGCCTCACATTTCCACTTGAGCCACGGAAACAGATTGTGAGCCGAGGGACTGCCTGTGTGCCCGTCTGTCTCCCACTGGGCCTCCATATTTGCCTAGTCAGCTGTGAGGTCTTCCCCCACAGACTTGACCATGGCCTGCTGAAAGGTTTGAGCTCACGCTCACAATGGCTGGGGATGGTGTCTGAGCTCGCACCAACAGCTGGCCCCATGCCTTCAGGGACCTTCTCCCCATTCTCAGTCAGTCTGTAAGGTCCTCACCCTGCACCCTGATGTATGGCATTCCCCTTCTGCTGCGCCATACATCCTATGGCACACCATCCATCATTGTACTTGGCTGAGATTGAAAGGTTGGAATTTGAGGAAGAATGTGCTTACAGTATCATACGCTGTTTCGTCGTGGGCTATACTGTGAATTTGGCTGTGTGACAAAGGTGACAAAGGGGTAATCTGGTATTACTGAGACAGACACGGTCTTTTAATTGAAGTTGGATTAGATTTATTAATTAACATGTAGCATCCTTTGCCACCATTGCTGATTTTAATTAGCAAAAAGGTCAGTAATATTAAGTAGTACGTTTTATATGGTAGTTAAGCATACACCAGTAGAACATTTCTTGAATATGGTGTTATGATAAATGGCATGTAGACCCTTCTTCTACACACTAGCATTTAAAGGAAGACTAAGGTAAAGGCACAAATTTAATATACTATTATATACATTTTAATATTGGGTTAAAATATTTAGTGTCTTTAACACTTAAATATTCCAAACTCAGATGATTCATATTATCTGTGACCAAGTGTCATATCTGTGGTGTTTTTTTATTTGAAAGAAGCAGCTACAATAAGCCGTTGTGCCTTGTTTTAGTTCCTCTTAATGCACGTGTTTCTTGTAAACAGTTATGAATTAGTAGACCTTTTATGCGTCAGTGCTTCCGTGTACCTAGTGACACGATAGAAAATGGTAATGGTAACATACACAGCTGAACTGCAAACCCAAACAGCTGCTCTCTTTAATATGTGTGATTGTTAGGCTCTTGGGTAAAGCGAGTGATTGGCACCCTCTAACCCATTTCCTCCACCAAGTCCACTATTTCCTTAGCATAGCATTAATTAATCGCAGCACAACAATTCTGTAGATATTCTCTCACTTATATGGTCATCTGCCAGAGTTTAGAAACTGGCAGTATACCGTGGAAGGTGTCAACATATCAAGGTTTACTCATTTTTGTGGAATATTCTTATGTCTGTTGAATTCAAAAGTGAAAATTGTGCTTAACTGCATTTTAGTACAGTCAAAATCCAAACTTCCAGTATTCAAATTACATATAATGTGTTTTAATCCCCCTTCCTGCTATTCAAATCAATACCCCAACATAACAAGTGACAACCTGAAAATGAGAACCCGAGAAGTCAAGTGTAACACAACTGGCATAGTTTTCTCAATGGTCTTTTTGCTTCTACCTGCACCTTCCACTTCCTATCAGTAAGAAGCTGCATTTTCAGTTTATGCTAATAATTTGTAAGATAAATTGGGGTACCAAATTGGGGGAACCATCAGTGTGAGACAGCAGAGGACATTTTACTATTTTAATTTATACTAACACACCTACAGCAACAGACATTTGCTAGGATGTCACTATGGTTGCAGCGATAACCAGTGTCATGGTATGAAAATGGATAGTTTCATACCATGACATGAATTGCGTCATGCAAGCGAATGGACGCTGGAAATCTTGCACACATGACTCTGTAAAAGAGACCCTAGAAGTAATCGATAGTGATTGGATTTCTGCAGTTATTCAGTTATTCTCGTGGTCATGTATACAGCATAATCCGATCTAGAAATCTGATAAAGAGAGCTGGATTTTATCACAGTAATCGGATTACTAATAGCATGTATACCAGTTACCTGATTTCAATCGGGTCCGAGCGGCTGGCGTCAAAAAACATGGTTGCCAGGTCCACTTATTTATAACGATCTGGCCTTATTTGTCCTCTTTTTCCATTGACTTCAGTTATTTTTTTCCTCTCATGATCTGGCAACCCTGGAATTTAACACCCCATGGAATTAAAGGCAGCAAAACAGCTTTTGAACCCTTTGGGGAGATTCTGAAACACCGTATATACACAAGAAAATAAAATATTTGATTGTTTAATATTAAAGTTCTAAGTTTATGCCAATCATTGCAAAGTAGCAATCCGATTACTGCCTGAGTCGTGCAAACCCAGAGGTTTCCTTTATTTACAACAACAGCATTTAGTAGACGCCCTTATCCAGAGCGACTTACAATTGGTACAGTCTTACAATCCAAGCAATTGTGGGTTAAGGGCCTTGCTCAAGGACCCAACAGTGGCAGCTTGGCAGAGGTGGGATTTGAACCCTGGACCTTTTGGTCCATAGTCCAGTACCTTACCCGCTAGGCTACCACAGTCCCAGTACCACAGTTTATCTGACTACTCAAGTGCATGTATACTCGTTCATCAGACTACTGACAAAATCTGATTCTCTGCACTTGCCGTGAAATGAAATTTCGACGTTAAATGCTTTAGAAATTGCTACTAATATATTTAGAATAATTGCAGGTGCCCATGCTAATTTGCAGGCTGGTGTATACCCTGGAAGTGTGTGTCTAGAAGAGCTATCCCTTTGACTGAAAGGGTGTGTAAATAGCAAAGACTGAGGAAGGGCCTGCACACGACACCTCAGGCATAAGGCATCCTTCTGGTGGTCCTTTGATTTAGAAGGGGCTGCTGTGTAAATGGGATTTGGAACTTTATCCCCCCTGTGTGTCTCAGGCCGTATCAGCTGGCCTTTGTGAGGGTCAGTGTAGGCCACCACCCCCGTGCCATTTATCCTTTGTCCTACCTCTGGGCTTTGCTATGATACATTGACTGGCAGTAGGGTCACTGGATAAAATTACTGTGTTATAGTACAAAGCAAGACAAAATGTCAGATCTTAATTAGGGACCCTCTTTACAGTGATGTTTCTGTTGACAAAATGTCAACAAATGTGGCTGATATTATTGACATTAAAACTAAAGACTCTTGGTCTTAAATTCTGGGATGAAACGTATTGACATTTTAACTCAGCAAATTAGGAGTGAGATGGAAATTTTATTTATCAGTGAATTTCATACAGATAACTCTTTATGGTTTAAAGAAAGTAGTAAGGTGTGTAGAACGGAACGAATCATTAACATGGATGTAAGTTTTGCATCACAGTTCTGTACCATCTGAAATGGCTTCCTATCTGATACGGTGTGCATTGTAAAGGTGTAAAAGTCATTCCGTTAAACAAAATAAATCCTGCTATCAAGACGTATTAGGAAAATAGTTTGTATAGTGCATATTAGTGTAGTGAGAGGCTTTTTCCGTGCATTTTTCTTAAAGAAATAATTAAGAATAGCACCTGTCAGCTGCGTTCCTCCAAGTTACTTTGCCCTTTCAGACAGACTATACATTAGCTTAGCTCTAGTGCGACAATATGGACGTCACCAAAACCACACAAGGTGAAGAAAGCCACAAAGAGGCAATAATAAAATTGAAACGAATAATTTGATTTGTTCTATTTAATCACCATTTTCAACAATAGAGATGTGCTCATTGCAGTTTTCCTTGGCTGATTCTGATTTTTCCCTTTTTTTAAATTTTTTTTAAATTATACATATGTCTGGGCAATTCTGATTTTGTCCTACTGCAATTTTAAACCCTTCCAAAGGAAAACAAATGCACCAGGTAAAACAAATTCAAGGCACCTTAATGTTGTTGTCAACCTAATGCAGGCACTTAGTAAGCATTAATGGCTTCCTTTCGCCATGCATGTATTGCAAACAGCGAGTTTAGACTTTTCTTCGTAACTCACTGTGAATATCGTCCACACTGAAGACATGACTGTGACTGAAATAGATCCCTATCCCCTCATTGGTATTGCACTATATAGGGAGAGACCATTTTGTTTTCTAAGTAGCACTAAAAACACATCTAACACTTCCTCATTATCAACATGCGCCAGCACCTCTCTCATAAACAAACACAGAGCTATAAACTGAGCCAGGTTTATAGCTCTGTGCACAAATGAACTGAATGCTGTATTAAAGTCAGTTAAAGCACTGTGCTGTTCATGTGTGGCTGTGTTTGTGCCGCTCTTATGGTAGTGTAAATGTGTAAATCTGACCGGCAGGGCTTGGAAGGTTATGGCTAATCACACTGAAAACCGTCCGATCGATTGGTGCATCTTTAATTTTCAGTATATTTTGAGATTCAGCCAGAGGAAATGTAACAGGAAGAACACAGATGAATGTAATTGAGTGAAAACAGAACATTGAGTTGAGGGTAAAAGGTTAGGCCTAAAACTGTATTACCAGTACAGTTTATGTACAAAATTACTTGTCATTAATGTGTTTGTAGAATCACATGTAACTATACTCAATGTGCAGTGTACATTAGGTCTGTCAGAATAAAATGAAATTCGAATGTTGGTCGGAATTACTGAGGGAAAACTGAAATCCTCATTCGAAAGTCTAATCAACTGCAATCTGTACTTAAAATAGTGGTAACATTGTTTGTGTCATCACATAACCCTTCAACCACTTTGTGCTAAGGGCTTGGACTGTAAGAAACAAAGCGAGAATACCCTTGAGTATGATTCGGATTCTGTACAGCCTTTACTAATGTCTTTCTACACCCTGACCATAACTTGAGTGCTCTCAGCTTCAAAGAAGGAAGAAAATTAACCAAAAAACAAGTAGAATTAAATTTTGTGATATGCTGGCAACATTGGCAGTGTCCTGAAATCTATTATTTTACCAGTTTTACCATTTCTCCTTTTGAGTTTTGTATAAATATTTTTCATTTCAAAAACATTAGATGCATACTTTTTGAAGGCATTTTAAAAGACACTATGCTTAAGAACATAAGCTAGCTTAAATCTCACAATGCATTGTATCATTGAGTATCCTGTTTAACCTCCCCGCTCCCAATAGTATTAATAAAGCCATTGTTAGTTGTTGGTTAAAAAAAGTTTTGATTTGTCTCTGAATATGCTTTATTTAATGGAGTATTTTATATCCAGAAATTAATAGTTGAACGTGATAACACATTCAACATTACATTTAAGAAACGTGTTTTACATTTGCACTATATCAGCAAACACCAGGCCTGAATGAACAGGCTAGGAGCATTTGATAACCTCTAGCAGTTGGTGTCATGATGGCACCTGTTTACATTGGCCCACCAAACAGATGGCCGTCACTTAGCTGACCCTGAGGAGCGACTCGGCAGCTGAGGATCAATTAGAAAGCCACCATGGGTAAAGCAGCTTGGCCAGTCTAACCAGCATGACCGTCAACCTAAATACAACATATTTAAGCCTTTGTTTATGTTGCTCTGATGATATGATAGACCCTACTGATAATGGATCTACCTCCAGTTGTTTGGGTTGAATATTTGAAGTCTTGATTTAACAGTTTTGTAATGTAACACAAGATTTGCAGTTATTGAGTATGTAGCTAGTCAACAGAATCTTACAATTTTATCAGCAATTTAGACAGATGCCACTGTCCAATATTACGTGTGAATTGTTGATCGAAACAGAATAGCAGTATGCTATTACATCAGAGTCACTGATGTATTAAACATTTGTAACCCCCAACTAATTCTATTTTAACTATGACTATAAGACTTATTTGATTAGGTTTGATTAGGTTTAGGGGTGCAACTAATGATTATTTAAATAAATGAATCTGGTTAAAAAAAAAAAACATTTCCATGTCTTTATTCAGAAATATAACATTAAATAACAGAGCAAATAAGCGCTTACAATAAATGAATAATAATAAATTTAATTTATTAATAAATTAAAATAACAAATTAAACAATAAAGAAAAATAAGTGCATCTCTGATGCAAACGCTACGTACAAACTCATTCACGCTCTTTCTTTAGGAACTTTGCATTGCAAGCCAAAAATGTTAGCATGTCAATATGCTCCTGGCTAAAGCTGGCTCTCTTTTTAGAGACTATAGTTCATGCCGCGGAAAATAAACTCTCAGACAGTGTTGAAGTAGCAGGAATGCATAAATAGGAGTTGGCTAGCCTGGCCAATATAGGATATCTGTCTCTGTTAACAACATGACTGTCATTATCCAGCTAACAAGCATCAACCATGCTGTGCTCGTTCCCATAGTGTGAGCGTGCCGTTACGTTTCCTCACTTCCAAACGGAACAAACTCGGGATATTGTGGTGACTTATGCTGTTGTTGAGCTCCCTTCATCCTCATCGGTGACTGCAACCTGTTTCTGTTTCATTTCGAGGGCTGTATCAGCACCGGTCAGATCACTTTTGCAAAGCTTTGTTTTGAAGATTCCACGTCCGCGCCGGCTCCGCCTCGCTCCGTTCAATTGCTCGTGTTTTTTTTTTTCAGTGCTGACGAAGTGCCGCAAGTAACGTAAGCGGATATGATAAGGCGGGGGACACAAATCATGCGACACAACGAATTGATAATGAAATTCGTTGTCGACACTTTATTATTATCGATTTTATCGATTCGTTGTTGCAGCCCTATTTAGGTTAGTTTGGTTGATTAGTTTTATTCTTTCATTTATCATCTATACCCACCAAGGAGGTTGTATCCCTTGTTGAGTCTTGGTCCTCCCAAGGTTTCTTCCTCATAACGCTTAGGGAGTTTTTCCTTGCCAGTGTCGCCCTAATCTTTTTAAACTAGCTTTTTAGTAATGTTTGCACATGTGCTGTTGGGTCTATAGATTTGTTTGCTTTGTATTTGTAGAAATTCCATATTTTGCTTGGACAATCCTAGTACAAGTTGCATGTGAGTGGAGCTACTCAAAACTCAAAATACTCACCACCCTCATTTAGTCCTGAAGTTCCAGTATGGCCACTTTGTCGCTTCTTATAGATGAAGTGTTAATCAGTGTACAGGAAGTGCAACACATTTCAATCAGGTGAATTGATGGAATATGTTGCTGATTTTTTTTTTACTACTAGTATACAGTACACACCTTGGCAAAAATTAGGTATTATCTATTCGTCATATTTTGTACGTCATTGTTCCATTGTTGTTAAAGTTGCTCACATCCTTGCACTTGCCCATTTCTTTGTTTTCAATCAACTTGAAGGACAAATGTTGACTGGCTGCCTAATTTATCCAACCCACTGCCTGTCTCAGGATGGACCACTGTCTATTCAGAGAATTTGTCACACCTTTCAAGTGACAGATTTTATAGCATGGGAAGCAGGTTCTGGAAGGCCTGAAGCGAAAACAAGTCAAGGTGGCAGAAAATTGAAAATGACTGTTGTGACTAGAGATGCACCAATTGATCAGCCGGGGACGGTTTTCAGCATGATCGGCTGATTAGTCTCATATAACCGATTCTGTGCCGGTCACATTAAACACCTACACATTTGTACCCTTGCACTAACTGGTAAAAGGCTCTTATCAAGGCTGTAATAAAGTACAATTTCAGAAAGTTTGCAGTGATTAATATTTGTGTGGCCAAAGCCACAAAGCTAAAGCAAGTGAGAGGACAGAGCCAGGTACGAGCCGACAGCTCCTGCTGTCTTTCTTTATGCTGTCATTTATAATTGTTAGACAGAAAGAAATGGGAATTGGTCAAAATCAGTATCACCCAGTCATATATTTGAAAAATTGGAAATCAGAATCGGCCAAGCAAATTGCAATCAGTGCATATCTAGTTCTGAGAATCATAAGAAGACTCACAAAATTAGCTTAACAGTTAAGGAATTCGGAACATAAAGTTGTTTCAAGAACAACTATCACAAGAAGGCTCAAGGAAGCTGATTATTTCATCAAAATTGTGTGCGAAGAAACATTTTGTTGTCCACAAAGACCACTGCAGACGGACTCAATTTTGACACTTTATGGCTAGCATGATTCTCGGTGGTTTGAGCACGTCCGGTGGAACGCTGAGTCACGCTTTGAGCTGTGTGTCGATGCTCCAGAATGCTGTCTTTGTAGGTTAAGTGAAAAATTCAACCCACAATGCCTATCCACCACTGAAGCATGGAGGAGGTGAATTCATGTTGTCTGCTTCCGGTGTTGGTGAGCTGGTGCAATACGAAAAGGGCAGGAGTACCGGAAGATATTACAGGAAAGGTTGTTTCTTAGCCTGAACAAGTTATGTGGTGGAAATGGCAGGGCAAGAGACTATTTTTCATCAAGACAATGCACCAGCATGCTCAGAAAATACAACAAGGACATCTCTGTCTGTGATGTTTTGCCCTGGTCCGTCACCAGATCTTAACCGCACAGAGTATATGTGGGAGCAAAGGCCAAACTGGCTGGTAGAAAATTTGGGAACACTGACCAGTTGTGGAAAGCAGTCAAATGTGAATGGAACAGCACCAATACAGCACACTGCAAGACTTTCAGGCAGCTTATCCAAACAGTTTTTTCAAGAAACACAACAGAAAAGCTATCCCATGCTAAAATGTACACTACACATGGATAATGCATACAACACTGTTCAACTTTTGTGTTGAGTTAGGGTTCATAAATCAGGCATTCGCTATAAAAATGCCTGAAAGAGTTTAAACATAACAGGAGCTGTAATGCACCTGGGCAGCACAGCATGCTAGTTAGTGCTGTCACCTCACAACAAGGTGCCCTAGTTGGATTGCCAGTCCAGCCTCAGGTTGTGTGGATTTTGTGAGCGTTTTCTCCGGGTACATATGTTCCAAAGATATGTTAGGTCAGTTGCCATTTCTAAAGTGTCCCTGTGTGAGACTGAGTGAGTGAAAGAGGGGGAAACCCTGCGATGGATTCGCCTCATCTGGATTAAGCATGTGTGAAAATGGGTGATGGAATTTAATGAACCAGCCTATAAGATGACACACGTGTTTTGACACCATACAGAGTGGGCAGGATGGTCGAAGGAAGGCAAGATCACAGTGGGAGATTTGCAGATGATGGTTTAATTCTGGACTCACCAAACTTTCAAATCGACAGTTTAGATTAAATCTACTTTAGATGGTTTTCAGATTTGGAATTGGGCACCTTCATGTCGGTAAACTATTGGAAAGGTGCACCACCATTTATCTAACCATAAATGTAAGCAGCTGAAGGGCACTAGAGGCTTTGTCGGTTTGAGATGAAGCAAATGAAGCACAAAAATGTTTTTCGTAACTTCATTCTACCTCTTTTTTTTGGGTGGTGGGAGATGACTTCGTCCCAGCAGAGCCTTCTGTAGCATTCAGACTTGTTTCCATAAGTTGCACATTAGATCTGTAACCTGCACATGCATATTTTTGTTGGTAAATGAAACCTTGGGGTTTCCAACTTTCCAACGAAGAAAGGAGAAGTGTGTGACATTTTAATGGGAGGAAATGCAAGGTGCCAGTGTTTGACTGTAGTTCTAAGGCCCCTGATGACTCAGACTGGTGTGGTCCACTGCTTAGCTTGTCATAGTGGCCTCCTTTCTAAAACAGCATTTTGTGGAAGTGTGTCTCAACAATGAGGATGCCTTTCTTTCCTGTAACTAGTGAAACACACTTATTGTGTGCGGTTGTTCAGATGCCCTCCACCACACAGACACACTTCGACCCTGTGGAGCACCCCCCAACGCACACACTTTCCTTGTCCTTCATTCTGCCTTTCTCTCCCCAGCTCTTTTTTAAGCAGCACACAGTGCTTTTAACATAATTTGGCCCATTGTTTGGCTGTGACCCAGCCCCCCCCCAAGCCTCCAGCCAAAGAAAAAACACAAAGAAGGGTGAGCCACTGTAGTCCCTCAACTAGCCAGGTGTTTCTCACTGCCGGCCTGCTCCCTAATGGCTGAGGCCTCGTGCTGCAGCTGCCTGTTCAGGCCCTCTTTTGTGTGGCTCCATTGTTGGCCACACACCCCTCGTTGATTCATGGGCTGCATGAGGAAAGACCTTTTGGAATGACAGCCAGTGGCTTATCTGCACGCTCCCCCAGTTTGAGTGTGTGTGTTCCATTGTGATCTTGCAGCTCTCTCATTGGTCCATGGGCAGCGAGACTCTAATGGGGGAATGGTAGACATTGTACCTCCATCTGCTCCGGCTCTCATTGTTTAAGTTGCCTCCTGCAGAAAAAACACGATCTATGATGCAGAGTCTCTGCTTCAGTTGAAGCGGGCATTTGGAGGCCTGTTGAACCACGAGCTTGGAAACTTTACTCCTGTTTCGGTTTTTCTTTTGGACAAAGCAGAAGTGCACTGACTGGAATCTTGTTTGTACGAGACAATCCTCTTGAGGCAGGCTGATGCTGGATTGAGTAAAGGTTGTGGTTTTTTTTTTTTTACTTCTTTAAGAGCACTTCAAGGAATTTTCCCGTGGATGCTTGAGACTATCCTTACTGGCTAGTGGTACTGGTAAGTGCATTTAACTCTGGTTGCTACCTACCTGTTAGGGTACAAAGTTTTTGAAAAGTGCATGTTACAATTGCACAGTTTGGTTCTTTTGGTCCAATGTTGTGTGGATGAGAATGCTCTGACTCTGTGTTGAGTGCAGCATTTGATATTTTCAGCTCACTCTGTACAACGTTGGCTTCATTTCCTTGCACAGCACTTTCTATTGTATGATCTATGAACCATGTGGTCATCTTGAGTTGCAGGTGGTTTGTTGCACTTTGCATATTGCACTCTGGTGTATGTATTTGAAAATATACGTCTAAATGTGTCATGGAGATGTTACTGAACTACACTCTGGTCACTGCAAAGAACAAAAAATGCTTGTGACCTTTATTAACAGCATGAGTTATGTACTGAATGTTACAACTTCCAGTACTGGGCTTCCCACTGTGCGTCACCATTGACATGTCAATTTAGTCCAAGACTAGGCTTGGTCTGTGTCCAGGGATCTGGTCCTCGGGAGGTTTACTTCCAGGGCCAGAGGAAAAATTTAATTAGAAGGTGGGAATTTCAGTTGTTGGACTGGATGCAAAAGGTAAAGAATACCACTGGATTTAGGGAAGTAATCGGGAGATAGGTCTGTGGAGAGATGCACCAATCCCACTTTCCCTTCTTGATACCTGGACTCTCATATCAATGGTTCATAAATACATAAATCATTTGAATCATTTATATAACTTGCTGTGTCTAACATGACGCTGTAACTACAGCAAGAGGAGTAATCAAAATGACAACATAAGGAAATGAATCGGAGTGAAATACATGCTTCTCTGAGCATATTGAGGATATCGACAGTGCAACTGCAAGTTTCCTTAGAACGAGGGTAATTAATTCTGTTTAAGTGGTTGAAGTGAGGCACATTTTAGAATAAAAAACACTTTTCTAAGTATGGGATAATATTTGAATAGTAGTTTTTGACCATCTGTCACGACTCATACATTTTGTCAATGATTAAGAAATAATATTGTGTATGGTGAACGTCTTTAAATATTGTGATATAAGCTTTTTACCATATCGCCCACCCCTATAATGAAGTGTTACAAGATGCTGTGCTACTAAGGAGGTGTATCAGGTTCGCAGAGCCCATAGTCAGTGTGTATAGGACACATCTGGCTGATATTCTACTCCGAGTCGGATCCAGAGTATCGGCTCGGCGCGTCACTGGTCAGACCAACGTTTCCCTTTGTCACGTGACTCTGAGGGGGAGAGCATATGTAGCAGGCGGCTCTATTGAGCAGCGTGGCAGAAGCAGGAGGAGAACACCAGTTGCCGTTCCCCCGTGGCCTCAGCAGACATCTGTTGCCCTGCTGGCTGCATCCCACTGGTCCTCAACCTCGCTTTTGTCTGACGAGAAGTGCAGACAGCGTAGCAGCACCCCCCCCTTCTCCTCCACACTCAAATACACACAAACACACACTGCCTTAGGGACCCCTCCATGGGCACATCACCGCTCGATGCGCGCGCACTCCAACCAAACGGCATGTGCTACATATTCATTAGGCTTTCCTTAACGGCGTGCCACTGGGCTGTGCCACCTCACTGGTGAGTTTGAAAAATGCCAGCAATTCAAATCGAAATCGACGCTACAAGCAGACACCGGGCATTTTGCCACGTGGAGTGTACAGAACCTTCTCTAGAAAACGAGTCAAAATTTGGGGATGGGATTGAATGAGCTAAATAAAATGTTAGTCATCTTGATTAACTATAATTCCCCTAGTCTTGGCCTGCACTGGATTATAATGGGCACACAAGTTACTTAAATATATTATATAGGTTTATCCAGGAAGTCCTTGTTTTCTTGGTTTTCTTCTCCAGTTTGGTCAACATTTTAGATTTCCCCTTTTGGGTGACTCAAAAAAACCCCACTAACTGTCATTGGTTCATTGTGTGTTCTTAGAAAACTGCAGGAAATACACAGGCAATAAATGTACATTTTTACTAACACAAGCATATCCGAACGACGTTCCTCCTAAAGCCCCTGGTAACCACACTAATAACCACCCCACATCTGCACAGTGCACATTAAACAAGTAGGTAAAGTGGTCTCTCTGTTACTAGAATTTAATAAGCATTATTACTACAATAATTACTAAAATATTAATGTAGGAGATCCAGGACAAATGAGCTGAACCTTTGAATGTTGGACTGGTCTTCGAATAAACCTGTACTTAAAGCAAGCAACTTGGGCTTTGTGGTGCATTATGTGGAAATGTACACTACCATTTGTGGAGTCATCATTTTATGTCGGTTTGTTGCTTTATGGTGTCACTTCCTACAATGTTGCTATTGTTTTAAAGGTGGTGGAAGAAAGTGCCGACATAGTTTAACCTTCAGTATGGATTATGGATTTTCTGACATCTAGCTATTGAGATATTGTCCATTTTATCATTTCAACTTCCCATATAGTTGGACTTTGTAGTTCTTCAATAACAGACTGTAGTCCATCTGTTTCTCTACATACTTTGTTAGTCCGCTTTACTCTGTTCTCTACTGGTCAGGACCCCACAGATCAGGTACTATTTGGGTGCTGTGTTAGTAGATCAGACAGTAGTGCTGCTGGAGTTTTTAAACACCTCAGTGTCACTGCTGGATTTAAAATGGTCCACCAACCATAAATATCCAGCCATCAGCATCCTGTGAGCAGCATCTTTGTGAGCACTGGTGAAGGACTACAGGATGACGAACACAAACTGCAAAAACGGATGAGCTACTGTCTCTGACTTTACATCTACAAGTTGGACCAATATGGTAGCTGTGTCTAATGGAGTGCACAGTCACTGAACACTGGGTTTAAAAACTCCAGCAGCACCGCTGTGTCTGATCAGATAGTACCAGCAAAACACACACTAGCTCACCAACTCCACATCAGTGTCACTGCAGTGCTGAGAATGATCCACCACTGATAGTACCCTATCTGTGGGGGTCCTGTGGAGGTCCTGACTATCAGAGTAATGAAGTATATAGATAAACAGATGGACTGCAGACTAATTATAAAACTACAAAGTGCATCTATATGGTAAGTGAAACTGATCAAATGGCCAATGAGTGTAGAAACATAGGTGTACCTCATAAATGACCATGTGTTTGTCTATATATGTAGCTGTACATGGGTATATTATAACTAGATGACAGATTTCCAAGGATGCAAAAGTTTGCCCTGAATTGAGTTACTTCTTCTTTAACATTTCACGAGGATGTTTGCTTCTAATCTGCATGCACACTCAAGGGAACTAACAGAATTGTCTTGCTAGGTCTTTTGTTATAGCACGACAAGTCAGACAGACTTGAGCCACCTCCTCCTTCCAGCCTCCCTCCCTTTTTAATCCTATTGTCGGGCTTGACTAAATTATTCCCGCTCTGCTGTGGCATTTGCAAGGAACGTTCTTTAGACAGATGCAGCCTAGCAACAGTTGGAGACTTGCCAGGCTGTCCTTTGTTGATCTTGTGCACCCCAAACCCACCCCCCTCAAAAAAAAAATTACAATTCAGCAGCGACTTATTATAAATCAGAACGTGCATCTGTCAGTTGATTTACCTTCTGTCCGGCTACTAATTTTTGCAATCTATGCAAACTGGTATTGTCACCATCAGCAGTTAATATCGGCCACATTTGACACTTTTGACTGTTTATTTCCAGTCCTCCCACTCTTGAACTAATGTTTACGTACTCAAGAAGACTTTTAATTCCTGCAAGCTGTTGCAGTTAAACATAACCTACTCTCATTGAGACGCTTATTCACAACATGAAGCACCAACAGCTTCAATATTTACAGCACAGCACTGTTTGCCTTTGTTGTATAGTGTCATGAACCTTTACAAAATCCCTGGCAGTTCCTTACATTTACATTTACAGCATTTAGCAGACGCCCTTATCCAGAGCGACTTACAATTGGTACAGTCTTACAATCCAAGCAATTGTGGGTTAAGGGCCTTGCTCAAGGACCCAGCAGTGGCAGCTTGGCAGAGGTGGGATTTGAACCCTGGACCTTGTGGTCCAAAGTCCAGTAGCTTAACCGCTAGGCTACCACAGTCCCACAGTTTCTTAATACCAAGTACGTGAAGTTTGGACTTGCGTCCTTCCTAGTCTGGACTTGGCAAGTTCGACTTGAGTACATTCTGCCAATGATGGGAGGACGCAGTGTGGTTAGTCTACAATTGGAACGGCAGCGTACTTGGCTATGGAGACGTTACAGTTTACTTTTTACACCTAGATAAAATCCTAAAACATCTTGTATAAAGCCTGTCAGTGGTGGAAGAAGTGCTCAGATCTCTTACTTTCCATTGAATAGTTTAATCTACGTGTAACAACGGACCGATCACATTTAGGCATAAATAAAAACCTTCCCAAACATGAGCGAGCACCAAACGAGCCTGATTTTAGAAGGGAATTTGTAAGCTCTATCTTGATAAACTGACCACATAGTTGAACTACATTCTCACCTAAAAAATTACTTCATTCCATGACAACATTACTATGAAGACTATACATCCAGTAGGGAGTCCTCTCATCCGCCATTACCGAGCTGGCAATGCATTGTGGGACATTTCGCTGTCCAAGTCCGCACAAGTCTGCTCCGATGCATCCTTGATAATATGGGTGGAGCAAGAACACATCCGGGGATTTGATTGGTTAGACGCGAGCTTAGAAATGGAGCAGTGCTTGGGCTGCGACTGATGACGTTTCACAAGAACACAAGGAGAAATAGCCCCTATCTCTTGTTGCCCAGAGAAGGAAGAGTCCGTCTTTGCCAGTGTCACCTCTTGTGTGTTTATTGAGGGTCTACAGAATGGTACTCCACCTATTAAGGTTGTAGTGTAATGCTCACATTAGATAGATGACTCCACAGGATAGTAGATAACAAAGAGGAATGTTTTCATTTAAAAAACTCTTTAATTGTTTTTGTCTTCTGCCATTCCAGGTTCACATGACTACGGCAGTTTGACAGTTTAGTAGCAGCCGGGCCAGAGGTCAGCAGGGGTCACCGGCAGCACGGCTCTGAATGTCTGTGACAGCTTCATGGGCCTGAAGGACCATCTGGACGATGGAGCAGGCCACATCCTTGACCTGGGGCTGGATCTGGACTACCTCCACGTGAAGGCTGTAGACCGGCAGACCCTTGCAGATGCCCCTGCCAAGATGGACAGAGGCTCATCGGACGCTGGTGATGACGAAGCCCCTAGCTCTGGAAAACCCGCCTCTTCGTCCCGGGGTGATTCTGAGGACAGCAGTGGGTCCGACAGTGAGGGCTGCACCCTTGAGCCGAAGGATGGGTCAGCCCGTTCTGTACACCCACCCCTCTGTCGCTCTCTGTGCCTGGATCTTGATTCCCCAGGGTTGCCCGAGTCAACTCAGGAGTCGCAGGACGACTCGAACCCTGTCGACACGCTCAGGGAGTACCAGACCAAGCTGGAATTCGCTTTGAAGCTGGGCTATGCCGAGGACTTGGTCCGACTGGTCCTAAGCAAGCTCGGGTCAGATGCTCTGATCAATGACATATTAGGAGAGCTGGTAAAACTTGGCAGCAAGTCGGATAGTGATGGTGTATCGACGGCATCCACATCAGCGTCTTCGTCCTTGGTGTCTTCCATTTCGTCGTCTTCTACGTCATGTAGCTTTTCTGACTCTACCGATTCCCGGCGGTCTGAGTCACCGTCTCAGGCAATGCTGGATGACAAGGATAACCTACGGCCCATAGTTGTGGATGGAAGCAATGTAGCCATGAGGTGAGGATCAGCATGAATGAACTTGATTGACCCATGTGTTGTAGTTAGACTTTACTCTTAGTAACCTGCTGCTCAAACCGTCAGTTGTTATGAAGCCCATACATTTCCCTTTCAGTGATAATGACTCCATTGCACTCTATATACACACAGAACATTCAGAGGCTTGGCCTGTGTTCCTGACTCCTCGTCTGGTAATGAATAAATGCAGTTATTGTTTGCCAAGCAGGGTTTAACCTGAACCAGCAGGGAATTTCCGTGCCAGCTCACTTCTTTCGTTTGGTCATTATTTAAGATAGCACTCGTGTTCCAGTAGACTCCGCACATTAAGTGTAGTGATAACAGTAGGATAAATATGGAGTAAAATGCCGCCGTTCAATGTCCATCTTGCAGCCTGTAACATTAGCAATGGACTGTGGTAGCCTAGCAGTTAAGGTACTGGACTATGGACCAGAAGGTCCAGGGTTCAAATCCCGTATCTGCCAAACTGCCACTGTTGGGTCCTTGAGCAAGACCCTTCATCCAGAATTGCTTGGATTGTAAGACTGTATCAATTGTTAGTCGCTCTGGATAAGGGCGTCTGCTAAATGCTGTAAATGTAAATGTAAGCAGAGTCTCTCAGTCTTTTTAGGCTGGGGTAAAGTAAATACGAAGGGTATCTTCACAAGAAAACTGTACAAACGGGATGTAAATGCTTCAGAGACGCAGCATGAAAACAAAACATTTACATTTGCAGCATTTAGCAGACGCCCTTATCCAGAGTGACTTACAATCCTACAATCCAAGCAATTGTGGGCTAAGGGCCTTGCTTAAGGACCCAACAGTAGACTTGGCAGAGGTGGGATTTGAACCCTGGACCTTCTGGTCCATAGTCCAGTACCTTACCCGCTAGGCTACCACAGTCCCATGGTTTAGCATGTGCAAAACTGTGACGCACATGCTAAACATTTCTTAATTTATAGAAATTCACAATAATTATAGGAAATACTGTGATGTATGCTGAGAAAGCTCTAATACTTAAGAGGATGCAGTGATGGACATGATGGTTTTGTTTAACGGAAGCCAAAAATGCCCTGCTAGACAGTGTTATGAACAATGCGGAAGATGAGAGTTTCCAGAGACATACGTTAGGTCAAACCCTCCCTTTAAATTGTCCGTGTGTCTGTGTCTGATGATGAACCATGATGACGCTTCCTGTCTTGCATGCTATGCTTCTGCTTACACTTCCTACGACCCTGAACTGGTTTATGTGGGTATGAAAAGGAATGAATGGTTATTATTTACTTATCAATATAGTTGCTTTTTTAATTCACCGATTTGCAGTGAATTTTGCTAGAAAGGTTCTAATTATTTTTCTGTAGTACGTTGCCTAATTCAGCTTCAGTTTAAATCTTGTACTCGTTACCTCTAGTGTGAAACAGGCCTTGAGTTTCACAGTAGTTTTTGAATTGTAATTAACTTATTATTATTAGAGAATCACTTGCAATTTTGTTAACAAAGCTAAAAGTGCTTATTCTGTTCTATGGAGCAGGAAAACTGTCTAGACGACATTTGCAAAGCTGTAATCTCAATTGCTGCAAATAGAGATGTCTTTTAAATGTGAAGTTGGGTTCATAGGACAGAATACAATTTGGTTATGGTGTGTCAGTTTAATGGTGCAGAATGCATGCCTTTTTCATTCAAATTTTCATACACCTCAAAATTTGCATAGAACAGGTGGGTGGAAAATGGCATGTGTTACTGCTGTGCAGTGGCCTACACAGAGTTCTTAAATTATTTTCCTAAAAGGTTTTCCCTTCTTCCCACTCTCCTTCAAAGACTGTAGATGATATACTATTGATGAAAGTCTTTTTTAAAACAATTCTCTTCTGACATTGCTTCATTAGGGACTGTTGTGGTGCAGGGGGTAACGTACTGGACTATTGTCCAGTGTTGAGTTCTCTTAAGTCAGGCCCATAAGCCGTCTTTAGTCACTCGGGATAAGGGCTCAATACTGTAATGTATCTGCTAAATACTGTAAATAAATATTGGCTGCTTTTTAAAAAGTTGCCTAGTTTTAAGGTTTGTTAGTGTTTGCAGCTTTAGTGTAAAATAAGGTTGTGAAGAAATCACACTGGATTTAGTAAGCTTAAACTAACAGCGAAAATGTGGGGTATATAACATTTAATCAAAGAAATGAGTACAAATACGTGTTCACATTACATTATGCATGCATTTGTGCAAACGTTATAGGCCATCGATTATGACTATCGACATTTTTTATGGATTTATATTGGGTTATTTATACACTGTACCACAGACCTACATTATACTGTGCAAAAGTCTTAGGCCAACATTAGATTAGATATAGCATGGTTTTAGCAGTGGTATAATGATCATATATAATTTTTTCTCAGTCTCATTAATCGAATACAGAAAATACTGGATTTATATTTAAAAAACTGAAAAGCACATCAGAAAAACAGCTTCTGTAGGCTACAGTGGCAAGTATTTGGTGTGACCTCCCCTTACACTTGAGCAATAGCGGAATCTGCCAGGTTGGAAGGCAAACATTCTCACAACATCTCACCGTATTTAATAGGGATATTTTTCTTTCTGTATAACATCATTATTTCTACACTAAACCCAACTTGAATGTTTGCCAAAAATCTCAGTTTGTGTCCCATCTGAACCGGACCTGGTTCCAGAGTTCTAGTTGCCTATAGCTACCTCTGGGTGCTTACTTTTGTGGCTAGATAGAAAAACTACTTTTTGGCATTGGGTCTTGCCATGGAGATGGTGTCTAATTGTAGCAAAATGGTATCATCTATGTAAATTTCAAACTGATGCTTGGATAAATTTTAGCCTTCACATATGCATCTTCATATTTGTTTTCATGTTTTTACCCTGCCTTTTCTGGTCAGGGTTGTGGGAGCTCTGGTGCCTATCCCTCGAGAACACAGGGTGCAGGCATATTTGTGCCCTGGATGAGACACCAGTCCATCACATGGCTGAGTAGTGCCCGTGTTGTAGTGCTGAGGGTCCTCTGGCCCTGACCTGGCTAGAAGGCACAACCAGGACTCAAACCCAGGTCTCGGTCTCTGTTGAAATTGGTTAGCGTATTGAACCTGCTACACCACCTGAGTGCCCAGAATGAATTCCATGTCTTAAATATATGTCATATATGACCTTCCAGGCCCCTAAGCAACCGGGCTGTGTTCACAGTTGGCAGGTTAGACTTGATTAAATCGAACCTTTGTGCTGTGTTAGTATGGTTCATTTGAATTTGTATGAACCTTCCAAACAAACTGGTGTGGTTTGATTGATATTTGAAAGCAACATGGACTAAAGGTGAGTAAACGAACCAAACACAGGGTGTGATGTTAGAAAAGGAGACCCTTAAACACAACGTATATTAAAGCAACAAAATAAGAGGCGGTTCGTGCCATCGGCTCGTGCCTGTGACCAAATCACAGCCAATAACACACAACCTCGAGGGTTCTGTTGCCCTCAAAGAAGCCCTGAATTTCATACTGAATATGCTTTGCTATTGACAATACCTTCCACTAAAAGTAGGTCACATTATGCTGCAAAAGGTTTATATAACACTATCAAGAAACGTTAGTCTGAAATACAAAGGGCAAGTAAGCGAAGAATAAAGGAAAACATGGACTAAAATGTAATGTTTAGTCCGGTGCCCAGGTGAACTGAACCACAAGTATAGACGCATTCTTAGTTTCTTCACTTTGCACAGCTCTCTTAAATCCACAGCACTTAATCGCACTCATATCTTGCAGCCATGGCAACAAAGAGGTGTTCTCCTGCCAAGGCATTCAGCTTGCAGTGGATTGGTTCCTTGAACGTGGCCACAAGGATATCACAGTGTTTGTACCAGCCTGGAGGAAGGAGCAGTCCCGGCCTGATGCTCTCATCACAGGCAAGTTATTTCTGTACTGGCCTATTCTCTAGGCTCTCATCCATCCATTTAATTAAATGCCATACTCTGTGCTCTATTTTTAAGTACAATGTTATGCTCCAAAACAGTAGGTGTTGTGGGATGTTCCAATTATGCAGTGGTTAATGCCTATTAAAGTGGCCTAGGAACGACAACTGGGTCATGGATGCCCAGGGATCACTGATGCGTGTGGGGAGTGTAGGCTAGTCCACCTGGTCCAATCCTACAAAAGCTTGGGTGGGGAAGAGATGACACCAGGATTCACTATGGAAAAAGGCTGAGGTTGTATGATGGTGTGGGTAATGTTCTGCAGGGAACTTTTGGTCCTGGCATTTGGATGTTACTTTGACACCTGCCTAAACATTGCAGAGCAAGTACAGTCCTTCATGGCGACAGTACTCCCCTAAGGGCAGGTTAAAACAGGATAATGCATCCTGCCACACTGCAAAAAATGTTAGTTGAATCAAAAAGAACACCAAGCTTACGGACAATAGGGGACAATAGGGGACAAGTGGTACTAGGTAGCCTAGTGGTTAAGGTATTGGACTATGGACCAAAAGATCCAGGGTTCAAATCCCACCTCTGTCAAGCTGCCACTGTTGGGTCCTTGAGCAAGGCACTTAACCCACAATTGCTTGGATTGTAAGACTGTATCAGTTGTAAGTCGCTCTGGATAAGGGCGTCTGCTAAATGCTGTAAATGTAAATGTCCACAAGTGAACGGACACACCCCCGATAGGTAAGGAGGAGGTGGAGATGGAGAATTGAACTTAAAAGTTAGCACGTAGCCAGGAATTCAGGTGAGAAATACAATCTGTCAGAGCGGCAAAAGGAAAAGAAGAGGAGGGTTTAACATGTAATGTCAAAGTAACATCCACATGATGCCAGGACCCAATGTTTCCCAGCAAAACATTGCCCAGAGCATCACACTGTCAATGTTGTACGCTTCACCTGTCAATGGTTTGAATGTCACGCCTGATGGGTGACTTACTGCCTTAATGACTATCTGACTTAATAATTAAAATGCGTGTTCCTGTTAGTGTTCAGATTCAGAAGTAGCTATGGAAGAGTACAATCTGCTGGGCCTTTCGTTTTAGATCAGGAGATTCTGAGGCGACTGGAGAAGGACAAGATTCTGGTGTTCACCCCCTCTCGTCGGGTTCAGGGCCGCAGAGTCGTTTGCTACGATGATCGCTTCATCGTCAAGCTAGCGTACGAGTCAGATGGCATCATCGTCTCCAATGACAACTACAGGGACTTGGCCGTGGAGAAGCCGGAATGGAAGAAGTTTATTGATGAAAGGCTTCTCATGTACTCATTCGTCAATGACAAGTGAGTGTTTCTGCTCTGGCCATTTAACCTGCTTAATATAAACTCTCTGCAAAACATAAAATGAGTTTCAAATTGTTAATATACTCAGTTTGAGTTGACACATGGGGATTTTTTTCCTGTCTTTCAGGTTCATGCCTCCTGATGATCCACTTGGTCGACATGGCCCCAGTCTGGAGAACTTTCTTAGAAAAAGACCCATCATCCCAGAACACAAAAAGCAGCCCTGTCCTTATGGTAAATGTCCCTTCAGCTAACAGCTCGAGCTTTACTGATATTTTGAGACTGTTCCTCTTGTAGGACAACTGCCCTCAGTTCACTGACAATGTTTGTACAGTAAAACTATTAAAACTGGGATTTGTTTTAAAAATTGTAATTCATACAAAACTGCAACTTCTTTTTTAACAAAACAAAATAAAAGGGAGAAATCACCTTCACAGTGGAATATGTATTACAGTGCCTTGCAAAAGTATTCGGCCCCCTTGAACTTTTCTACCTTTTGCCACATTCCAGGCTTTAAACATAAATATATGGACTGTGGTAGCGTAGCGGTTAAGGTACAGGACTATGGACCAGAAGGTCCAGGGTTCAAATCCCACCTGTGCCAAGCTGCCACTGTTGGGTCCTTGAGCAAGACCCTTGACCCACAATTGCTTGGATTGTAAGACTGTATCAATTGTAAGTCGCTCTGGATAAGGGTGTCTGCTAAATGCTGTAAATGTAAAGTGGAACGAAATTTATTGGATATTTAAAAAAACTTTTTTTAGAAAAATAAAAAACTGAAAAGTGGGGCGTGCAAAATTATTTGGCCCCCTTGCGTTAATACTTTGTAGCGCCACCTTTTGCTGCGACAGCTGCAAGTCGCTTGGGGTATGTCTCTATCAGTTTTGCACATCGAGAGAATGAAATTTTTTACCCATTCTTCCTTGCAAAACAGCTCGAGCTCAGTGAGGTTGGATGGAGAGCGTTTGTGAAACAGCAGTTTTCAACTCTTTCCACAGATTCTCGATTGGATTCAGGTCTGGACTTTGACTTGGCCATTCTAACACCTGGATACGTTTATTTGTGAACCACTCCAATGTAGATTTTGCTTTATGTTTTGGGATCATTGTCTTGTTGGAAGATAAAACCTCCGTCCCAGTCTCAGGTCTTTTGCAGACTGCAACAGGTTTTCTTCCAGAATGGTCCTGTATTTGGCTCCATCCATCTTCCCATCAATTTTAACCATCTTCCCTGTCCCTGCTGAAGAAAAGCAGGGCCCAAACCATGATGCTGCCACCACCATGTTTTGACAGTGGGGTTTGGTGCGTTCAGGGTGATGAGCTGTGTTGCTTTTACGCCAAACATAACGTTTTGCATTGTGGCCAAAAAAAGTTCGTCTGACCAGAGCACCTTCTTCCACATGTTTGGTGCGTCTCCCAGGTGGCTTGTGGCAAACTTTTTATGGATATCTTTGAGAAATGGCTTTTCTTCTTGCCACTCTTCCATAAAGTCCAGATTTGTGCAGTGTACGACTGATTGTTGTCCTATGGACAGAGTCCCCCCACCTCAGCTGTAGATCTCTGCAGTTCATCCAGAGTGATCATGGGCCTCTTGGCTGCATCTCTGATCAGTCTTCTCCTTGTTTGAGCTGAAAGTTTAGAGGGACGGCCGGGTCTTGGTAGATTTGCAGTGGTCTGATACTCCTTCCATTTCAGTATGATCGTTTGCACAGTGCTCCTTGAGATGTTTAAAGCTTGGGAAATTTTTGTATCCAAATCTGGCTTTAAACTTCTCCACAACAGTATCTCAGACCTGCCTGGTGTGTTCCTTGGTCTTCATGATGCTCTCTGCGCTTTAAACAGAACTCTGAGACTATCACAGAGCATGTGCATTTATACGGAGACTTGATTACACACAGGTGGGTTCTATTTATCATCATCAGTCACTTAGGTCAACATTGGATCATTCAGAGATTCTCACTGAACTTCTGGAGCGAGTTTGCTGCACTGAAAATAAAGGGGCCGAATAATTTTGCACACCCCACTTTTCAGTTTTTTATTTCTAAAAAAAAGTTTAAAATATCCAATAACTTTCGTTCTACTTCACGATTGTGTCCCACTTGTTGTTGATTCTTCACACAAAATTACAATTTCATATCTTTATGTTTGAAGCCTGAAATGTGGCAAAAGGTTGAAAAGTTCAAGGGGGCCGAATACTTTTGCAAGGCACTGTATATAGCAGTGATATGTATCATATGGCTTAAGTTTTTACTGTGTAACAGAATTCTTTGCTTTCAACATATTTTCTCAAAATTACATAAAATGACTTTAAAACTTGACCAGCTTCCCTGCCTTGTTGTGCAAGAGGGCACGGCTCCCACTTTGAGAACCACTGTCTTAAGTGAATCTTTGGCTATCTATGGGATCTATGGACCAGAAGGTTCAAATCCCACCTCTGCTAGGCTGCCACAGTTGGGGCTCTGAGCAAAGCCCTTATCCTACAATTGTGTGGATTGTAAGAGTGCATCAAATGCTAAATGACATAAATGTAAATGTGCTCACCTGACAGAACCCTTTATTGCTGTCTCCTTTAGGGAAAAAGTGCACTTACGGGCATAAGTGCAAATTCTACCACCCCGAGCGTGGCACCCAGCCCCAGCGTTCCGTAGCCGACGAGCTCCGCGCCAGCGCCAAGACGTCTGCGGCCAAAGGCACAAGTGAATCCAACTTGGTGAAGAGCCACAGTGTTCCTGGAGGCTCACGCAACGAGAAAGCTGGAGACGGAAAGCGTGGACACCCAAAGAGGCAGTCGGACCCCAGCGTGCGCGCCCTCTCTTACAGTGACGTGGAGGACAAGCTGAGTTCCAAAACCAAAGCTGACCCCCAGAAGAACAGCCTGGCGCTGCCCCCCGCGCCGGGCGGCCCACCTTCCTGCCACACCTATACACAAGACCAGCGAGAGCAACCGGCTGGCTTTTCCAAAAGCCACGCTGTGCCATCTTACCCCCAGACTGACTCCTACCCTACCTGTGAGTCTCCAGACCTCAGTTACTACTCCGTCGTCCGGGCGTACTCTGGTCTCAGCCTGTCCAGTCAGAGGAGCCCGGAGCGCCCTTTCCTTTCCGATATGGACACGCGGCTCAGCTCAGTGGCGTCTGATTGCAGCAGCGAGGGCAGTGCCAGTTCTGACTCGTACGGCGCGGTGCCTCCCGGCGAGCGCTCCTGTATGAGCTCGCCCGATTCCTTGCTGGACGATGGGCTCAAGTGCCATCACCATCACCACCTCCACTACCAAGGCAGACAGTACCCACTGCCCATGGTTCTTCCTCCGCCACCCCATCACCACCACCAGGGTCGCGTCCTTTCCCCAGTACCTTCGACCCATGCAGGGTACCATCACGGACTGGCCCGTGGGCACAGCTTCACCCAAGACGACCAGCATCCAGACCCCCACTTCAAGCCCTCGATGTCCTATATGAGCCCGCAAGTCCAGCACCAGATGGTCGTTGCCAGATCCAGCTGTCCCGGGGAGTACCCGCCCCGGAGTTCTCCAGTGGGCCGGGGCCTGGCATCCACACGTCTCGACAGCGTATCTGACTCGAGGCTCTATGAGCGGTCACCGCTGCTGGCCAGGAAGCCGTACACAGACCAGGAAAGGATGGCCAGCTGGGAGCCATACTACCAGCAGCCCTGCTACGAACCCTTCACCTTTCAGAGTCTTCCGGAAAACCGCCAGCAAGCATGGCGAGTACCTTGGGGTCAGTCCTCTGTTCCTCCTCCAGTTCCTCCTCATCCGTCCCATAATCCCCACCAGCACCAGCACCAGCACCAGCACCAGGAGCCACCCGTCCCCGGCCGCTACCAGGAAGTGCGCGAGAAGGTGTTCGTCAACCTGTGCAATATCTTCCCCACTGAGCTCGTGCGTCTGGTCATGAGTCGGTACCCTCACGTGACCGACGCCCAACAGCTGGCAGCCGCCATCTTGGCTGAAAAGAGCCAAGCCGGATACTGAACGCTCTGGCTAACTGTTTGAACCGACTCGTGTTTTCTGAGGATTGCAGAAGCATCTGTGGTGAATGGCTCCGGCCATGACGGGTTATGTAGCGCTTCCGTTCGGAGGTTTCACAGAGGTTTGATGGAAACCTGTAAACTTGGCCATGTTGAGGACAAGCCATCGTGCTACATGGGTTACTTACACCGATCAGCCACAACATTAAAAACCACTCACTGTCCACTTACCATAGAGAAGCACTTTGTAGTTCTACAGTTACCAGACTGTAGTCCGTCTGTCACCCTACGTAGTTTGTTGGCCCCCTTTCACACTGTGCTTCAACGGTCAATATCCAGAGCGACAAATAGTTTGTAAATGTAGAACTAAAGTGCACCAACAGTACTGTGCAAAAGTCTTAAGCCGCCATTAGATTAGATGTACCATTGTTTCGTCAATGGTATTTTGACCATATGTAATTATCTATTACAATACAACCAGAAACTACAGGAATGTTTACGTATTTTACAATATTTTTAAAAAACTGAAGAAAAAAAAAAATCAGAGAACAGCAGCAAGTATTCAGTGACCTCCCCTTACACTCGAGCATTAGCACCATCTGGTAGCTTCATGTTCACCATTCTACACTGAGAAGAAGCTTGATCAGGAGCGGTCTCTTTGGAAGGGTAGCACTCAAGAAAGCACTTTTTCCAAATGAGAAACGTTGAAAAGGCTGAGAGATGCTGAAGCCCACAAAGACTGGAATTGAACATCAGTGGAAAAGAGTATTATGGAGTGACAAATCCAAGTTGAAATTTTTGCATCTAGTCCTCGACAGTGTTCTGTATGGTCATTTTCTTACCCGCTTAATCCGGGACAGTGTCGCAGGAGAGCCGGTACCTAGCCGGCGGCACAGGGTACAAGGCAGGAACAACCTTAGACACCCTATAGGGCATATATAGTCATTATACCGTTGCTAAAACAACAAATCTAATGGTGACCTAAGACTTTTGGACAGTACTAAACATGTTAAGTGTAGCTGACAAACGGACAGTGAGCATAGAAACAAGTAGGTGTTCTGGTTAATCGGTGCGTTTGACTCGGGTCGAGTTTATCCAGCAGTGGATCCAGAACTGCTAGTAGCGAGTTGTTGTCTGCCTGAAGTGTGAATGTGAGGAATCGTGTGTGTGACATTATTTATTTCTTGTAAGGTTTTGCTTTATGTTAATGGTTATGTTCAGGTGAGCATGTACTGATACACAGGGCACTTTTACGTTGCTGGTTATCAAATCCTGAAATGGTTTGGTAACATGTCAATCAAACAAGAGCTGATGGAAGGCCAGGTCATTTATAGTGGTGGTTGGTCTCGTGTCTACCAAGGTTCCTCTCAGTGTTTGTCCCACCTCTAAACAACATGCTGATTGCTGGATTAGGCGATCTAAGCTGCCCCTAGGTGTGTGTGAACATGTGAACCCGACTTGCACCAGTAGAGGCTCCAGACTAGGTGTGTGATACTGACAAAAAATATCTGACAAAAGTATTCAAAGGTTGCCTGTATTTGCAGTGTGGTTGGCGACAGTCTTGCCCCCTGTTGACTTTTCTTGTCCTAAGGCACTTTTTTGCTGAATGATTTCTCTAAGGTTTACGGAGTGTGTTTTCGGGCTGGTGTCTTGGCTGGTTTAAGTCTGTCCTGGACAACTGATTCTAGAGGTCAGTTGTCATCATATTCTGCACTGTGGAATTAAAGTTGTTGAGCTGTCTTTAACAGAAGCTGGAATCCCCACAATGTAGAACTTGTCAAAAAACAACCACTATAAACCACTTACTCACCGAATGCCCTAGGTACCTAAAGGAAAAACAGAAACTCCTAATGTCAAACACATTACCTGAAATATTCAACCAAGACAAAGCAAGCAAACTATTGAGATTCCTAACTCTCACAAGTCTAAGAGCCCATTTTTAAGGATGCGACAATAACATCATATTTCCTGCCACGAAATGTGCTGAAGTGGGTTAAAACTCATCAACCAACCTTTAACAGAAACCCATGTCTGACATGTAGCCTCTGAAGGCACGTTTTTGACTCCCCCTGAAGCTTTTATCCAGAGCGACTTCCATCTGATACAGTCTTACAATCCAAGCTCTTGTGGGTTAAGGGCCTTGCTCAAGGACCCACCAGTGGTGGCTTGGCAGAGGTGGGATTTGAACCCTGGATCTTCTGCTCTACAGTCCAGTAACCTTAACAGTCAGGCCAGCACAGTCCCTTACACTGCTAAGAACAGATGCTTCACTTGATCTTAGCCAAAAGACAATACATAACACACACCCCTAATCCAGACCCAGCATGAGCCTCACCCAAATGAAGGACTACAAGCAAAGGGCAGGTCCCTGTGTGCTTTAGTATAATCCGTACTCTGGCCTTTCATCAGCTTTCTCACTTGAAATTGTTTTTCATTTTTTTAGTTGGTGTCCCTTCCAATGGAAAAACGCTTCTATTTGAATCAAGAATCGTTTTTTTGGAGGCACCGATGGCTGATTCAGTGACTACACACTGAGTGTTATTTTACTAATGTAGCTGTGTTAAATTATGTTTTACAGGCATCGTTTGTTTCGTTTGGTCACGTGTGGCTGTGTGTGGGTGTGTATGGGTGGATATTTGCCTCAGTAACTAGCATCGTGTTGTCAGTGTTATAAGATACAATGGTGGAGTTTCCCAAAAGAAATGCTTTTAATTTTTTTTTTGACCTTCACTTATCGTGCTCGAACCCCACCAGAGTTCAGCAGATCAGAGGCGGTTTTGTGCACAACGTTGTCAGTGGCACTTTTGGGAAACTCGGCCATGGTTGCTAGCAGCAGCTGTAGTGTAGTTGAGACAGACCCCAGCAGTCTGTCTTTGTACCTTAGTTTTAGTAAGGGACGTCTCTGGCTTCGCGTGTCGGGTGCATGCTACTGTCTCATCGACTCGGTTCTCTACAAGCAGCGACAAGCTTCACCAGATGGAGGGAGAAGCTTTCTGGAACGTTCCATCCAGGTTGGAATCTGTTACTGATGTGACCTGTGCTAGCCAGAGAATACCTGTCCTTGTTGATACAAATTGTATCTTTTTTTAACTTAAAACCAGAGACATTTATATACATATTAATCTATGGATGAAATATATTCACACAGTTATGTACAAGATGTAGTACTTGTGTAATTTAAGATATTTTTGGCAACATTTTATCATTACTTTAGGGAAAGCGGTCGAAGCGGTTTTTTTTCGGGCTATGAAGAGCATCAGATGCGTCTTTGCCAAGGGAGGAGGGTGTTATATTGATGAGATTTGCTATTTTATTTATTTATTTTTCTTTGGAAGCAAAATATTTATGGTCTATACTTAGAATTTAAAATCGAGTTATTGGGGTATTTACAGTTTGGGTACATGCTGGAACCTACAGCTAATTGGTAAACACTGGGAAAGTTTGGGATTTGGCTGCGGAATAAATGAGCAAACCTCATTTCACCCCAAAGCAATGAAAACCATTCTGATGCGTTTTTATAGAGGGCTCCAGAGGCCACGTGAAGGGACTAGGGGTAAAATGCTGCCTGAAATATTTGCTAAGGAGCACCTTTATTTTGAAAAAAGATGAGCCTTCCCTCTAGCCAGGTGGCACCATGTGCCATCCATGGCAGTGGTGTGGGCATAAAGTAAATGCCTCTACATGGCGTTGTGCTTAAGACACATCCGAATAATCTGAACCATGTTCAGCTTACAAGTCTTCAGGGCCAGCTTTACTGCAGGATGTCCTTGATGTCACTACTGGTCAGTCAGAGTTTGTGCTTTAGACACAGCAAATAAATACTACTGTACTGGTACTCGTTTTGCAATTTCCTCTCTGTGGAACATGAGCATGATGTAGAACTATTATTAGAGTTAATGCCGTCCAAGAGTTTGGATCTGAGTCTCCTTAGTAGCTGTTCCAGGATCTCCAACTAAGCTGGGAAAAAAACTAATACTACACAATGACATGATGGACTCCTTCAGTAAAGCACCATCACTTTTCATATATATATATATTAGTATAAAACAGTTTTAGTCGTCGTGACGTGCCGTATCAAACATCTGCTGCGAGTTGCTGTACTGGTGACACACTTCTCTCTTCCATTAGTCTTACAATGTGCACGCTTTTTGCCAAACCACACCGCTGCAGAAGTGTACATAGGCCAATACCTGTACCGTGTTACTGCTCACTCCATGTCCACATAGCTGTACCAGAGCTCAGTAAGACTTCTTGATACATGATGTAGGCTTTACGCTTAAGGACCAAAGTAAACGAATAGTTTCCATTAGAATGCAAAAGGCCCGATGCTAGAATATTTGTTGGTCATAGTTTTTCGGGTATTTTTCAAACGCAGATGAAATCTTATTGGTGGTAAGGAGAAGACCGATTTGGATCGTTGTTTGATCACGTCAACAAAATGTCTGCTCAAGAGTATGTTGTTGCTGCATATCCTGGACTTTCCAAATGTGTATTTTTATTCAAATAAAGATACAAACACCACGTTTTGCGTGCTGAGTTCTCTAAATGAAAGGCTTTTAAGTTTTGTGGTGGAACCAGTTAATGGTGTCACTTAGATTGTGACCCAGGAGTCCACCTGTGTTGAGTTGTTCTCCCTGTGGCTGTTTGGGTTTCCTCCTCCCTTCCAAAGACGTGAATTAGGTCAGTAGTTCTCAAACTATTCAACTTCTCAAGCTGGTGGACTCTGAACTGAATTGGCTCACTGAATGAAAAGAATAGTCAACAGAGTTGTCAATTTAAATAACGGAAAGGATGATAAAACTCCTTCAAGAAGGAAATCAAGAGAAGGCATAGTATGGTACTCTTCATAAAATGTGGTACAAGCAAACACTAAGCCAGCAATGTTCTTGTTGGAGAGCAGTGGCTTTCTCCTTGCAACCCTGCCATGCACACCATTGTTGTTCAGTGTTCTTCTGATGGTGGACTCATGAACATTAACATTAGCCAATGTGAGAGAGGTCTTCAGTTGCTTAGAAGATACCCTGAGGTCCTTTGTGACCTCGCCAACTATTACACGCCTTACCCTTGGAGTGATCTTTGTTGGTGGACCACTCCTGGGGAGGGTAACAATGGTCTTGGATTTCCTCCATTGGTACACAATCTGTCTGACTGTGGATTGGTGGAGTCCAAACTCTTTAGAGATGGTTTTGTAACCTTCTCCAACAGCTTTGTAAGGTGTAAAACTTCAAGAACCAGGTACCCGTTAAAAATAGAATTGAGTTCACGTATCGGTTCCTACTAACACATTTCAGGCTTCAAATCCACAGCTGTAATTGGCACGAACCTACATCTGTCTGTCAGGACCGGTGCGTCATGTAATCACGTACATCATCACGTACTTTTGTTTTGATACGCTCTGCGAGAGCATCAGCGACAGATGGAAGCTCAAAAGCTTGGCTCCGCTTCCAGAGAAAACGAAAGGCTGGTAAAACATCTAAAGCACCAGCATGATACGGAGCTTCAGCAGCTGTCTGCGGTCTGTTAGCCCACATGCTGCATCAGCCGGGAGGGTCGTGGTTTAATGTCCTAAAAGAACATGAAACTTATCTTAATTATTACTGGTATTAAGTCATCTCTACTGCTGAAATGATGAATGTGTGGTCCATAAAGAAAGTAATCATTTTTACTTCCCATTTAGAGAGAGGGGGAGGTTTGGAAGTTTGTGTCCTTTAGAATTTTCTATATTTCTGCATAAATATGACCTAAAACATCATCAGATTTTCACACAAGTCCTAAAAGTAGATAAAGAGAACCCAGTTAAACAAATGAGACAAACATATTACACTTGGTCATTTATTTATTGAGGAAAATGATCCAATATTACATATTAGTGAGCGGCAAAAGTATGTGACCCTTCGCTTTCAGTATCTGGTGTGACCCCCCTGTGCAGCAATAACTGCAGCTAAATGTTTCCTGTAACTGTTGATCAGTCCTGCACACCGGCTTGGAGGAATTTTAGCCCACAGAACAGCTTTTCTTTTAAACCAAAAAGGTCTATTATGGCCTCATCCGTCCACAAAACTTTCTTCCAATAGCCTTCTGGCTTGTCCACGTGATCTTTAGCAAACTGCAGACGAGCAGCAATGTTCTTTTTGGAGAGCAGTGGCTTTCTCCTTGCAACCCTGCCATGCACACCATTGTTGTTCAGTGTTCTTCTGATGGTGGACTCATGAACATTAACATTAGCCAATGTGAGAGAGGCCTTCAGTTGGTTAGAAGTTACTCTGGGGTCCTTTGTGACCTCACCAACTATTACACGCCTTGCTCTTGGAGTGATCTTTGTTGGTCGACCACTCCTGGGGAGGGTAACAATGGTCTTGGATTTCCTCCATTTGTACACAATCTGTCTGACTGTGGATTGGTGGAGTCACAAAAACTCTTTAGAGAAGGTTTTGTAACCTTTTCCAGCCTGATGAGCATCAACAATTTTGCTCCTCAGAAATCTCCTTTGTTCGTGCCATGATACACTTCCACAAACATGTTGTGAAGAGCAGACTTTGATAGATCCCTGTTCTAATAAAACAGGGCCCCCACTCACACCTGATTGTCATCCCATTGACTGAAAACACCTGACTCTAATATCACCTTCAAATTAACTGCTAATCCTAGAGGTTCACATACTTTTACCACTCACTAATATGTAATATTGGATCATTTTCCTCAATAAATAAATGACCAAGTATAATATCTTTGTCTCATTTGTTTAACTGGGTTCTCTTTATCTACTTTTAGGACTTGTGTGAAAATCTGGTGATGTTTTAGGTCATGTTTATGCAGAAATTGTCAGTGGCTGATCTGTTGGCTGCTACTGAAGAAAGCTGGAACCACCTTGATGTAGAATCTTGTTTTTCATTAGTGAAATCCACCCCAAGAGCCCAAAAAGAAGCAACAAAGTCTGTTTGTTTTTATGAGTACATCTTTCCTGTACATGATTTAGGGAAAATAGCTTTAAAATATTTAAATGTTTGAGGCATATTTCTGAAAGCCAGAATGTTCCGCTACTAAACCAAAAAATTGTTGTACTTCTGATTTACTTACTTGAAGTAAAGTTAGATGAACAAGGTCCATGTGTGGTGATTCCATAATTTTGCCAAGGGCGATATTCACACACATTTCAACAATGGCAATCAAATCAGTAATTAAAAATAGCTCTTTGTAAAAACTGGAGACAATCTGTGCCAGTTTGGGCATGGAGTGTTTTCTGACCAGTCTGGTAGGAAGCAGTGTTAATCAGTTAACTGGTGTTGGATTTAAAAGTGATCAGGCATATTTATTTTGGAGCCTACGTAACCCCTATACAACCAGATTCCTCATTGTTCGTCGATGTGCTCACCTGCAGTACCACTGAAAATCAAACAAATGAAAGGAGCAAGATACATATTTCATCTTTATTCGGAACATACGTAGTCATGGACAAAGCTCCACTGTGTTAATTCTATGGAACAGAAAGCTATATAAACAAAGGGGGAGGACGGCAAACATGACGGCTGGCTCCAGTAGCAGCAGCGGTTTTGCTCTGGATCCTTCCCTCCCATTTCTCCAATGCTAGCAAGCCAATAACACCCACTCTAGATGTGCACAACAAAATTACCTTAACTAATTAAAAAAAGAAAAACTGAAAGCGACAATTTTTTATACCATTGTGGCATTAAGGTGGCAAACCTCTCCTGGATTTAGTGAAGGCTAGCATGCTAGAGTTTCAATTCATAACGCATTAAAAAAATGGAAGCGCATTCTTTTTGCTTTCTATGGCAATACGTTATCTTCCGGGACACCTGAACTATAGGTAGGGTTTGTGTGATGTCCCTTAGTGTCCTGACCAACCAAAAACAAGATGCCCTGATCAGGTCTGAGGTGTCACCAACAAAAAATGTACACAAATGCACAAAAATTCAGCAAATTATCCTTCAATACTCTTTAATCAAGGAGTTTGGTGGTTTGACGTGAAACGATATAGAATCTGCTTTCTGTAATGGAAGCTGGGAGGATAAATTGTGTGAAGGTCTTGCGTAGGTATAGTAGGAATCATGAAACGTTTAAACCCCTGCTTCATCTCCTGCTTTGGAACTGAAGAAATTCAGGGAAGGAAAGCTATACGTTCCATTAAGCGCCGAGACTTTCAAACCTCACCAATTCCTCTTGAAGTGCCGTGATCGGATGTTACGCACAAAATACTGTCTTGCAATAGAAAGATATACGAACATCTACAGCCGAGACAAGGAGAGATCAGGGATTCATGATTGCTACGTCTGGCAACGTCGCCTTCCAGTCTACAAACAAACCAAACGCGCCATAAGGAACAAAGACGGGACAAGCTTTGGTATCGGATGACGCATCTCAACAAAATGGTGCAGCAACTACTCCGTGACCGGACCTGGAAATAATACTGAGCACTGAGCTCTGAGTCTAATCAGCACTCGGGCTGGAACACGACTGAATTCTGAACTGAACGCCTAAAGACTGCATTCACAAGGACTTCGGTGAAAACGATATAGCCTCAGTGAGGTGGTGTCACCTCCTAAACCGTCTGCTCATAGAACATTGATAAGCATGCATGAGCCGACCATCTGGCCGAGGCTTCAGTCGTTCACAGCGAGAGGAGAAACAGCTCAGTCCAGCACTAAACTCCAACATCAGAAGACTAGATAAACTGACATTTCCTAACTCACCATCACGGCACGTCCTGTTTCCTGCTCTCACATCTTCAGCTGCTTACAGACTGCACACGACCTACTAAACAAACGAGTACACAACCACTGGTGTTATCGCCATTGGAAATACTAATGAAGCATTTTAAACAGTCCTTGTGAACGCAACCTAAGGGGCCGTCGAGAACGTCCAGAGCCAGAGTGTTTGAGGTGACAGTCTCCATGCTTTACAGTAATGAGGTAGAGAGCCGTCCTGAAGCCAGGACTGATGTTTTCATATGCTCCCCGGTCAGGAAGGCTAGACATAACACACACACACACACACACACGCACACGCACACGCACACGCACACGCACACGCACACGCACACGCACACGCACACGCACACGCACACACGCACACGCACACACGCACACAGACAGACAGGTAGACAGATCCGCACACCCACACCCACGATCTGTCTGCCTATCTGACATGGCTTGGCCTTCGTGAGCCGGTAGGCAGGGAAAACCATCAATATGGAGACTGGAACTCAAACACCGGCAGCCTGGAGGACAAAAACCTACCAGCAAAAAAGTCTAGCCTCAAATATGTACCTACTCAACTGAGAACTAAAGCTTACCTCAACTCAAAACGTAGCACTTCTCAACTTGTAACCTTCCTCCATGCTGAATCATGGTTGTAACCTTTCTCCACTTGTAAGTCGTCACAATATCCCTCCACTTTAAGTCTTTCGCACCCGATTTTCTGACTGTCAACAATTTCCCTTTGGTGATCCTTAGTTTTGGTTACAACACTCCTCGCATTCGTTCCGGGCGCTGCTTTTGATCCGTGGCGTCTCATCGCACTTGCTGCCATCGCTAAACGCTGCGCTGACTGGGAATCCCAAAAAGACCCGCCGTTCCGAGTTTGAACTTGCTACACCGTGGAAGTAACAGCAGAAATTAAAAGCAGCGTGTTAACAAGACGAACGAAGAACGCAAGAGAGAACTTAAAAGAAACACTGAGCTTTCGGCAAATCAAGGCTGTGTTTATAAAGTGAATGAGTGGACAACCTTTGAATGAAGGGAAAAATAATCAATGGCCATTTTGATAAAAGCTCTCTTTTTTGCTAAATTTCCTTTGTATTTTTCTAAAATGACATTTCCATTTTAGTATCTCTTCTATCTCCTAAAGAAAAAAACAATCTCAAAAGTTTATAAAGATATGATACATAGCTTGCTCCTGATGGACAATTCAAGTAGGGCGTGGGAGGAGCTTGAAATCAAGCAGCCTGATTGGCTGGTCGGAGACGGTGAGAGCTTTGGCAAAGTAAGAGGGGGAGATGGCAAACATGTCCCTCTAGCCTCTCTGCAGAGTGGGATTATGGGATTGGGGGTCACGGGTTGAAGGTTATAGGGATGAGCTGGTTATAAAATGAAAGCTGTGCTTGTAAGCCAGCTGCCAAGGCATCAGGACTGCAGCTGTGAGAGTGGGGCAGTAGAGTGGGCCGGGACGGGGATCAGCGCTCCTCACATCGACTCGAACTCGTCGATTCGTTGCTTGGTGTTGCCTTGGCGGATCTGGCGCAGCGTCTTGTACTTGTCGCGGCCAGCCTTGACGTTCTCGGCATGCAGCATGTCGTTCTGCGTTTTCTTGGTGTCGTCTCGGGCCTGGGCTAGCTCTGAGCTCAGGGCCTGCGAGGAGAGGAGAAGCGTGGTCAGGTTACATACCAGAAAAGTCCAATTCGTCTGGTGCCTTTTCTAATTAGAAGCAGCTGCAACAGGATTCAATTCAAACAAAAAAGGAAAGCATATAAAGCAATACAAAAATGTGAATAAACAGGTATGTGAATAAAAATTATTTTAACACTTGGAAGTAAACCATCATGCTAAAAAATATGGGTTCGTGGAGGCTCTCGAGTCTTAAAGTCCAACGCCAATCAATTAGTCAAAGTCAAAGTCGGTAAAGCAAAAGTCGAGTGTCAGGTTTTTAAATATTGTTTCTGTCAAGTCACCGGTCATCAAATTTGTTACTCGAGTTGCACTTGAGTCCATTTACATTTACAGCATTTAGCAGACGCCCTTATCCAGAGCGACAGTCTTACAATCCAAGCAAAGCTCAAGAACCCAACAGTGGCAGCTTGGCAGAGGTGGGATTTGAACCCTGGACCTTCCGGTCCATAGTCCACTACCTTAACCACTAGGCTACCACAGTCCAGGTGACTCAACTTGACAGAATCCAAGTCATATGACTCAAGTCCACATCACTTGGGGCTTGTTATTAGTTGGAAGGCTCTTGCAGAGCTATGTGTATCCCCTGTTTGTCTGTTTTTTTTCCCTCTCCGCTTTCTGGTCTGCACTCTCATTACCAAGAAAGCCATAATAACCATAACATTATATTATATGGCTGATGGCTGGGTGGTCATATTCGATGGCCTGTAGATGAGGTTTGGAAGTTGTGCACACCAGAATTCTGAGTCGTTGTGTTGATTTGACATTAGAGGGCCATTAGAAGGACAGAGGCCTCTGCTATAAAAACTGAGATGAGCTTTGGTAGGGTTCCTCCATTTGTACGCTGACCAGCTACTACTGCTACCAACACTTGGTTTACACATTTAGAGTCATCTGTATATATGAGGAAGTGGAGTGGGAATCTTTCTCTGATGTCCAAAAATTTCTTCTAATAGATGGATGGATAGTAGACTTTCAATCGCAGGAAATGTCCAAGAATGTTAGATTTCTTGAGGGCTCCAAGGTCAAATTGAACTTGGGAGTGTTCAAGAGTCCAAGTCTAAAGTTCAGTTCTGTTAAATGTTGGCTACTACTAGGCTACCAGTACTCTTTACCCGCTAGGTAAAGAGATCTGAGATTCTGTTCAAGGAACTTCAACTTAGCTTGGGGTTGCACTACAATGGGAACTGAAACCGTAAATACTAAACAATTGAGTATGTATGTGTGTGTGTGTGTGTGTGTGTGTGTGTGTGTGTGTGTGTGTGTGTGTGTGATGTGTCCTATTTTAAAAAAAAAAGATAGAGCCACAAGTTATTTCCTCCCTATTGCTTCACCAGCTCAACAGAAGCAACAAGGGTCTTGTGATGGCTCCTATTCTCAGCAGGCAAAATGACCAAAATGCTGTCATGCTAAATGTAATTTTACATCACAGTAACGATATACATCACAATGCAGTAATGCTGGAAGAAAATCATGCTTTGAAAACAGTATAGGATAACCTTTTGTTGTTTAACCTTTAGGATTAGCATTTGTGGGTACTCTGTGTGCGCGTGTGTGACTGTGGTGGCCTAGCGGTTAAGGTACTAGACTATGGATCAGAAGGTCCAGGGTTCAAATCCCACCTCTGCCAAGCTCCATTGTTGCTTGGATTGCAAGATTGTAACAATTGTAAGTCGCTCTGGATAAGGGCGTCTGCTAAATGCTGTAAATCAAATGAGTGTGTGTGATTTAGCTTCTTGTTTTATTCTATAAATTGACTGACAAATTCCAAACTGTGTTTCTTTGTTTAACATCAATGACTATTCATTAGAGGAGCAGAGTTGCATCGATACTAGTCAGACATTCATAGAGGGCCAATTGAGATGAACCAGTTAACCTAACGCATGTCTTTGGAATGTGGGAGGAAACTGGAGCACCTGGATTAAACCCACTCAGACAATGATTTAACTTACAAAAGTTCAGAAATCAATATTTCAATCACAGCTTTCATGTGTCTTGCACTCTTCTTCAATACATAAGATTTAGTTCAGGTGATCAACTGATTAGTACCTGTGAGTAGAAGGAGTTGTGTTTGTGTTGGAATTCATCAGATACTGGATTGCAATTTCTGCCATGTGTTTATACGTCGATTACCGTATTTTTCGGACCATAAGGCGCACTTAAAATCCTTTAACTTTCTCAAAAATCGACAGTGCGCCTTAAAATGCGGTGCGTCTAATGTATGAATTAATTCTGGTTGTGCTTTCTGACCTAGAACCGATTGTAGATGGTACACGGCGCTCATAAATCTGTCAAAATGTTTTAGCACGGCCTTGGTAAGTTACGAAGCTTACGGCCACCGTAGTGCGCAGCATCGCGGAGTAATACGGTATGTGCTTCAGCATTAGGGTACGTGCATTCATTCATTTATTTTCGAAGCGGATTTCAAACACAACGCTATCAGTCACGCAGTACAACATGGTCATAGAGCAGCTGTGAGAGAATTCAACATTAACGAATCAATGGTACGGAAGTGGAGGAAGCAAGAAGACGCCCTGCGCCGGGTAAAGACCAAACTGAGCTTCCGACGGAACTTAAGAGTTTTGATTCATTTAATGCGCTTTATAGCCCAGAGAATACGGTAATACAATCGAGTGGTCTCTCTTCTTCTGTACATACTGCGCTGTACATTCAAGGAACTGAACCATTTACTTTATGTAGCAATCCGACAGCCTTTAGCTTCGTTCACGTCCCTAAATTTAACTTAAGGGTTGAATCTAAATTTAGATGTTTTCCTACACCAGTTCATTTTCAGTCATGAGGGGAGGGATGACGTGAACAAAAGCGTTACCTGGAGCTGCTTCTTGACGCGGTCGTTTTTCTGGGCTTCGGTGAGCCGGTCCTCCTCAGTGTGTTCGTGCGGCACACCGTCACTGGACAGATCGGCGCTGGCCTCGGCACTGCTCTCGTCGTGCTCATCGTGCTCGTTCTCTGCTGAGCTTCCTGCCGGCACTGCTGCTGTCATCACACTCTTCAGCTCCTCTTTGGTCTTCTCCAGGTCATCCTGAGCCGAAAGGGCCTGTGGAGACAAAGCGGTGATCGATCTACAGAAATGCAACTCACAACTACTAACTCTGAGCCACACCCAAACCTTAAAAATGCATAAGCAGGTGAGCATTATATGCAGCGTTCCCGCTTGCACCACGTTTCCCAGGTGTGTAGATGTACAACCTGCCATTCCAGACACTACTCCGTACTCTTCAAAGCCTATCTGTACATGGCTGCGCAATCCCAGGAGAACAGCTATTAAGTGTAATGGCTCATCCACTACTGTAAAGCCATCAAACCGTTCAGGTAACCCGCTGCATCACTTGACCTCTCATTGATCCACTCCAGTGGGCTTCAGAGCGTGATATCAAATCACAGCACAAACACAGGACACACTTCACTGAGCCATGTAAAATCTATCCAGATGACATTCATCAGAATTGAGCAGGTGCTGACTCGTGTGCCTGTAGCTGGAGAACCGTGACATTTCTTGACGGATGGAACTACTAGAGATAAAACCTGATTCCAGAGAAAGCTGTTCATAAAGAAAGATTATTACTTTGAGCTGCCATTCGGAGGCCTCCTCGTCCTTTTTCCTCTTGGCTTCCTCGAGCAGAGCGATTTTGGCAGTGTACTCGCCCAGTTCTGCGGCCTGCAGAACAAAGCACAGAGCAAACATTGAGGCACAACACAAATAACACTCCAGCCAAAACCAAAAGTTCGGATACATTCATTCATTACTACTGAAATGTTTGAATGTTCCTCAGACTTCCTCACATCCTCATCCTGTGCTCGACCCAATCCATACCACCTTGCCCCCTTGCAAATGAGATTCCCAGAATGGAAGCCTCCCTGTGTGCGTGTTTCAGTGCTATAGATGCCTTTGAGTTCATGTTTTGGCAGTGCTCACATTCTCCACTGCAACAGATGCAACTGGAGGTTTGCAGTTTGCATGCTTCTGTAAAACAGGTGGGGCCAGGGCAGGGCAGGGCAGCACCACAAACTGTCCTCCATTTTGGGGAAGAGCATGAGGAGCACTACTAGCTTTACTTCTGCTTCAGCAGAGGAGGGCTATGATAACGAAATGGCTGTAGGTGCATCATTCTCAGCTTGAGAAATCAGTACGTGTTATATAAATGTAGCCCTGGCATACAACTATAATTAGCATTTCCTCAATTTCGGCTCTACAGTTCTACTAAAAGTCCCAGCCTTTGTTCCTCAAGTTCTTCAAATTTGCGTTCATCTGACATTATTCAGCCATAACGTTTTGAGGGGGCACGATGTGTCAGTGCATCTCGATTGCCAGATGAAGTAACAATGGACTAAGCTGTTAACTGGGTTTAATGTGAGAAAACATTTGGACTTCTGTTTCTCAAGCCTGAAATAGTGAAACTGCAATTGAAAAAATGCATTATTTAGTCACTTTAACAATTTAAAATAAAAAAGGTTAATAGTTTTGTGGAGGTTCCAGCCCACATGGGACCCTGTTCATATTTATAATTCCGTTCTACAGTCAAGTGCTAATCTGTTGTCAATTAACAGTCAAGACAGATTTACTTCTATAGTGCTTTCTTACAATGGAGCATTGTCTCAAAGCAGCTTCACAATTTTAGATTATCTCCTAATACCTACAGCCAGTCCCAAATTGACCAAGCCTTGGGCGACAGTGGCAAGGAAAAACTCCCTAAGTGTTATGAGGAAGAAACCTTAGGAGGACCAAGACTCAAAAAGGGACCCAACCTGCTTGGATGGAATAATAACATAAAATAATAACAATATTTGAGAAAACATGCAAACATCCTATAGTCACAGCCCTACTATACTATACTAACTCATATATGCACACGACATACCAGTTGCTCTTGGTTCTTCATCTGATCTGCTGCTTGTTGGGCCAGTGCTGCTCGGGCCTCTTCTGCAGCCAGTCTCTCCTTCTCCAGTCTCTCGGCTTCTTCCTTTGCATTCTGCCTTTCCTTTTCCAGTTCTAGAGCTCGGTGCGTCTGATCCTCCAGCTCTGCGCACACACACAGGTCAATATTACACCAGATGTAAATACACAGACTGACATTCAGTGGTTATCAGTATAGTTAAGAGAATAAAAGCTAAAGGCGGTCCAATGATAGAGATATATAAATAGCTCTCTCTCTCTCAATATATACACACACACACACAATCTCTCTCTCTCACACATACATATATATATACATACATACACTATATCTCTCTCTCTATATACACACACACACACTATATCCATATCCATATATATATATATATATATATATATATATATACACACACACATACACACTATATCTCTCTCTCTATATACACACACACACACACTATATCCATATCCATATATATATATATATTATATATATATATATATATATATATATATATATATATATATGTGTGTTTTTGTATGTATATATATATATAATATATATATATATATATATATATATATATATATATATATATATTATATATATATTATATATATATATATATATATATTATATATATATATATATATATAATATATATAGATATATATCTATATATATATATATATATATATATATTTGTGTGTGTTGTGTGTGTGTGTGTGTGTTGTGTGTGTGTGTGTTCTCTCTATCTCTCTCTCCTCTCATCTCTATCTCTCTCTCTCTCTCTCTCTCTAGTATATACTCTCTCTATCTCTATCTTTGTTTGTCTCTCTCTTCTCTCTCTCTCTCTCTCTCTCTCTCTCTCTCTCTCTCTCTCTCTTCTCTATCTCTCTCTCTCTCTCTCTCTTCTCTCTCCTCTCTCTCTCTTTTCTCTTTTTTCTATATATGTGTATATGTGTATGTGTGTTTTTGTATATATGTGTATGTGTGTTTTTGTATGTGTGTGTGTGTGTGTGTGTGTGTGTGTGTATATATATATATCTCCATCCGTTGGGCCGCCTTTAGCTTTTATTACAGCATGCATTCGCTGTGGCATCCTTTCCACAAGCTCATGCTCCCTGAACCACTCTTTCACAACTTGACCCTTCTGAAACAGATGAACATCTTTTCCACGACCACAGGATGTGTTTCGACATTTAACAAATGAGAAGCTCCTCACTGCATCAGTTAGGGTTAAAGAGCTTGTTGCCAGCTGAAACAATCACCAATGCAGTAATTATCCCATGGGAGGCTCTGTTTTTTTTTATTATTTCGCAACAAATATTAATCCATCAGTTACAAACTTTTTTCCCCTCCACAAATTAAGCCCAGTTGTGGGTGCTCTAATGCCTGTAGAACACAGGGGGCAGACAAAGGTGCCCTGGACTGGACCACTAGTTCATCTCAGGGCATGGTAGGGGTCATTGTTGCACCACCAGAGAATATTCCCCCAACCAACCTAATATCTATAGTTATTTCCGCAAGGCGTTTGTACCTTTCTGTGCTCTTGCTGTTTGCTCTTCAATCTGTCTCAGCCGCTCAATCAGCTCATCTTTCTCACGCTCTATTCTCTCCTTCTCCTTTTCTGCGTGCTCACGCTTCTTCTTTTCATTTTCGAGTTGAGCTCTAAAGAAAGCGGGAAAAAACAATTAGGAATAGCAGTGCGGCTTGATGTGACGCAGGTGGACATTTCTCTATAAACCAAACGTAACCAAAGTGGTGTCTGTGTGGTTTCTAGGGAATTTCATCAGACACACTAAACAGCGAGGTTAGCATTTTAACAACAGCGAGAAGTCAAACACTGCCATCTTGTGGGGTTTTTCTTCTTGCATCACCAAGCTGAATCTGGAATTAACTGCATGCACCCTGTTAAATGTCTCTGTGCCCCATTACACTTACATTTGGTCATTAAGACATGGGGTGACTTGCAAATTTTACAATTTGGCCAACCAAGAACTTGTGGGCTATGGTAGTTTGGCAGAGGTTGGATTTGAACCCTGGACCTCCTGGTCCATTTACATTTACAGCATTTAGCAGACGCCCTTATCCAGAGCGACTTACAATTGGTACAGTCTTACAATCCAAGCAACTGTAGGTTAAGGATCTTGCTCAAGGACCCAACAGTGGCAGCTTGGCAGAGGTGGGATTTGAACCCTGGACCTTCCGGTCCAGAGTCCAGTATCTTAACCACTAGGCTACCACAGCCCACCATGGTCCACAGTTGAGTTACATATTTGGAGGGTTACAGCAGGAGATCTCTGAAGTTTGTGGGTGGAATTCACAAGAATCGGACCATTTAGGGCCCTAAGCAACAACCTACCCAATCATTTTCCTTCATTTTCAAGAAAAATGGCACCATTTCCCTTTTTCTCCCAGCATCATAAAAGGAATATAAGACTCAAGCATACAGAAAATCCAACCATTAAACTGAGACAAACGTGTGTGGGATTCAAGTACCTCTCCATTTGTTTCTGGTGCTTCTCCTCTCTGGCCTGGGCCTTCATTTGCTGAACCTCGATGGTATCTGGCTTCCTCCTCCTCATGTAAAGCTCGTGGTTACCCATACACAGCGCAAGGATCCGTTTATTGATCCGCAACCGTGGCGCGTAGAAAACAAAATCCTTTAACGTAATGACAAATTGGTTAAAGTGGAGACCATTTGAGCAGTAAGTGATACAGAGGTAGAGTAACCAAAAATATTAAACTTGTAATTCTATTACGACATTTTAGCTGTGAAAACTTAAGTTTATATGACCTAAAATGTATTTTATAACCCAAAAAGAGAACACTTACTGGTGCTTTCTTATCAATGGGCTTGATGACAAACTTCTTGTCGTTGAAAGAAATGTTACGGATCTCGCTCCAGGGAAAGCCGATCTTTGGTGTGAGCCTGAAAGAATTACAGAAAAGAAGTCTCAGTTATTTATTTAAGCAACCGAACACGAGGAGGAGTGTGTTACGGCAAATTAGATCACAGCTGTCATTTTCTGCAGGCACAAGCTGAAGGCGAGTGCCATAGACAATCACAGCTGATGTTATTCATGATGACATGAATGTCGTGTTCTATTGTTAAAACAGCAAAAACTTAACAAAAAGAAGCAAAAATAAATCCAGGAAGACCTGAAGTTTCATACTGAATACACTTTACTGATAATACCTTCCACCAAAAAGTAAGTTCACAACATGAGCTGTCGCTACATAACGATTATTCCCTACTCTGCTCAGTATGCTGTACTTAAGTAAGGTTCATTTGAAAGAGCAAAGAAGCGAAGATTAAATGCCAAAAAGGACCAAAACAAAAAAAAACTCATTAAGAATTAAACTATTCTTACGAGAATTTATTTTAGGGTTACTGATAATGTTTAGGGTTGAAAAAACAATGCTGTTATCACAAACATCAGCACAATGAGAACGCTGCTCATCCAATCTGATTGGAGGGTCAGAACTAACTGTTGTATAAACTTCTATTTACTATCACATCAGAATCAGCTAGTCATGACAGGAGCAAGAATATATTGACACTAGTCAAACCATCACAATGGAGCAATATAACAACCAATCAACCTAAAAAATCTTTGGAATGGGGGACGAAACCAGAGTACCCAGAGTAAACCCACACAAATGGGAAGACCTTCAAACACCACACAGGAGTACAAGGACGGGCTCAAACCGGGACTGCTGGAGATTGTGAAAGAACATGTGCAGTCAGAAGAATAACAGCAAAAATGCTGATTTTCTTTTTTTTTTATTAAAAAGTACCGTATTTTTCGGACCATAAGGCGCACTTAAAATCCTTTAACTTTCTCAAAAATCGACAGTGCGCCTTAAAATGCGGTGCCTCTAATGTATGGATTAATTCTGGTTGTGCTTTCTGACCTAGAACCGATTGTAGATGGTACAACGGCGCTCATAAATCTGTCAAAAAAGTTTTAGCACGGCCTTGGTAAGTTACGAAGCTTACGGCCACCGTATAAGACTAGAGTGCGCAAGCATCGAGCGTAGTAATACGGTATGTGCTTCAGCATTAGGGTACGTGCATTCATTTCATTCGTTTCGAAGCGGATTTCAAACACAACGCTATCAGTCACGCAGTACAACATGGACATAGAGCAGCTGCGAGAGAATTCAACATTAACGAATCAATGGTACGGAAGTGGAGGAAGCAAGAAGACGCCCTGCGCCAGGTAAAGACCAAACTGAGCTTCCGACGGAACGTAAGAGTTTTGTTTCATTTAATGCGCCTTATAACCCGGTGCGCTTTATGTATGAACATAGATCCGTTAGCAGCCGATCGTTGATATCGCGCCTTATAACCCGGTGCGCTTTATAGCCCAGAAAATACGGTAATGGCCTGTCGCCCTTTCCGTATTACACAGGAGATAAATGAGGGAAAAAAATAAATAAAACAAAGCAAAACTACCCATGTCAGTGTGTTTACGCGCTCTAACACCACAAACAAAAAACCCATTCCTATTTAAAACGCATTTCCCTGAAATGCCACGTGGGCATAAATAGGCTCAAACCATTTCATATCCTGCTCTGGGTCAGCAGAGGGCATCAGTGTGAAATGTTTACTGTCTGGAGCCGTACCCAGTGAGTCGTCTTAGCGTGTAATCTCTTCTGCAAATTCCAGTAAATAGCAGGAGGTTATTTCCCCATCATGACTTCTACACAAGACCCTGAGGATTAAATGATTCATACCGGCACGATACTCAAAGCTCTTCCAAGTCATAATGAAACTGAATATTTCAGTCATGATCCATTCATATTAACACTGACAGTAACAGGGGCGTCATCAGGGGGCCTTTTGTATGTAGTAATCAAAGGATTCACGGAATACATGACAGATATACCTCAACCCACAAATTATGATAGTTTATTTAACATCGCTCTGCAGCGTCAATGGCCATTTAATGACAGACACAAGGTTACATGTTACATTAACACTCAAGGTTATATGTGTGTGTGTATGTATATATACACACACGGCAAAAAAGTACTTAGTCAGCCACTGATTGTGCAAGTTCTCCTACTTAGAAAGTATGACAGACGAAATGAGGAAAAAAAATCCAGGAAATCCCATAGCAGGGTTTTTAAAGGATTTAATTGTAAATTATGGTGGAAAATAAGTATTTGGTCAATAACGAAAGTTCATCTCAATACTTTGTAACATAACCTTTGTTGGCAATGGGGTACTGTGGTAGCCTAGGGGGTAAGGTATTGGACCATGGACCAGAAGGTACAGGGTTCAAATCCCACCTCTGCCAAGCTGCCACTGTTGGGTCCTTGAGCAAGGCCCTTAACCCACAACTGCTTGGATTGTAAGACTGTACAAATTGTAAGTCGCTCTGGATAAGATCATTCCTGTTCAGGAAATAGGATGCAACCCCATGCCCATGTGCTGCCCCAGACGCTCAGTGCAAGTATGGGTCACAAACAGGACATCACCCACAGACACGGGTATCCGTTTCTAACCTTTCATATTCACAGCCAATAATAATCGTGCCCCTTCCCGACGCCTACAACACCCCCTCATTAATCTCCTTCCTGGAAGAGGGTCTCAGAGTGGCTCATTGACATTATGCTGCCAATCCAGTACGACAAGCATTTAGGTCCAAGTTGTAATTACGTTAATGTTTAAACAAGCACTAGGCAGGAGCCAACAACAAAGATGTCTCCTCGACTACAAAATCCTGTCAAGAAACAGTGCAGCATACAAACACCTGACGACTACTGAAACCTCTGGTGTACCAGTGTTGCCAAAACGGATTCTCCATTCAAATTCAGATCTCAATGAACGTAAAGGGGAAACCCGTCCGTGTACATGTAGTGCTGTTATGAGTAACACGCTTTGTTGTTTGGATATTTTTGTATGGCTTTGTCATTTTAAGAGTGACTTTTGACTTGTGGTTTACGGGAAATATGAAACAAAGCATGAGTAAAAACCATTAGAACCTCCAGTAATTATGGATGTACTTTAAGTAGTAATTCTTGAGTTGAGTTTATGTAGCCTACATAACTTCCTCCCACATAGCCCTTGCTATTCCATTATTAAAAACGCTAAATGTACGTCTGTTTGGACTACCAGGAAGAAGTTACATAATATTTCTGAGGGAAAAGACCTTGGCTGTGTCTGAAATTGCACCCTATTTACTACTTAGTGTACGGTTTAGGGTGTCGGCCATTTTGTAGGGATGTCCGAAATCTCGTGGACAAATTGATTCCCTATATAGTACACTACTTTGTTAATCATAATGCATCGTAAATACAGTGTACACTACTTCCGAACTAGCGTAATAGTTCGGATAAAAGTCGTGGGACTGTGGTAGCCTAGTGGTTAAGGTACCGGCCTCTGGACCAGAAGGTCCAGGGTTCAAATCCCACCTCTGCCAAGCTGCCACTGTTGGGTCCTTGAGCAAGGCCCTTAACCCACAATTGCTTGGATTGTAAGACTGTATCAGTTGTAAGTCGCTCTGGATAAGGGCGTCTGCTAAATGCTGTAAATAGCGGTTTCCTTTGGCTTTACTTGGCTAAGATGACGGATAAATCCAGTGACGAATTTTGTGTAAAAATAAGTTAATATTTAATGACTATTACACCACAAACAGCTGATAATGTGTGCGCTGTGAGCTGTGAAAATAGTACATTTAATATTTATGTATAGTTTAGTTCGTCTGACAAAGTTTTACCCTTCATAAGTAGCATTGAGAGCCAAATTAAAACTTCGCTAAACTGTAATACTTCGAAATCTTGTGAGCATGTTGATGTGTTGGTTGGTTTGTGTGACAAAAACCTTCTCGCTGTGAGGCAGGGTCACCCACTAAGCCACCGTGCCACCCATTTTGGGATTATGACTATTATGACATCTAATTCACGTCTAAATGACAAAGACAAGCGACACCTGCTGGCAGACAAGAGAACTTTCTTTGTAAGTTTGATAGAAGATGCACATACAGAAGAGGTATGGAGGTCACATTTCTGTGCAAATCATGTGTATTTAAATGAATTGTAAAACTTTGAGCAGAAAGGCCTCTTATTTAAATAGTACCCCAAAACCTGTAATCATTAGCAGTTTCTATTTAAAGGATTTAGCCGACCCCCAATGCAGAGCTAACAATACAGCTAAGCATGTGAAGCTGAAAGCTCTTGCTCGAGGGTTCAAAACTGGATTAGTACCGAGACATCCTTAGTGCAGCGGTTAGGGTGCAGGACTTTTAACCTGATGGTTGAGGGTTTACATTTACAGCATTTAGCAGACGCCCTTATCCAGAGCGACTTACAATTGGTACAGTCTTACAATCCAAGCAATTGTGGGTCAAGGGTCTTGCTCAAGGACCCAACAGTGGCAGCTTTTGGCTGAGCTGGGATTTGAACCTAGACCTTCTGGTTCATAGTCCTGCACCTTAACCACTAGGTCCACAGTTTAAGTTGAAGCTGCTACTGTTGGGGTCTTCAACCCTCCTTTGCTCAGACCCTGTTAAGGGCGTCTACCAAGTGCTTCAAATGCCATCGGCATCTTGCTGCTCCACAGCTATGAGACTACACAAGTGTGTGGCTGGTGCATGTGACCCACTTGTCTTCATGTTCATAGATGTTGAGACCCAGAGCGTCCACTCCCAGCCACAGCTCTGTTCCCTTCTTATTCTTGATCTCAAAGTAGTTCACGCCATACATCTCCAAATCCTGAGCGATCTTGAGATACTCCATCATAGAATCCTCTCTGGAGGCACAAGCCAGACAGGATCAGACAACAAAAGAACAGAGCGCTACGTAAAACGGAACCAGATTGACTGATGTTAGCGATTACGCGCGGGCGATCGCTGAAAACTGTAATTACCTGAGCATGCCTCGGTGCTCCTCATGCCAGGTCTGTATCCTCTCCTCCCACTGCTCTTTAGTCAGCTTGTGCTGCTCTAGAACCCTAAACACAACACCAGACACCATTACACACACTGAATTACATTTTTACACGCAGTGAAGCATGGTCACCTGTGAAATATATACTCAAAAGGACTCAACACGATTGAAATAACTGAGTCGGATTCAAATCTTTATTTTGGAGTAACAAGCGCCTAGGTTTTTCTTCAACATATTCTTTCCTTCCAGTCAGCGTTCCACACGGTGTAATTTAGTGAGCAACTCTCAAATGCTCGCCAAGGCCCAGGGATGGTTAATTATAGCCCTCATGACACATGCCGCCGTGTTTTGACACTGACTACTGAAGCACGAGTTCGCTTCGCCAGTGTCTGAGGTCACCATGAAGCCCACATCCTAGTAATAACATATTCTTAAACGTTACAGTCCCTTATAAGCCACAATTTGCTCTAGACAGAATACATTCTAAACACGATCAATTAGAGGCCAGGGATTTTTCTCCTCTTGATTGCACACTTGTTTGTAAAAGGTTTGGGATTATTACCTTAACCTAAATTATTGAGCCAACACTAAACTCATCTACTCAAATTGCATGTCTTATTCCAATACCAGATTAAGTGAAGAACTAAAAGATTCCTTTACATTAATGGAAAAACAATTTCCCTGGACCGATCACCATTAGGTACCACCTAGCTTCTACAACCAGTGTCCATTTTAGGAGTTCCACTTAACATATAGAAGCATTTTGTAGTAGGGTTGCAACAGTATGAGAGCTCAGAAGATACCATGGTCTCACAGTATATGGTATTTTACAATTAACTATTTAAGCATAACCATGGAAAAAAGTACTTCAGGTAGAAAAATACTCGTGTTCTATCACACCATGGAATTAAATCATTATTAATCACAGAAGCAGGATATTAGTGTTGCAGTTGTTTAGTGGTGGAGCCCTTTCGAACCATTTTGTATTCAACTAACATTGTGAATTAATCTGCTGATTCTTAGCTCCAATTAAAGACCGACGTTAAATTGTAGATCCAGCATCACATACAAGCTCTCCATCATTTGAGATGGTCTACAAATCTTTTTTCCAGAAACAGAGCCTGTGTGCATATCAGATCACCTTTACTGTAGGCACCCGTTCATTGGTGTGTTACATGATTCATGTAGCAGAGGTGTCTCTCTCACATGGGCATGTGCACTGGCAAGATCTCCAGCATCTGGGCATCCATTTGCTCGGATGATGCACTTCTCGTGCTGGTGACTGTGCTTGCCGAGTGGATGAAGGATGAGGATGAGTTCTTGCAAACTGTACACTCTTCCTCAAGAACGACCCCATGTTCATTTTAGGGTATCTAAAGTAATCCCACACTCCCGATTTGACTTTTTTAGGGGTATGGAGATTGGTCAAATCAGAATGGGTGGGTGAAATTTGCTTGCTTGAGTCCCCGCCCATACCGGTAATAAGCAAACGTATACAATATGATCACCATACATTCTCATACCATGGTATAATGTGCAACCTGATTTTGTAGTTCTAGAATTACAGATCGTAGTCCATCTGTTTCTCTACATACTTTGTTAGTCTCCTTTACTTTGTTCTCTAATGGTCAGGACCCCCACAGATCAGGTACTATTTGGGTGGTGGATCATTCTCAGCACTGCACTGACAGCACCACAGTGCTGAGAATGATCCACCACCCAAATAGTACCTGATCTGTGGTCCTGTAGGGTTCCTGACCATTAGAGAACAGATTCAAGAGGACTACAAGTACGTGGAGAAAGACGAACTACAGTCTGTAACTGGGACTGTGGTGGCCTAGTGGTTAAGGTACTGGACTCTGGACCAGAAGGTCCAGGGTTCAAATCCCACCAAGCTGCCACTGTTGGGTCCTTGAGCAAGACCCTTAACCCACAATTGCTTGGATTGTAAGACTGTACCAATTGTAAGTCGCTCTGGATAAGGGCGTAAATGTAAAATGTAACTGTAGAAGTACAAAGTCCAGCTACACCTTAAAAATGGACAAAGAGTGCAAAGACAAGGTGGTGTACCTCAGAGATCGGCAAGTGTAGATCGCTTCCATATTTAACCACCAAAATGTAGTACCAATCATGAGAATTGTATATGAACAAGCCTTCACTAGAAACAAAGATGTCACCAGTGTGTTGCAAATGTAATTGATTCAGTACAACTAAAGCCATACTGAAACAGAAAGGTGCCACTTTACCTCTGAGGCAGTAGCCTGTCGTTGGCAAGGTAGCCAGGTTTGTGGATGTCTTTGTTGTAGTCGCCATATTTGGCCTGGACCGAGTAGGACGCCAGAAGCACAGCAGTCTCGGGAGGGCAATAATTCTCATCATTCAAAATCGACTCCTTCACCTACGGAAGAGCAGCAGAGACAGCTCAGGGCAGTTTCTGCACCGACTTGTGGCACTTAACATCAAGGTCGGGTACAGTTCCTGAAGAAAGCTGATGTGAGGTTAACCCATGTTTTCTTCATATCATGGGAAATCACAGACAAAGATCTGAACCCACATTAACATTACTGCTCAGACAACAGACAGAACTGGTAACAACCAACATTAAAATTGCAACTAATACTAAAACCACTCGATAAAGCCTTTAATTAAGTTTAGTTGTGCAAATTCAATTTACTGCTCAAATCATATACGTGGTTCACAGTTTTTCTGACGTGCCCTGTATCTGACGGTAGCTGGATGCTCATTAGACTGACCCGTGTGCCTTCTTTCAGATCATCGAACAAGTTTGCTGTGTTGCCAATCAGACATGCCAGGTTTTTTTTCTATTTATATAGCGCTTTTCACAACGAAGCATTGTCTCAAAGCAACTTTACAAGTTTAGATTATCTCCTTATATCGACGTCCAATCCCAAATAGAGCAAGCCTAGGGCGACAGTGGCAAGGAAAAATTCCCTAAGTGTTTTGAGGAAGAAACCTTGGGAGGACCAAGACTCAAAAAGGGACCCAACCTGCTTGGGCGGCGTAGATGATAAATCTAAGAATGAAACTGAAGTCATGGAGTCATAGTTCAAATAAAAAGTGAAGTATGCACATCGGCAGTAAGTGGCCTGGGTATGATGGGGCTGGAGCTAATGACAGAAGCAGCTTGAGTCTTCTCTTTGCATATTTTGTAACCTACTATTTGTGCCATGTCTGCTTGTTTTGCTGTCACCATCTCATGCATGTTTGTGTTGAAAAAACCTCTAAGGACCCATCCACTCTAGGCTACTATTGACTCAATGAGGCATGTGTCAGGAAAACATGAACTGGACAGCAAAGAGTAGCAGCTCGTTATGAAAACACCTTTCGATGCCATGCCAGTATTTTCAGTGCATGTAACGAAATGCATTGCGTATGATGTCATCAGCTATATACCAGAAGGTCCAGGGTTCACACACCGGCACTGACAAGCTGCCACTTGGGTGCTAGCAAATCAAGAACTGTACCTTGTGAAACTATCAGCTGTGCATTAGAGCTTCTGATAAATGTATACATGTAACGCATTTCTGATTTCATATAGTCTACAAGAGCCTTAGTCAAGACCTCTCACTAATGTAAAGGAAATGTAAACTACACAGAATGATGCACTAATTTACTCCACACTTCCACAACCCATTTCACCAAATGACCTGCAGGAAGAAAAGGCGCTGTGTGATCTCCTGGATCAGCTCTTCAGAAACATCTTCTGGGAAGAACTTTGCCCTGAATTTGAACTGCAGAGGATTCTCCTTCTTCACGTCCTGCTGGGTTACCTACAGAACAGACATAACAAAGGGTACAATTAAAATAAAAAAAATAACAAATTTTAAAAACAAGTCAAATGTATTGTATTCCTCGTCAATTGAGCTCCGCTTAAAGGCCTTTCACACCGATTCCGATTTTTACGGACAAAACAATGAATAGTTAATTAATAGTTACTGCTATAATTGTGTGGGACTGTGGTAGCCTAGCGGTTAAGGTACTGGACTATGGACCAGAAGGTCCAGGGTTCAAATTCCACCTCTGCCAAGCTGCCACTGTTGGGTCCTTGAGCAAAGTCCTTAACCCACAGTTGCTTGGATTGTAAGACAAGTGGATAAGGGCGTCTGCTAAATGCTGTAAATGTAAAAGCAGCAGTACCTCCACGTTTACTCTGGGTCTCCTAGGTAACGTGAGGCGTGTGCATCGGGGCGTGTTCGATTCGGTTCAGCAGCAGGTTGAAGTCGTGTAGTGTGTGAGAACCGCAGTCGTTTCGCACACAGTGGGCTCATTCGCCAACAAAATCAGCAAAACTGGTGTGAAAGACCCGGTCTGTTTATAATCTGCTGTGACTTTAGGAGTCATGATGTGCACTTAAGGCTTTACGCATCCCTGCGGCAGCCGCCTTTGTGCAAAGACACAAAATCCCTGCTCCCACTGAAGTAGGGGTGAGCAAAAGTTTCCGAAAGCACATTAGCTTGTGTTCAAAGGTGTGTTTAAAATGAAACAGATGAGCGTGTTCAATGTTAAAATGATACTAAAATCTAAAAGACTCATTTTTAAAATGAGTGATTTAAATGTGTCAGCATGTTGAAAATGTTTAAAATGTGTAAAACATAAGACATTGAGAGCAGTGTGTGTGTGTGTGTCTGTGTTTGTCTTTCTTGGGGGGGGGCGCAGTAGCTTTTATGCTCTCTGGGGGGAGCTCATTTGGCATGTGGTGAAACGGGAGATTTGCATGCATGTGCAGTTGACAAGACTGCAGCAACTACGTGATGCTCGCATGGTAGTTTGGACCAAAAGGTTCTGAGGAACGTTTCCAGCACCTTCTTGAGTCGATGGCATGAAGAATTAAGGGAGTTCTGATGGAAAAGAGGGATCCAACCAGATGTACCTAATAAAGTGGCCAGTGAGAGTATAGTCAAAGAACAAAGTGTTAATGCGCTATTAACATTCATTGACAGCCCTAGTTATTACACAAGTCAGTACTAAAATGAGCACAGATCTCAAAGGACGAAAAATAAAAAATGAAAAAAAGTCGCAGTCACTAAGAAGAGCCAAGAGCAAGTGCACTAAGGTTAAGTAATTACAGTAATGTAGGCCCACTAATGTAAGTTTGCATGGTGGGGTCGGCCCTGCATTACCAAGTAGCACTCGGGTCAAACACTGCAAAACTGCTCATACAGTGGTGCTTGAAAGTTTGTGAACCCTTTAGAATTTTCTATATGTCTGCATAAATATGACCTAAAACATCATCAGATTTTCACACAAGTCCTAAAAGTAGATAAAGAGAACCCAGTTAAACAAATGAGACAAAAATATTATACTTGGTCATTTATTTATTGAGGAAAATGATCCAATATTACATATTAGTGAGTGGCAAAAGTATGTGAACCTCTAGGATTAGCAGTTACATTGAAGGTTAAGGTACTGGACTATGGACCAAAAGGTCCAGGGTTCAAATTCCACCTCTGCCAAGCTGACACTGTTGGGTCCTTGAGCAAGACCCTTAACCCACAATTGCTTGGATTGTAAGTCGCTCTGTATAAGGGCGTCTGCTAAATGCTGTAAATGTGTTTTCAGTCAATGGGATGACCATCAGGTGCGAGTGGGCACCCTGTTTTATTTAAAGAACAGGGATCTATCAAAGTCTGCTCTTCACAACACGTTTATGGAAGTGTACAAAGGGGATTTCTGAGGACCTCAGAAAGAGTTGTTGATGCTCATCAGGTTGGAAAAGGTTACAAAACCATCTCTAAAGAGTTTGGACTCCACCAATCCACAGTCAGACAGATTGTGTACAAATGGAGGAAATTCAAGACCATTGTTACCCTCCCAAGGAGTGGTCGACCAACAAAGATCACTCCATTTTCCTCAATAAATAATGACCAAGTATAATATATTTGTCTCATTTGTTTAACTGGGTTCTCTTTATCTACTTTTAGGACTTGTGTGAAATTCTGATGGTTTTAGGTGATATTTACGCAGAAATATAGGAAATTCTAAAGGGTTCACAAACCTAAGCACCACTATACCCCAAACTTGCATTTTCTACTCAGCAAATCTGTATTAAATTGAAATAAACGTGTGGTCTTCACTGCAATGGATACATTCACCAAAAAATCTCTATAACCATAGAAAATGTTTTCACCATTTATAAAACAGTCTTTTACTTCAGAGGGCTTTAATGTGAAAGGACTGAAGTTCACAGGAAAGGCAAATTAGTGGATCAGGGTTACACCATCTTTTTCTCTCTAACCTCAAGTCATTTCATGTTCATTCCTCTGTCCTCTATGCCGCATTATGACCACTTTAATGCCCAGACCTGGCCTCAGCATGTCCACCACAAATCCTGCCTTAGATCATTTTGACAGCTGTACACTGTAATGCTGACTGGGATTTCAATAACCTTCATTAAACGCTCCCTTTCCGTTTACTTTCTTACATACATCTGAACTTGTGCCAGCTCAAAAGCAATAACGCACGATGCCTGGGCCAAACTCTACTTAATGAAAGTGAAGTTCTCTCACACACATTCCCATCAGAAGCGTTCTGCTCGGAGTCTCCCCTTACTGCTTGGCACCACAGCGCAGGAAGCCAGTTAAACTGCACATCTGAGGATCGTGCTAACCGCAGGCTAATGGCAGCTGGTGTTACGGTGCTGGCAGAGGCTTTGGAAACAAGGAGAACAAAAAAAGAAAACCCTTACCTTCTTGTTCAGCTTAAGCCACGTAGAGTAACCCTTGCTGTCTGTGTACTGCAGGCCGAAAAACCAAACTTCACGCAGACCCACAGTTTTCACCACCTAGATGAAGAGCAGAAATTTCTAAGTTAGATGTGAGTCCAAATGGAACCATTTCGGCAAATGAGACCTGGATATGGGGGCATTATTGTATTACCAGCATCTGATAGTTAAACCACCTTGGAATGCAGCACAAGCATACTCCAAGAGAAATTCATGCCTTTAGGTTTACCACACAGGGTAACGATGCATACAAAAACAAGCAACGGCAGATTTAGACAAATGAAGTCACCACTACTGTGTTAAAGAGGAAGTAATCTGTACTGTGCAGGCATGTCTGATGTGATTTGGTATGAAAGCAAACTGCATTACACACCCGAACCAAAACTGAAATCTTTATATTAAAACTACTGAAGTGGAAATACTAGCAAAAATAAATAAAGTTCACTTTTAATATATTCCCAACATATAAAAAAGGATGTATAAAAACTTTTTTAAAAATTGCTTCACGACCACTTGGTTGAGCTGGGTGTCAGCAAAATCTCACATTCTGAACACACCCAATATTGAACCAAAAGTATGAACCAAGAGGAAGTGTGAGGATGAAGCCACTGCTGAAGCAAACAAAACCACAAGAACATTTCCATACACAGCAATTCTCTCTCCTCCACCTATTCACATACAAGCCCTTAATCTTCTTCTTATTGGTGAATGTGTGCGCCACATAAGAAAATCAATCCAGTCCCGAAACCAAGAACTGATGGCTGTATTGTTGTGTGTCCATGGCAACATGTAAATCATGTAGGGGAGAAAAACATTAAGTAATACTGAAACCAAGGATGAATCGATATGATAGTGAGAACTGGTCATAGGACAGATCTGAGGAGTTTTTAATAGTCCATCTAAAATCTAGTACAGGATTTTATGCTGTAAGCATGTTGGATATTACCTGGCAACATGAATCTGGCACAGGAAGAGAGAGATAGGCTTTAAAATAGTGTCCCATCACACCTGTTTGTTTGTTTAGGGTATTTTATGTCGCTTTCAGCATCAATAGCCATTTTAATGACAGATGCAAGGTTATATCGATACACAAGTTCAATTCAAAGTTTACTTTTTATATATTCTTATACTATACTCAATACTTTGTAACATAACCTTTGTTGTCAATGACAGAGTCTTCACCAGGTTGGCACACACTGTAGCTGGTATTTTGGCCCATTCCTCCATGCAGATCTCCTCTAGAGCAGTGATGTTTTGGGGCAACACGGACTTTCAACTTCCTCCACACATTTTCTATGGGGCTGAGGTCTGGAGCTGGCTAGGCCACTCAGGACCTGAACTGCTTTTATGGAAACCACTCCTGTGTTGCCCTGAGCGGTGGGTTTGGGATCAATGGTCATGCTGGAAGGACCCAGCCACGTTCCATCTTCAAGCTCTCACTGATGGAAGGAGGTTTTGGATAAAATCTCATGATACATGGCCCGTTCATTCTTCCCATAACACGGATCAGTCGTCATTGTCCATTCTCGCAGAAAAAAAAAAAGCCAAAAGCATCATGTTTCCACCCACATGCTTCATGTAGGTATTGGTGTTTATGGGTTTCAACTCAGAATTCAACACGACGAGTTGAGTTTTTAACCAAAAAGTTCCATTTTGGTTTCATTGAACCACATGATTTCCCCAATCCTATCTGGTCATCCAATGCTTCTGGCAAACTCAGACGGGCCGTGGACATGTATGGCTTAAGCAGGGGGACACGCCTGGAACGCAGGATCCTGGAGGTCCCTTCGGGCGTCCTGTGTTAACACTGATGGTGAAGCCTTTGTTACTTTGGGGCCCGGCTCTTTGCAGGTCAATTCATCAGGTCCCTCCGTGTAGTTCTGGGATTTTTGCTCACCGTTCTCATGATCATTTTGACCTCACGGGATGAGATCTTGCGTGGAGCCCCAGATCGAGGGAGATTACCAATGGTCTTGTATGTCTTCCATTTTCTTACAATTGCTCCCACAGTTGATTTATTCACACCAACCTGCTTGCCTATTGTAGATTCACTCTTCCCAGCCTGCTGCAGGTCTACAATTTTCTTCCTGGTGTCCTTCGACAGCTCTTTGGTCTTGGCCATGGTTGAGTTTGGAGTCTGACTGTTTGAGGCTGTGGGGACAGGTGTCTTTTATACAGATAACGAGGTCAAACAGGTGCCATTAATACAGGTAACGAGTGGAGGACAGAAGAGCTTCTTAAAGAAGAATTTACAGGTCTGTGAGAGCCAGAAATCTTGCGTGTTTGTGGGTGACCAAATACTTACTTTCCACCATGATTTACAATCAAATTCTTCAAAAAAATCCTACAATACTACAGCCTCTCTCATCTTTCAAAGTAGAAGAACAACTATTACCAACTACTACCATGCTGTCACTTACTAATCTTGGTTTACTGTGCCTCTTGGGCATTGATTTTTAGTAATTACAGGTTTCGTAACACAATGTTTTTTTCTAATCTCATCTTTTCCTTACAAAGAAAACCCAGAGGCTATTTAGAGGAGATGAAAATCCGTTTTACTTTTATGGATGATACAAAGTGATGAATGCTGATTAATCATGCACATCTGAAAAGTGGCATGCGCCAACTCAAAAACGTCAGTTTTGATTGCAGATCTTAAAATAGACGTGACCCATTTGCCACTCGGTATCAAGTGTCACATGACTTTCCCGTAACTATCCCAATGCAAGGGTGTCAGGTCACCCAAATACAGGAAGTGCACCTGACTGCTTTTTCTTAATTTCAGTTCCATCTAAGGTCCAGTGGGGTGTAACGAACTGAACTACGATCAGCTCTATGTTCAATCAATGACCTTTAAGTCACCTGTTCCATGATCTGCTGAATCATGGTATGTGAAAAGTGAGGGGAAGCCAAGTAAAATAGCCCTGACCACAAACACAGGATGTATAGAAATTACTTGTGTAGGAAGCGTTTTTAGTAAACATGGCCTATTTAACACTTCTGGCTACCGAAATGTTTAAATGGCTCATTCCATAGAGAGTTCCATTCTAGCAAAAACTTTGAAAAGTGATACAAAAAGTCCTCATTAAGTACAACTTAATGAAGCTAAATAATATTCAAATTGTCCAGGTACAGACAATGTTCTAAGCTGCTAATATTTCCCCACATAAGGGCATGTTTACTCAGAAACACAACTACTCATGTCTAAATATGAGCAATACTGGTGGCCTCTTCAGCTTACTTTAATAAAGCTGGGAAGCTACTTTTAGAGAGCACATCTCCATCATTAGTGGAGAGTGTTATCCACCTAAAAGTGGTTTTCCACTTCCCCAAATGTTCAGACATCAGAGAAGCCCAGACTGCTTCTTATGATTACTTGCAAATGTAAAATACTGTGGCATTTCCAAATATGAGCGACACCGGAGGTTTCCGTATGATTATTAACAATCCAAAAAAAAAAAACCCCCACTTAAAACATTGCTTCAAACCACCCTCAGTAAACCAATTTATACTATTCAAACAGCAAACAGCATCACGTCATAAAGCGAGACGACGTGAAACAAAGACTAACAAAATTATCCCTTTAATAAAAGTATACTGGCCAAAGCATTTCATACAACCAAATGAATATTTCAGTCACTGGCATTAATATTGCAGAAAGTGTACATGTCAGCATGGGCTAGCACCCCAGCAGGGCTCTTTCATGACCACCCAAGGGCTGTAATGTTCAATTACAGCAGTACAGCAAAATGAAATGAAGCATAGTGCAACTTAAGCTAAGCCGGGATTGAATTTCACTTGCTCTTTGCAAACCAAGTGCAACAAAGCTGAAGCGACCTAGAAATGGTGCACTGTGGTTATGGCACCAACTGGTGACGCTAGTAGAGCTGCCTACAAAAATAAAATAAAATAACAACTACAATTCACCAACCAGTGACAAACCAGCTCTGTACTCTGTCAATGAAAAGAGGAAAGTCTTTTCAAAATTTAACAAACGAAAGGAAAACAACTCTGCTTCCTTACTCCACAATTCAAAACCACTCGACTTTAAATTATTTGGTCCCTCCACAGAATCTTGGCTTTCACTTCATAACTAAATCATAGTCCATCTATTCCAGAAATCAATAGTTATTTATATTGTACTTCCAAAGAGAGCATGATCTCCCAGCTTTATAACTTCATAGCAAATGAATCACAGATGCCATATTTCATTAATACAATTTCTGGATTCATGAAGCACACACCAAACAAATTAAATTAATACTTAGTGGCATGGTTATTCCAGATAACAACTGTGGACTGTGGTAGCCTAGTGGTTAAGGTACTGGACTATGGACCAGAAGGTCCAGGGTTCAAATCCCACCTCTGCCAAGCTACCACTGTTGGGTCCTTGAACAAGGCCCTTAACCCACAATTGCTTGGATTGTAAGACTGTATCCATTGTAAGTCGCTCTGGATAAGGGCGTCTGCTAAATGCTGTAAATGTAAACAGCACAGCACCTTATAATTTACAGTCAAACATTTTGAATACTGAGATGACATGAAAAACAGAAATGATTTCATTTTTACATAGATTAATTTATCTAATATGACCTACCAATTATGGACTCTTCACAAAAACAGGTATTGTAGCATAATGTGACGCTATGTATTTAATAAACAAATGAAAAACAATGAGACGTGGATCTATCTGCTCAGTCACATGGCTATAATTCGGTGAGTGTAATCACTGGCTTTAGAACAGCTACAATGTTCTGCACTGTATAGTCAGTGTTTGCTTTTATTGGTGACTATGAAATCTGAAAGTACCTCTTGAACAGGCCAGTACCAGAAATGGAAAGAAGTAGAAAACCTGGAGTTCCCCCAAGTGGAAAAATTGACTCAGCGAGTACTGTATGACATGATACTGCTTCTGCTTCTTCTTAGATACCCCTGTGCAATTGGAATTCTAAAATAAGCTACAAAGCATTTTGCAATTGCTACGGTCTTGGCAACATGATCGTGTTTGACACCTGCATTGTTGCGTAGCTGCATTACACAAGTCTCTGGGTTAGGTAAAATGCTGGTTGTGCAATTTTCCATTACATTTTATTTGCATAAGACCTTTAGCAGATACTGACCCAGGGCATTCCATCTGCTTAAAATCACCTTTGTTCATTTCAGTGTTCACCCACACGGATAATTATCTTCCTTTACTTACCTTGCTTCTCACACACCTGTACTAGCAGCCGCCACATCTTCATAGATTCATGTGGATATTACTTTACAATGACTAAACTATAGATATTCATCTTTAAGCATTATACAAACAAATCAATGACATTTCATTTCTAATAAAGTTAATATAGGCTAATAATGAGAGTTAACTGGAGGTACTAAGAACTACACTGTACATCACATACAGTAGGATTAGACATCTTCAACCCACAACGTTTGCCATTAACTGTTAAGTATGATGGAATGTTTAAATTGGGACTGTGGTAGCCTAGCGGTTAATATATTAGACTATGAACCAGAAGATCTAGGGTTCAAATCCTGCCTCTGGCAAGCTGCCACTGTTGGGACCTTGAGCAAGACCCTTATCCCACAATTGCTTGGATTGTAAGACTATATAACTTGTAAGTCGCTCTGGATAAGTGTCTGCTAAATGCTGTAAAAAAAAAAGTAAATGTCTGATGGAAATTACTACGTTCAAATAGCTTGCATGATGGTTTAACTGTTCAATCCCATGTCCTGATGATAGCATCCCATTCCAGCATGATAGTCCACCTAAAATTACTTTTAAATGATCATTCTATGGTGGTTTAACGACAGTATGGAGCCATCACACACCATCCACAGCTTTCCAAAAGCACCAGATTTAAACATTACTTAACATTTATGGGACGTTCTAGAGAGCAGACCCTCTTAATGACTGTATATTATGTAGATATAAACTGCTCTGGAAGTAATCATGGCCTCAGTTCTCAAACATGAATACACTTACAGTATTCCATTTACATTATCGTTCACGTTTAAGTTTGTTCTTAAAACATGCCTTATACCAAATGTGGTCGTTCTTGCATGTAGAGTTACAAAGCAGGGAATGTGTGGCCATGTAACTGACTATTAGATAAAATACCAAAAACTGCACACTTTAGGTAAATGTAGTTTGTGTACGAGTAGTATACAGTATAAATAAATACAAAGGCATCTTAAATAACTTGCCTATTTTGAACCACAATGTTCAAATTTCCCAATGCTTTTTCTTCCTTAAAGACTACCCCATAATTACTTGCAAGATTATCACATTAACCATGACCAGTTCAATTTTTTCTTTGGTTCCTGATTTCATATTAAGATATTACACAGCCATACAATTGAATAGCAAACTTCAACAGAACAATTACTTCTTACACACATTTTCACCATGTTGCACTTTGTTTGATGCATCCAAATCATTTCACAAGGCACAACATGGACCGATGGCCAAGTGTGTTTCTGCGTTTACATGACAGAACCTGCTGTCACACAGTAATGAGTCAAGTGCAAAAAGAAACTCTTCAAATACGTTTCCCATACTCATCAATTCTGTCCTCGATACCATCTCTAAAATGTGATTAATAATAGTTATAGTTATTCTCATTACAATATTAGGTTACCACCATGGTCAGCACATTTGGAAAACAGCAAATAAGGATTGACTTCTCATCAACTGGCGCACATGCTTAGCGCAGTCACAGTTCCAGAGATCGGAGGTTTGACACCGCCCGTTGGATTCCACCAGTGTGGAGGCTGCATGTCCATCCCATATCTGCATGGGCTTATTCCGGGGACTCCATTTATTTACACTTATTTGTTTGTTTAACATCATATCAGCATCAACGGCTATGACAGGAGCAAGGTTGGCACTTCATACTGGGCCAATTTAGAGCAACCAATTAACCAAACTCATGTCCTTGGTATGTGGAAGGAAACTGGAGAATCTGGAGTAAACCCACACGGACACAAAAGACACGCAAACTCCACACTGCCCAAGGTCAGGATTGAACCGGGCTCTAGCCTGTGAGGCGACCACGCTAACGGTTTGAGCCACCGGCGTTAGGTTAACTCATTGCCCCAAATTAGGCCATTATGAATGTAACCCTCCAGTTGTAAATATCCAGTAATGCTGTTGCAATATTAAACACACAAAAACCAACAACAAATCAACTGTCCATTTCTAACCAAGTCACTCAACTGAGAAACAGAAACATAACTAGCATTAAACTATTTCAACCTCTTACTGTCGCAGTATTAAATGGACAATGTGATTTAGACATTTCTGAAATGTGGCATTCGGTCTTACTATTCCAGGGCTGCACCTACCTGGTCAAAGAGTTGTTTGCCTGTTGTATTGGGCTGGATGGCAAACTCCAGCTCAGCATCCATCGTAGTCACCCGTACATTGATCTGAGAAACAAAGACAAAGCCATTTTACTACTGACAGCACTGGGGTGAATCTCAGACTCCTTGCAATAATGTTTGAATAAGGAGACATGGTGCAGAGGATCTTAACCGAGTGTCTGTAGAGCACATTTATTCAGCCATTTATATTTTTGCATTAGTATGTACACTATGGGGTGTATGATATGTATCGTTTACAAAAATATCTCAATAGTTGGAACTATGTTTGAGCTGTCATTATCAAGCACGTAACTCAAACATGCCTTAAGAGTTCACGTATTCACTGCATAATTTAGCCCTTGATGGTAGACTATCACACACCGAGTGCATACAGTACGTTAACACCACAAACAAAGCTAGTGTTCTACCTAAAGTGCATGACCGAGGTCAAAAATGAATAAAACTGCTCCAAAAGACAAAATAGACACCACCAGCCTCACAGTCGCAGCTATCCATGTCAGAAATCAGTTACTATTAAAGACAGCTCAACAACTAACTTATTTCACCACCATGCAGAATGTGAAGATTATGACAAACTTCAGGAGTAAGCCGTCCATGGCAGGCTTAAAACAACCAAGGTACCAGCACCAAAAATATCAGATGGCAAGACCGTCACCAATTACATCACGAAAGACATGGTGCCAATTCAGGCAGCTGGAAAGATGGGTTCAAACAACTTTGAATACATTAGATAAAAGAGACACTACCAAAGTACTGTCTAATTATCGGTATCAACAAAATCCCAGAAAACAGCATTTAGAGAAACTGGTTTTTTTTTGTTTGTTTTTTTAAACTACACCCCTAGTACACTATGGCCAAAAGTACATTAGTGGTCTCTTACCCATGCTCACTGCTAACAGGTTCATAAGTGTAACCATACAGACATGACATCAACACAAACAGTGGCAGTAGAATTGATTGTAATGAACATCTGAGACTCTCAATATAACACTTTCATAGCTTTCCCATAAATGTTAAGGTCAGCTCATCAACGTTGTCCTGCCCTCCAAAAACATCAAGTCCAGAAAGAAAGGGTCTGCCAACTTTGATGAACTTGGCTGGCTGGTGCAAAGCCCTGACCTTAAGTCCAGACACCCTTGAGATGACCTGGAACACCAACCAGTTCCAGACCTCACAGTCATGCTCCAACATCTAGTGGAAATCATTCTGATAGCAGTAGCAGAGTATACAAGGTGTACTGCAAAGAACTGCCAAGAACTGAGAGTGAGATTACGGTCTTTTATATGACAGCACGAAAATCATGTTGAACTGAGTAACAAACACCAAAAATAAAAACAAGGAACGGCGACAGCAGAGAAGCAAGATTCAGATTTTGGCCAATTCTGATCATCTTGCTGTCTGAGAATTTTAAATGACAGAAACAATTCCTAAAGAAAGACAGCTGGAGCTGTTGGCTTGTACCTGGCTCTATTCTCACACTTGCTTAACCAGCTAGCGCAAGGGTACAAGTACAAGCAAAGACACTGAATTGCTCACCCCACTCCACAGGTAGCAGCCTACACCAACCAAGATGGTAAGACCTCACACTGGACCTCACACCTCATACTGCAAGCCACTGAAAGCACTACATACATAAACTTGCGCTAAATCCTGGACATAAATGGTAGAACACAATTAAAAACACGCACTGTAAGCTTTTAACAAACAAATAAAAGACCCTATAAACCATTTAAAAAGAAACAGTCCATCAAGCCACATGCTAAACATTGAAACCAGCAAATAAACGTAAGCGGCTGAGAATTAATGGTTTAGGTTTAAAGGCCCTTATACACATGAACTGAATTCTGAATTAACGTTAGTCAAAGAACTGCGGTGTTCATGCATGTGGTCGTGTTTGTGCTCCGTCACCACTGTACACGTGCAAGCTAAATGTGAGCGGCACAGAATCGGCTTTACGAGACTGATCGGTCACAGCTGATCATGCTGAAAGCCGACCAATTTCGGTTACCGGCCAATCGATAGGTGCAATTCTAGATTTTACCCATCAAACACTCAGGGAGTTTTTCCTTGCCACTGTCGCCCTAGGCGCTATATAAATAGATCTGACTTGATCTTAAATAGTAGGAATAAAAACAACAGAAAAGCAAAACATGGTGGTCACTATAGTGATACTATTTTGACCACACAAGTCAGTGTACGAGAAAACATCTGGTGTCCAAACCATTTTGACTACGTAGTGTACATCAAAGCCCAATCTCTGTATATTGATTTTGAACTTCAATTTCAAAACACATGAGGTTGGGTCCCTTTTTGAGTCTTGGTCCTCCCAAGGTTTCTTCCTCATAACACTTAGGGAGTTTTTCCTTGCCACTGTCGCCCTAGGCTTGCTCAGTTTGGGACTGGACGTAGATATTAGGAGATAATCTAAACTTGTAAAGTTGCTTTGAGACAATGCTCCATTGTAAAAAGCGCTATAGAAATAGATCTGGACTTGACATCCATTATCCATTCCAAAAAAAATTGTCAATTTAGATTGGGGGCCACAAACAAAAGCAGCAGCTCTGGCAGAATGACCTCAGACAAAATGTTTTCTCCCCTTTACTTATAAAAGACCCAGGCTAGAGCAAGGACAAGGCGGACTATTTGTAGAGAAAGAAATACCGTTTGACTAAACAGACATTTTCTGGCAGCACACTGGGTGAGGGGTTGTGCGCGCCACAAGCTGCCACAAACACCGAGACAGCTAGCCTGCTGTTCAATTTGTTCTGGAACAAGTACATCAAGGACTATACAGCAGTGTGTGAGCGACTTGCACGTGGCATGCCTGCAGGTGCAGGAAGAGAACAGAAAAAAGACAACATTGTTAAGGGGTCACAGTGGGTGGCTCGAAAAAAGAAGGCCCACACACACTTTTCTGCTCTCTCAGCAGTGTACACACACACTGCTTCTTTGCTAAAACAGGACTCCTTTCCCAGATGCATAGCGGATGACCGAGCTTTGTGATTAGCTGAAGTTACATTTACAGCATTTAGCAGACGCCCTTATCCAGAGCGACTTACAATTGGTACAGTCTTACATTCCAAGCAATTGTGGGTTAAGGGTCTTGCTCAAGGACCCAACAGTGGCAGCTTAGCAGAGGTGGGACTTGAACCCTTGACCTTCTGATCCATAGCCCAGTACCTTAACCGCTAGGCTACCACAAAAATGTACATTTACAGCATTTAGCAGACGCCCTTATCCAGAGCGACTTACAATTGGTACAGTCTTACAATACAAGCAATTGTGGGTTAAGGGCCTTGCTCAAGGACCCAACAGTGGCAGCTTAGCAGAGGTGGGACTTGAACCCTTGACCTTCTGGTCCATAGTCCAGTACCTTAACCGCTAGGCTACCACAAAAATGTACATTTACAGCATTTAGCAGACGCCCTTATCCAGAGCGACTTACAATTGGTACAGTCTTACAATCCAAGCAATTGTGGGTTAAGGGTCTTGCCAAGGACCCAACAGTGGCAGCTTAGCAGAGGTGGGACTTGAACCCTTGACCTTCTGGTTCAGAGTCCAATACCTTAACCGCTAGGCTACCACAATAATTTACATTTACAGCATTTAGCAGAAGTCCTTATACAGTCTTACAATCCAAGCAATTGTGGGTTAAGGGTCTTGCTCAAGGACCCAACAGTAGCAGCTTGGCAGAGGTGGGACTTGAACCCTTGACCTTCTGGTTCAGAGTCCAGTACCTTAACCGCTAGGCTACCACAGTCCCTGGCATGGCCTGGGCATTCTTTATCCATCTGTGTTGTTGGTGTGAGCACATGCGCCTCTCTTACATCTCTGTGCGGTGCCAAATTACAGGCCGACTGATAGTACGCATGCGTATTCAGCAGCTACATCTACTTACTCTCCCCTCTGACGCACTCATGCACCACTCTCGCTCTCACACGTATATACACACCTGTGCGTGCGCACACACAAGAAAGGTGAGCCATGGAGCCGTCCTGTCGGAATAGGGTTACCTCGGTCTCTCATATCCCATGTGCCAAGCCTTTCTTTCTCCTCATTCACTCACTGACATTTAGCTTCTCACACATTGCTCTCTCTCTCCCAAACCAAGTCTGAGCTGAAGAAAAAGGTGATTTTTATAATATATGGCATGTCGCACACCAGTAGCACTACAACTGGTGTGATCAGAGGACAAACGGAAATGAGAAGCTATGCCAGTCAAGGCTGGAGGGTACATCTTCAAGACTTCACATGGGGTGTCATGGGGAGTTTTGGAGAGACTGTGCTCAATGAAATCTAAGCGTTTTATCCTTGCTGACCGAAGTGGAACCTGACATGGACTTCTGCTGTTATATCCCACCCAGCTCAAGGTTCGATATGTACATTCTGAGAGAGTGGTTTACTGAGCTAGCCCCTCTGTCAAAAAATCAAAGTTTGGATAGTCTCTGTTGACCTCTCAACAAGGCGTTGCCATGCACAGAACTTCCACTTACTCAGTGTTTTACTTTATTGAACCCTTCTGAGGAAACTCACACCTTTGGATGTGATGCATCTCCAGACCATAATCACACCCCACTACCACCACTTCAAAGTTGTTCAAGCGCATGTCTCTATACACTATGTTTATAGCAATGAAAACAAAGACCATGCCAACCACACCTAACAACCGCACAACACAAATACTGTATAGTGGTTTTGGTTATTGTGGTTTTATTCCAGTGAACAGAGGGAAATGTAACAGCTGATCAGCACCAGAATATTTAAATATGATATACAAGCAAGTGTTAGTCAATACCCAAAAATTACACCCAAAAACATGGGTATTCGTTTGCTCCCATTTGCTGTTACCACAGCCTTCACTATTCTGAGTAAGCTTTCCACTAGATTTTGGAATATGGCCAATTACAGCCGGTGGTGTTCACTATTTGGCATATCAATACATCTCAAAGTTGTCCAAAGATCAGGGCTCTATGCCAACCAGCCAAGTTCTCCAAATTTGGAAAACAATTTGTTGATGAACAGAGGAACAAAGTGTACATGGAAACCTAGGAAACTGTCAAATTGAGAATCACTGATGTTTTAGGAATAAGCCATTGTACTTCCAGTTTGTCCATCATCATCATCATCATCATCATCATCTTGCAGCTTCTCCCTTTATCAGGGGTCACCACAGCGTTTCCACCTCAACCTGTCCTCCACGTCCTCTACTCTCACCCCAACTCCCTGCATATCTTCATTTACCACACCCAAATAACTCCTCTTTGGTCTTCCTCTCCGTCTCTTGCCTGGCAGCTCCATCTCCAACATCCTCCTACCAATATATCCACTATCCCTCCTCTGCACATGTCCAAACCATCTCAGTCTTCCCTCTCGAATTTTGTCTCCCATTTTCCAACTGTGTTAAGCTCCCTATGAGATCTCATTCTAATCCCTGACTACAAATTGGTTGTTGTTGAACTTGTTCAGCGAGAGCCCCCCCACCCAAGGGGGTAATTTATCCAAATGACAATTTGTTAGCATTTAAAAATTATGAATACTACATTAGAGGGGATTTTCTTTGTAGGTTCATGTCAGCGGGATGCATAGCATGCCCACTATGAAATTGAGATATGGATAAATTTATATAAAAGCTAATAAAAAAAAATAACGCAGCCCACGTTTTGGATGCAAACATATAAATTTATCCTACTTGCGCTTTCAAACGAGTGACCAAGAAAACACAAAGAACACTTAATCCATACGCAAAGCTGATGGATTTTTAATGAGTAACAGGGTGGCATTGTGACAGGCTGACTGACTCAGAAATTGGGACGTTATCAATTCCGTCAGCAATAAGTCACCAAGGCATATTTACATGTAGGTCACTTCACAATGGTGTGCCATTGTGCTAACAATGCCACAACAAATAGTCGATTGTTCTTGGCCTTCCACAGGGGTAGGAGTTTGAATATATGTAAATTAATGACACAAAACTACAAGCACTGCTACTGGCAGTAATAGTTACACTTAAAATCTGCATGTTTTCCATTGTGTTATGCCATTGGGACTGTGGTAGCCTAGCAGGTAAGTCAAGTTCCCTAAAAAGTAGATGCACTGCTAATAGTTGGCATTATTGTGATTGTGCTCCAAGCATTGAAAAAGATTGGCACCATTACCGTTGGTGGCTGAAACCGTTGTTTGTCAGATGTAACCGCAGTGGTTACATCCGACATTTTTGCTGGGTGTCGTCTTCTCTAAAGACTACAGTGGCGCTTGAAAGTTTGTAAACCTAGAATTTTTTTTATTTCTGCATAAATATGACCTAAAACCATCAGATTTTGACAAGTCATAAAAGTAGATAAAGAGAATCCAATTAAACAAATGAGACAATATTCTACTTGGTCATTTATTTATTGAGGAAAATGATCCAATATTACATATTAGTGAGTGGAAAAAGTATGTGAACCTCTAGGATTAGCAGTTAATTTGAAGGTGAAATTAGAGTCAGGTGTTTTCACTCAATGGGATAACAATCAGGTGTGAGTGGGCACCCTGTTTTATTTAAAGAACAGGGATCTATCAAAGTCTGCTCTTCACAACACGTTTGTGGAAGTATATCATGGCACAAAAAGGAGATTTCTGAGGTGCCCAGAAGAAGAAGAAAAAAAAAAAAAAAAAAAAAAAAAAAAAAAAAAAAGTGTTTGCTCAGTGGAAAAGTTACCAAGAATAATCTTAAAGAGTTTGAACCCAATCCAACAGTCAGACAGAGCTGTTACCAAACGGATGAAATCCAAGACCATTGTTACCCTCCCAGGATGTGTCGACCAACAAAGATCACTCCAAGAGCAAGGGTGTAATAGTTGATGAGCGTCACAAATGACCCCAGGGTAACTCCTAGGCATGAAGGCCTCTTCACATTGGCTAATGTTAATGTTCAAGAGTCACCATCAGAAGAACACTGAACAACAATGCGTGTGTATGGCCAGGGTTGTGCCAGGAGAAAGGGAAAAGCCACTGCTCTCCAAAAAGAACTTGCTGCTCGGTCTGCAGTTTGCTAACGATCACGTGACGAGCCAGCAGGCACTGGAAAGAATGTTTTGTGGACGAGATGAGACCAAAATAAAGTTTCTTAAAAGAAAAAGCGTTATAGTTTGAGAGAAAAGGAAACACTGCCATTCCAGCATAAGAACCTTATCCTGTGAACATGGTGGTGGTAGTATCATAGGTGCAGGCCGTTCCCGTTTTTTGCTGCCTCTGGGCCAGGACTGGCTTGCCATATTGATGGACAAGAATCTGAATTATCAGAGAATTCTAAAGAAAATATCAGGACATTCCATGACTGAATACTCAAGAGAGGTGGGTCATGCCAGCAAGACCAACGACCCTAAGCACCCAAGCCGTCTACCAAGGAAATGGTTTTTTAAAGAACGAATAAAGTTCATCGTTTTGGAAATGGCCAAGTCAAAAGTCCTGACCTTAATCCATGGAAATGTGGTGGAAGGACCTTGTGAACGTGAGCAGCTAATGTGAGGAAACCCACCAACATCCCAGAGCTGAAGCTGTTTCTAGCTACGCGAGGAATGCGGCTAAAAATCCTCCCATGCCGGTGTGAGGGGGACTGATCAACAGTTACAGGAAACGTTTATCTGCAGTATGCTGACAGGGGGTCACACAGATTACTGTTTAAAGCAACGGCTCACATACTTTTGCCACTCACTAATATGTAATATTGGATCATTTTCCTCAATAAAAAAATGACCAAGTATAATATTTGTCTAATTTGTTTAACTGGGTTCTCTATCTACTTTTAGGACTTGTGTGAAAATCTGATGATGTTTTAGCTCATATTTATTCAGAAATAAAGAAAATTCTAAAGGGTTCACAAACTGCCAAGCACCAGTGTAAATGTCCATAGAACTGGCAAGGCATTTTCTTTGGTATAAGCTGCTCGGGGTTTGAGTTCTCCATGTTGCTTCCATGTCTCCGAGCAGTACGAGTGGTACGTTTTTGAGAGGACAACGCGCACAGTGGGGAAGTATTAACAGAATTGAAATAAAACCGAAATAACCGACATGGGCAAGATTACGTGATTACAGGTTCTGATTATCAGTTTTGATTAATTTTCGATTAATTGCCCAGCTTAGTTTATACGCACCATGTGAAATCCACAATACCAGTTGAATGGTTAGTTGCACACGAGTTACCGTTCAGCGTAGTGGTTCTTATATTTATCACATTTAAATAATTGACTATAATGATTCCTGACATGCACTAGAGCTAACATTATTCAACGTTTGAATTAATTACTACAGACAGTGGATGTTAGTCTGACTTTCGGGACGACTGAGGCAATAAAAAGGCGAGTGAGTGATTAGACAAGCTAATATTGGTCGAGTTCAACCAAGCTGAAATCACTGAACAGGAGCGTGTGACCTGGTGTTTGCTGCTGAATGGAGCTGAATAATTGACAGTAGGAAAGAGAAGCGCCCACAGCCTTCAACACACGCAACTATTTAGTGCACGTCAGCTGCAGTTACGTAATCAGAAAGGTCACAGATGTCAGGGATGTCCATGTTTAAACAACAGCCAAGGACAAGCATGCAGGCATCACACCACACGGAACAAAACAGATTCTTCATTGAACTGCAATTCTCCCCTTTAAAGATTGTTGTTGCCTGAACCCGACCTTTACAAAGGCTTATGAAGCGTTTAGCTGAAAAGGTAAGCAATACCAAACAAAAAAGCCAATCATCATTTGATGCACTTCCATTATCATTTTACATTTTAACAGTACAGATCCCAGTGCTGTGATAGGTTCCTGACTGCCATGTGACCTTAGTTCCAACAGTCTCACAAAAAGTGCTCAGAATTGCAGTTGGACACCATTTTGTCAGTGTCTGTTGGTCTGGTTGTGGGAACTACTAATGTGAAGCTACTTTCTAGCTAAAAGGGGTTACAGAACTTACATTCACCAGCCACTTTATTAGGTACACCTTGCAGGTACCTGGTTGGACCACCTTTTGCATTCAGAACTGCCTCAATTCCTCATAGCACTGATTCAATAAGGTGCTGGAAACATTCCTCAGTGATGTTGGTCCATACGGACATGATAGCATCACATAGTTGCTGCACATTCATGTGAATATCCTGTTCTACCACATCCCAAACATGCCCTGTTGGAATGAGATCTGGTGAATGATGGCCATTTGGGAACAGTGAACTCCCTGTCAGGCTCAAGAAACCAGTTTAAGATGATTTTTAGATTTATAACATGGTATGTAACTAGAGATGTACAGATTGCTCAGCCAATGACCGGAATTGTCTGGTTTTCAGCATGATCGGCTTTGGCCAGTGATGGGTTGATCGCTCTCATATCCCATTCTTACACTTGTGTACTTGGGATGCCAACAGCAGCACAAACAGAACACTGCTTTGAGTAACTAATTCAGAGTTCAGTTCATGTATATAAGGAGCTTTAAACTTAAACAGTTAAAGCTCAGCCGCTCCGGGTTTGTTTCCCAGTCCCAAGGTTTAGCACGCAACTCTATGGTCTGTTTATTTTTGGGTTCTTGTGTCTCTATGATCTGTTGTGTATGCACCTTTATTAGTTAATGAAGCTCACCATGCATGTTTTTAACTGCGGTGCATTTTAGCTGCATTCAGAGACTCCGAATCTGGGGGTGAGTTGCAATTCAGCATCTTTGCTTGTGTAAAAAGCAAAAAAATGGACTCAGCCAAGAAAACTGCAATCAGTGCATCTCTATTGCAGCAGATTTGTACATGGCACACTATCCTGCTGAAATTAGCCATCAGAAGATGGGTACTCTGCGGTCATAAAGGGTTAAACATGGTGCAACATGGTGGGCTGTGATGTTTAATCGAGTCCCCAAAGAGCACCAAGAAAATATCCCCAACACCATTAATACAAGGCAGGATGGACCCCAGGATTCAACTACTATCCAAATGTTGCAGCAGAAATCGAGACTCCTCAGCTAGGCAACAAGCAGTTGAACAGGTGTACCTAATAAAGTGGCCGAACAGTTCAACTGCATACACTTATAAATGGCATACTGCTTACTGAACAAACATGGTACTAAATAACAAGGTTTTTCCACCAGAAGAGGTTTGTCGATTTGAGAAAGTTATCCACAGAACAGCTGCTCTGATGTCGAGCTCGTTGCACAGGTCATCTCATTGATTTTTACTTCACTTAATTCCCATCTAGTATGCAAGTCTTCCTCTCCATGGACTACAGGATCAAGACCATAAGCAGAAATCTGATGCTACTTGCACCTCAGAGGACATAGAATAAGGGCAGAGCTGGGGGTTCATAGTCAAAGAGTCTTATGGTGATCAGAGACGTTGGGTTGCTGTCTTCTGCCTCCAGTGGGGTTGCCGATGTCTCATGTGATCCCTCTTGGCTGTGTTTCCTACCAGTTCTCCTCTTTCTAGCTATGCTGCTATAGCTAATGCTGCCGGGGTCTCATGCTACACATGGCATCAGTGATTGTAATAGACACTGTGCTCTTAATCAATAACTAATTACATTTTCTGTTTTCTCTCCGAGCTGTGTTCCGGTACCAGTTCCAGCCCCACACATGATGTCCATCTGCTGTAGCTCCAGTCAAGCTGCTGCTTCCGTCATCAGCTCCAGCCCCACCATACCCGGGCCACTTAATGTCGATGTGCATACTGTACTCAACACTTTTATTCGAACTTTGACTCCATAACTTTAGTTTTCGCTCTTAGATTTATATCTACGCCGCCCAAGGAGGTTGGGTCCCTTTTTGAGTCTTGGTCCTCCTAAGGTTTTTCTTCCTATAACTCAGGGAGTTTTCCTTGCCACTGTCGCCCTAGGCTTGCTCAATTTGGGATTGGACGTAGTTATTAGGAGATAATCTAAACTTGTAAAGTTGCTTTGAGACAATGCTCCATTGTAAAAAGCGCTATATAAATAAATCTGACTTGACTTGACTGGACTGTAGGTTCATCAGATAAGCTGCAAGTTCAGGCATGTTAACTGAAGCACCTACATTGTATTCGGCTACAATTGCTTGACCAGGAATCGCCTGATGGTCAGAATGATTTGACTCCAACTGTTTGTCGATGGGCTGTTTACATCCACAGGAAGCCCTTTCGCTGGATGTTTTTCCTTTATCACACATTCTCCATGTAGCCTTTTCTCGACACCATTGCACGAGAAAACCCCACAAGATTGGCAGGTTTTTATTTTTTTAAATAATTGGTCATTTCTCTCATCGTTTCTTCAGGACGTTTCTTCAGACCAATTTCTTATTGTGAACATCCTTCCTTAGTCAAAACAATATTTTCCCCACCCATTTCTAGGTTTATTATTGGCCTTTGATCCATTTTGTCATCACTTATGCCCAGCACAAAATCACAAATCAGTGTTAATACCACCTGGTAACCACACCTGTAACAACCCGACAAACGCCCAACACTTAAGTGGATGAAGAGATTTACTTTAATGTGTTGAGTACACAGAGAGAACAGCCTCAAACAGCTGCTAAACGTCCAAACATTTCATACATACAAGAAAATATTTGTTGCCTGCAAGTCCACAACATGGAGCAAGCCATCTGGAATGCAGTCAGCTGCTTACCAGTTGATCACGTACTTTTGAGAAGTAATATCTAAGCAGAATTTGAATTAAGTGACTACTCGAAATGCCAATTACCAGTTAAATGCTCAAATAAAAGGCTTTCCACAAAGTGACCTAAACTGACTGTTACCTTAAGTGCCTCACTGTCTGCAATCACCAGCTACTGAATTCCTCCGGCTTAAGGCACATAAGCCCAAAGTTCCCCGCACACACCCAACAAAGCACACATGCAAAGTGACGAGGGATAAGGTTAATTATCTTTTCCACATCAGTAGTTTCGAGTGGCTCTTTGTGTCAAGAGTAGAGCTAGTGTCCAGCAATCAGCAATCAGCCGTGACATTCCTGACCCTTTTGTATGGTGCCAGTGTGTGCACACAAGTCTGAGCCAACACACACTTCAAACCAAACGGCATGTTAATGCTACACTTGGCCGATCTGCAAATTTAGATCACAAAGTTGCAGACTGTTAAGCAAACTGTTAAGATTTCTTACCACTAACAAATAACAGGAGTGATAAAAACACTAAGGCCCTGAACAGACAACATCATTTAAGTGAGACAGGTGTGCCTTTAACATGAAAATGAAGGATGTATGAAGATATTTCTCTTAACGGAATGACTTTAGTACTAAAGCACTAGACTAAAAACACAGGTAGGATAAGCCTACCTTCAAACAAACATCAAGACTCTTACTGGATTTCACAATCTGATAAGAATCAGCTGGATTGCAGCCCAGTCAGGTTATGTACTGCCCATTTCCTCTTGTTGATTACCAGAAGTGACTACCTGCAGAAGTACTTCTTGCACAAGACTGCTTTTTCAGGGCAGGAAAAGGTCATATAGGTAACAATGGCAGCATGGGTAATTACAGACAGCACTTCAATGAGGACTTTTGTGAGCAATGTCATCTTAATAAAATTAAGATGTATAAAAAATAAAGCAAGTGGGTGGAGAAGAGTGTCAGGAGTGCTGTGTGACAAAAGGGTCACAGCAAAAGTGAAAGGAAAGATTTATTAGAGAGTAGTGAGACCAGCCTTGTTGTATGGGTTAGAGACAGTGGCACTGACAAAGAGGAAGCAGAGCTGGAGGTGGCAGAACTTAAGATGTTGAGGTTCTCTTTAGGAGTGTCTAGGGTGGACAGGATTAGGAATGAGAATCATCAGAGGGACAGCACAGGTTGGAAAATTGGGAGACAAAATTCGAGGGGAAGACTGAGATGGTTTGGAACTGTGCAGAGGGATAGTGGATATATTGGTAGGAGGATGTTTGGAGATGGAGCTCCAGGCAAGAGACGGAGAGGAAGACCAAAGAGGAGTTATTTGGTTGTGGTGAATGAAGATATGCAGGGAGTTGGGGTGAGAGTAGAGGACGTGGAGGACAGGGTGAGGTGGAAACGTTTAACTCGCTGTGGTGACCCCTGATAAATGGGGGAAGAAGAGGACGAAGAAGACGACGACGAGGACAAGGACAAAGACGACGAGGACAAAGAAGACGACGACGACGACGACAAAGAAGACGACGAGGACAAAGAAGAAGACGAGGACAAAGACGAGGACAAAGAAGAAGAAGAGGACAAAGACGAGGACGAAGAAGAGGACGACGAGGACAAAGACAAAGAAGAGGACGACGAGGACGAAGAAGAAGAAGAGGAGGACAGTACACTGAAAATATATTTTTTAAAAAAATAATTAAAAAAATAGTTGAAATGCATAAAATCACACTGATAATTCAGTGGACACATTGAGACAAAACATTGCACTACGATAGCTACAGGAGCGGAGATTGTAGTTGACACCCCATTTAAAAATGTGCTTTTGTTCCTTGCAAAAAAAAAAATTATTTTAATCGATATTTAGATCTGGAAATCGATGTAGCATATCACAAAAATAAATATCGCAATATATTGCTGTATTGATTGTTTAGCACAGCCCTACTTAAAAAGGGACAAGCAAGTTTCTTACAGGCCACTTAATTTGCTATTTAAATAAAAGTGAAAAGTTCTTTCAGTTTCTGGTCCAAAGAAAGAAGGTCAGAAATGAAAGATAATGACAGGCTGAGAGTGGAGATAAAAAGGAGAAAAAGGAGCTTAGGCAACAAAGGGTTGGACTCTTCACATGAAAGCCGGTTTAAAACCAGTTTAAACAGTCATGTCACTTTCCTGTAATGTGCATCATCTTTCCCTCTTCATTAAATATACCATTTAAATACCATACAAGTGGTTTTGCCCCGACTGCCTCAAATGCCAGGACGCTATTAAGAAACTGTGGGACTGGTGAAAGGTATCGAATGGGATCCGCAGCAGAGCAGAGCTGGGTCAAGGACGTGTGAGGGAGGAAAACAAAGCTACAGTTTCTTTTGTTATGCTTTGCTAGTCAGTGCTGATGTGTTCAGTTCAAGCAGCTACAAATCAACAGAGAGAATTACCCTGTGGAATCATTGTGATCGCCAGACACATTAGAAGGTCCCTATGGTATCCATTTCATTTTGTTTTTCTATGGATTTTTTTCCACCATTCCAATTTTAAGATTTAAACAGTGCTTTTCTTTAACAAAATAACAATTAAACAAAATGGCACCTTTGTATTTAATGAAATTGCTGCTATAACATTTAGCAACATCAAAAATGATATAAATGAAAGTTGTAAAAACATAAGGAAGGATTCAGAATGCATGTTTTATAACTATAAATACAAGTGCAATTTGTAACTCAATACCTTGATTTCAACAAACCCAAGGTCTCTGCATTGCCCTTAAATCATTAGGATAAGAGTTGTGCCCTGAATTCTGCAGTTAAGACTAGAGATGCACCAATTACACTAAAAACACAAACCCCAACATCATCGACGCGCTTCAGCGCCGGTCTTAAACTCACAAGTGGCTGAGCCATGTTTAAAGCTCCATACATGATCTGAATTACCGTATTTTCCGGACCATAAAGCGCAATATCAACGATCGCTGCTAACGGGTATATTTTCATACATAAAGTGTTATAAGACGCATGAAATGAAACAAAACTCTTAAGTTCCGTCGGAAGCTCAGTTTGGTCTTTACCTGGCGCAGGGCGTCTTCTTGCTTCCTCCACTTCCGTACCATTGATTCGTTAATGCTGAATTCTCTCACAGCTGCTCTATGTCCATGTTGTACTGCGTGACTGATAGCGTTGTGTTTGAAATCCGCTTCGAAAATAAACGAATGAATGCACGTACCCTAATGCTGAAGCACATACCGTATTACTCCGCGATGCTGCGCACTACGGTGGCCGTAAGCTTCGCAACTTACCAAGGCCGTGCTAAAACATTGACAGATTTATGAGCGCCGTGTACCATCTACAATCGGTTCTAGGTCAGAAAGCACAATAATTAATTAATACATTAGATGCACCGCATTTTAAGGCGCACTGTCGATTTTTGAGAAAGTTAAAGGATTTTAAGTGCGCCTTATGGTCCGAAAAATACGGTAACGTTTGTGAAAGCACTGTGCTGTTCGTATGTTGCCGTGTTTGTGCTACTGTCAAGTTAAATGTGACCGGAACTGAAATGGTGACATGAGACTGAACGGCCGGTCACTGGTTATGGTCGATCGCGCTCACTTTTAGATTTGTGCTCTTCAGTCTTTACATCCAGAAACAATTTTAGTTCCTCAATTACGTGATTCCGTATGCATTCTCTCCATCATGAAAAACATAGGGCCCTACATTAGGCAAGCAACCTGAAATCACTGTTCTAACCGAGTATCAATAACAAAAACGGTAACCAACATGGTAACAGTACAGCAACCAACACTAACTAATAAAACTAAGAGACTAATGTCTCCAAGTGAAGGCCAGCGTGCTTTCTTCAAGGCTGACCTTCTATAAACTGCTGAACATTAAACTCTGCAGGACAGCTTAAGATACTTGTAAGACTCTGCCATATAAGTGAGGTAACAGATGACTGCAGACACCATCCTGTGCACCCAGAGAGAGCAGCCAGCTTCCCCCTTTGAACTGAAGACCACAGATGGCATCAACATAAATTTTTAGATGAACCTGTCAATTTTCCTCTAACCCGTAGTCCAAACTTCTAACAGGATTTAAATACAGAGATCAGAAGCCCACATATTTCAGCAGATCTTACACTAGAAGTATCACGGCATCATCAGGTTTTGAGAACAACAACAAAGACAGCTATGAGAAAGCACTCCAGATCATCAGTCAGCAAGTCCGTGGCCTTGTCAGATACAAACAATGAGACCTAGACAAAACTCCTTGGGGACTGATTAAAAGCAAGTGAAACATCTGAAAGTTTTCCTTGGACAGTTTTTCAATAGCCGAGCTAAGAGACATTATTTGGCATGTGGCCAACTTCCATAAAAGGATGCATAATTAATGGATGCAATGCTAATCATGTTTAGGCCTAAAACACGTTACAGTGCATCATGTTGCAATATAGAGGAAAACATCACAAATGGGGATTTGTGGATTAGCAAGCTAACTTTGGGATTTACTCGGTCTTAACATAATCACGAAGATGACAACACCTAACTAGCTTAATCTCCAAAACTTACAACTTGTACCCCTTGCTCCATTGCTAACCTGCCTGAGGACAGATTAAGCTGTGGTTAAAGTATCAGCTGACTTGAAGCAATGTCTCTCAACCACAAATGTTATTTAACAATTAGAGCATGCTTCAGTTAACCCAAGTTATAAACAAAAAGGTACAAGCTAAGGGACAGGTGGATAAAGTTTGGACCTGCAAGCTCATCATTACCATTAATTCAGGCTGACTCAAATTTACTGTGGTGTCCCAGTGGTTAAAGTACCAGACCAGCCACCAGAAGGTCCAGAATGTGCATCCTAGAACTGGCAAGCTGCCACTTGAGACTGAGAAAGGCCCAACTGCTTTGATTGTACCTTATGGCTTTAGAGGTACAGTTGTAAGCCGCTCTAGATATGAGCATCTGCCAAATGACAATGTAAATCTTAGAAAACAAAATAGCACGATTATCACCTAGAACCATAAAAACAAAGAACAGATGCACCAGACCCATGTAAAAAGTAATCCACCAGCTAGTACAGCATAACGTGATTGCTTCATTACATACAAGGTGTCTGTAGATATGGGGAAAGTAAATACAAGACTAAAACGTTAATACGACTGGGAGACAATTAGGACCACTGACAATGTGAAAAGGAAAAAAAAAAAAAAAAAAAAAAAAAAAACCACATGGAGTAATGCAAGGCCATGGTACCCAACTTGGGGTCCCCAAACATCCCAGGGAGTGCGCATGAGGCTTTGTGTCCTCCGAGGTGCTCAGAGTATGAATTTGCACACATTAAATAAAATTAACACACTGGAAAAAGTCTGTATATAAACTTGCGTAAAATAATTTCATTCAAAAAGAGTAGGCTACGTTACAGGCAATGCCTCAATGAATCAGTGCTCCGTTGTAAGGAAGTGTGTACTGATCTTTGTTGATGTTAAGAGAGAAAAGGGGCCAAAATGGATAAAGAGAACCAAAGAGAAAAGGAAAACAGCTATAATTTGTGAATTTTTGCCAACAAAGATTTGCTATTAATCAGTTCACTGTACTGGTCTGTGTGCACAGCTTTTCTCATAGGGGAGGCTCCATGGAAAAAAGGTTGGGAACCACCGACGTAAAGCCTAAACCTGGTACGGTATGTTGGTTGGACTTTACCACACAAACATATGAATCAGGCCCTGGAAAGTGTCCCTTACTCCATTACCATTATCAGAACAATGTTTTGCTACACTGTGCACTCACCAGAGCACCTCTGATTTAAGAGTAGTAGTTTAAGTAAGAGGAGCTGAACGTTGTTGAAAGGCCTGGTGCTGATGCTTCATACCGATTTCCTACATTTACAGCATTTAGCAGACGCCCTTATCCAGAGTGACTTACAATTGGTACACTCTTACAATCCAAGCAATTGTGGGTTAAGGGCCTTGCTCAAGGACCCAACAGTGGCAGCTTGGCAGAAGTGGGATTTGAACCCTGGACCTTCTGGTCCATAGTCCAGTACCTTACCCACTAGGCCACCACAGTCCCACAGAACCGGATTTAACCGCAGTGCAAAGCAAGTAATGAATGTACCATAAAAACAGACATTAACCTAACCTACATATGAAATCTGGAAACGCAATGTGTGGAAATTAAACCAAAACTGTATTTACCATCTGTGTTATTTTTAAAACCTTTGGGATTCATAACTTCAGGTCACCCAACTAAACCTTTTACAGCAGCCCCAGACGAGGCGGGGCATTCATGTGCATGTACACAACACTGCTGCATTAATGCAGATGACAGTCACTACTTTTTTCTTCCCCTTTCTCACTCAGCCATCGCCTCTTAATTAAACGTGCAGCTATTTTGTTTGTACAAGCTTAGGAAAGGCCGAGTATCAGAAGAGAGTGTAAAAAAAATAAAAATAAATAAAAAAAAAAAACCCTACTTAGGACGAGCGATTGTTACTACAGAAGGGTCATTTGTTATGAATAAAACCATTATTGCATAAACAGAAGTTTGTCCAAATTTTGAAAGTGTGTTTCGTACCATACATGCCAACTAATCAAAAGGACAAAACTGTTAAAAATAACTAAATGGAGTTAATGAAGAAGTATTGGGGGGTGGGGCGGGAAAAGGACAGTCAATGCGACCTTTCCTCCTTCAGTCCAATTCCTTCCACAGGATGTTGACCCAGACCTCCCAACCAACAGTGGTCTTTTTTAACACTCCACTCAAGAAAGTGCAAACAAAACAGGAACACGCAAGGCCACAGGCAGGGCCGTCTTCCTGTGGGGTCTATCAGATCAAAAACACCCACTGCAGGGGAACAGAGCATCGTTGAGCACTTTCTGCTCGTCCCGTAAATAATGCAATACACTCACGTGCATTGCAGTCCTAAAACCACTACAAGAGGGGGTTTGCTGAGCAAGAAAGTATGAATGAGCAACAAGCAGGGTCTGAACAGCAGGATTCAAGATGCTGGTACAGAAAAAAAATGCTGATTTTGCACCTCAACTCTGATGCGAGTTCAGTACAGGAACTCCCATTTTACTCAGACTACATGTCAAAGGATTACCGTATTTTTTGGACCACAAGGCGCACTTAAAATTCTTTAACTTTCTCAAAAATCGACAGTGCGCCTTAAAATGCGGTGCGTCTAATGTATGAATTAATTCTGGTTGTGCTTTCTGACCTAGAACCGATTGTAGATGGTACACGGCGCTCACAAATCTGTCACAATGTTTTAGCACGGCCTTGGTAAGTTACGAAGCTTACGGCACACCGGTAAGTGCGCAGCATAGCGGATAAATACGGTATGGCTGGCTTCAGCATTAGGGTACGGTGCGTTCATTTCATTTATTTTCAAAGCGGATTTCAAACACAACGCTATCAGTCACACAGTACACATGGGTCATAGAGCAGCTGTGAGAGAGAATTCAACATTAACGAATCAATGGTACGGAAGTGGAGGAAGCAAGAATTACGCCCTGCGCCAGGTAAAGACCAAACTGAGCTTCCGACGGAACTTAAGAGTTTTGTTTCATTTCATGCGTCTTATAACCCGGTGCGCTTTATGTATGAACATAGACCCGTTAGCAGCCGATCGTTGATATTGCGCCTTATAATCCGGTGCGCTTTATGGTCCGGAAAATACGGTAATACAAGAGATCCACCAAAAAATTGGCCTAAAACCAATAAATACAACAATCATTCAAAAATTAAATAAATAAAAAAAGAAGCAGACATTTTTTAATCAACTAAGCAGTGCCAGGCTGGACCAGACGATAGACAAACACAGACAGTAAACACAATGAAAGTGTGCTGCCTCACCCAACATCACTTCAGACAGGTTGTTTAAAAAATTTTTTAAAAATCAGAGGACGTGATTAAGGAAATGCCACACAGGTGAGGCTGAAGTGTTTGCATGTGATTACACAATCATTCCCGGAACAGACTGCAGGCGAGTCGACATTCGAATGGAGATTTACTACATTTTCCAATTCTGATTTACTTTTGACAAGGCCTATTCACACAGTACAATTTTTTCGCACAAAAATAGATAAAGAAATACTTTTTCTTTTTTTTTTTTTTAAGATTAACGTAGTGGGACCTACGAAGTGCGCTACGTTTTTTTGGTACAAACAGTAAAAACCTTCCGCTTTCTTTAATTTCTCTTCCCTTAATGTGTCATGGCCCTTTTCATATCATCAACTTATAAAAAAAAAAAAAACATAAGACAAGCAAAGGTTAGTACAGTGTAGTTTGTGGTTTTTGTGGGCATGAACAGAGCAGAGTGCATTAAATAAACAAGAACACCGTGAGGTTTATCACCATCAGCCTTTCAGTTATATTCCACCAGATGTTTCCTTAATATCCATGTTTTTAGTCAGAGTGTTGCTTATCCTATAAGCTCTTGCGCTCCGCTACTAGCAGGATGAGCTGTTCTGCCTGACAACCAAGCTCTGATTGGTCAGCCGGAGTTTAATGCATCCAAACAATGCAGAAATTAAAACAGGCTCTGGTTTAATTTCACGCGGCATCACAGTCTGTCAGCTTCAGACTCTGTGTGAAGGACGGCATACATGCGCCAATATACACGTGTTCTTCAAACCCTGACATGCGGGGTTTTTGCCCATAAAAATTGGACTTGTGTGAAAGGCCTGTAATTGAGACGCTGTAGTTTAAGTAGTCTTGCATCTGCATTACATTCAGGCATGAGTTTGACCAAATTCATTTACAGTAGTTCATTCACGTTTCTGATTGGACAGATTTAACTGATCATGAGTAACATGCAAATCAGCTCATAAGCCTTGGAAAGACATATTCCAGTAGTGATTACATTAACCTGCTTTCCCATGTCAAGCAAATATTGAAAAGGAGTCAGAAATGACGGAGCTTTTGCTTTTAAATTCTTGTAATCACACTTACTGGTTTAAAAAAAGAAAAAAAAAAAAAAAAAAAGTTGCTTACAAAATTTGTATAATTTTCATAATTCCAACAAACCTTCTCTGGTTGGTTATGGGAGAAACAAGGCTCTCTGAATCTCTGAATCATTTTAACAAATCAGCTTGAAACCACACTTTTAGGAACCGAAAAACATAATTGGAACGACAATTTGAATGTGAACAAGAATGTTCCTTTTTCTTAAATTAAGCATTCAAAGGACTATTGGCTTTTATCATTGTACTTTCCAGTTGATCCAAACGATAACCAGTCTAAACAGAGTAAAAATAGTTGTACAAGAGAACATCAGAACGGAGAAGAGTGAGCAAAACACAGACCAGCAAACTTAAAATGTGGATAAACACAATCCATGTTTATTTTGGCTTTAGCTCATGGCCCTGGTCTGTTATCAGCAGGACTGGGACAACACAGCAGGATATACAAGTCATGTTAAAATATTCATACATATAAATATCTCATATATATATATATATATATATATATATATTATATATATATATATATTATATATTATATATTATATATATATATATATATATATATATCTATATATATATATATATATCTATAGATATATATACTATATATATAATCTATCTATATATATATATGTGTTGTGTGTTGCACGGCAAATGTCAATAATGCAACAGTAAATACACAGTGTGATTACATGCACTTAATAATCGCGATCATAGTCGGAATTTCTGCAGATTCCGATTATTCAAATGGTCATATACAGTTGTGCAAAAAAGTATTTAGTCAGCCACTGATTGGTGCAAGTTCTCCTAAGGATGAGAGAGGTCTGTAATTTTCCATCATAGGTACACTTCAACTATGAGAGGACAAAATGAAGAGAAAATAAAAATAAAAAAGTAGGAAATCACATTGTAGGATTTTTAAAGAATTCAATTGTAAATCATGGTAGAATAAAATGTATTATTTGGTCACCCACAAACAAGCAAGATTTCTGGCTCTCACAGACCTATAACTTCTTTAAGTTGCTCTTGTCCTCCACTCGTTACCTGTAAAGATGACACCTGTTTTACCACCTGCAGCAGGCTGGGAAGAGTGGAATTACAATAGGCAAGCAGGTTGGGGTGAATAAATCAACTGTGGGAGCAACTGTAAGAAAAATGGAGACATACAAGACCGATTGATAATCCTCCCTTGATCTGAGGCTCCACGCAAGATCTCATCCCGTGGGGTCAAAATGAATCATGAGAACGGTGAGCAAAAATCCCAGAACTACACAGAGGGACCTGATGAATGGACCCTGCAGAGAAGCTGGGGACCAAAGTAAACAAAGGCTACCATCGCTAACACACTACGCCAAGAGGGACTCCGATCCTACAGTGCCAGGCGTGTCCCCCTGCTTAAGCCAGTACATGTCCAGGCCCGTCAAGTTTGCCAGAGAGCATATGGATGATCCAGAAGAGGATTGGGAGAATATCATGTGGTCAGATGAACCAAATAGAAACTTTTGGTAAAAACTCAACTGGAAGAAAAAGGAATGCTGAGTCGCATCCCAAGAACACCATACCTCCTGTGAACATGGGGGTGGAAACATCATTCTTTGGGGCTGTTTTTCTGCAAAGGGGACAGGACGACTGATCCGTGTTAAGGGAAGAATGAACGGGGCCATGTTTCATGAAGATTTTAAGCCAAAACCTCCTTCCATCAGTGAGAGCATTGAAGATGGAACGTCGCTGGGTCTTCCAGGCCAGACAATGATCCCAAACACACACCGCTCGGACAACGAAGGAGTGGCTCCGTAAAAAGCAATTTCAGGTCCTGGAGTGGCCTAGACCAGTCTCCAGCCTCAAACCCCCAGAAATTTGTGGAGGGATGTGGAAGGTCCTGGAGTGGCCTAGCCATTTCCTCCAGAACCTCAACCCCACAGCGAATTTGTGGAGGAGTTGAAAGTCCGTGTTGCCCCAAAACATCACTGCGCTAGAGGAGATTCGCATGGAGGAATGGGCCAAATACCAAGCTACAGTGTGTGCAAACCTGGTGAAGACTTACAGGAAAACGTTTTGAGCTCTGTCATTGCCAATAAAGGTTATGTTACAAAGTATTGAGTTGAACCAAATGTTATTGACCCAAATACTTATTTTTCCACCATGATTTACAATTACATTCTTTAAAAATCCTACAATGTGATTTCCTGGATTTGTTTCCTTATTTTGTGTCTCATAGTTGAAGTGTACCTATGGTGAAAACTACAGACCTCTCTCATCTTTCTAAGTAGGAGAACTTGCACAATCAGTGGCTGACTAAATACTTTTTTGCCCCACTGTATAGAGCATATTCCGATCTACAAATCAGATTAAGAAAGCAGGATTTTACCCCAGTAATCAGAGTACTCGTAGCACATATACCAGCAAGTCAATTATAATCGGTGAAACAGCCATCGAACACTTGATACACTGAAACGCAATATACACTCGAGAAAATTAATAATTTGATTACTTAATACTAAACTTTGTCACATTTCTATAAGCTCACTGTGTGGCTACGAAGTACAAATCCGATTACTGCCCGAGTCCAGTAAACCCAGAGCTTTCCCATTATCCGATTACTCAAGTGCATGTATAGTCATTGATCGGATTACCGACAAGGAGAGCACTTACATGCACCTAATAATCCGATAGTCAGACATCGCCAGTAATCCGATCAACGAGTACACATTCACTTGAGTAATCGGATCTATCAAATGCTTCATTTTCTCAAGTATATACTGCATTTCTCAACTATATAATCACTGTCAGCTGATGTGTACACTAGCGAAAAAGATCTGGCACTCGCTTATCAATCCTCATCCCTACAAAACAATGAAACAGCATTACCAGTATCTCTAAATGTTAGCTTAAACTGTTAACTTTATAGCCAGTTATCTTGATAATATAAGCACACTGGCAACTTTGTTAGTTTAAGGCTGCAGCGTAGATAAACTTTACCTACTGCCAAAGTCAATGACCTAAACTCTGTGTTCAGTACTGAAGCATATTGTTGCCAAGCACACTCTAATCTGTGTTCAGGATGCTGTTAGGGACTTGTATTTCATTCTTACGAGATGTTACATCGTCGTTGCAAAATATTACATAGCTCTTACAAAATGTCATGTTCTTCTTTCAAGATAAAATGAATGTAGTTTGAGTGTGTGTTTTTATTACAGAGCCTGCCATTGCTACATCCAAGCATCTAATCATGAGTATACACAGATCACTTAGAAGTAGAGGGAATTCAAGAGAAAGGATAAACATAGAAGTAAACAGAAAAGGTGTAAAGCAGCAGTTGCGTATATCAAAAGCAAATAAAGTGCTACAGATGTCCAACAGACTTCATTTAGCAAGCATTTATCGGTGCACTTGAAGACACAGCCGCCTCATTCATGCCACTAATCACTGTTTATCTGCTTTCTTCACCAAACACATCAGTAAGAGGTTCTGAAACGGAAGTAACTCATGACACATGGAACCGGAAGTAACTGAACAAATTCAACCCATCTAATTTTCCTATGCCCTAACGGCTAATTCAGTGCAAACTACAGAGTACCATAACCAGGTGGGCCAAAGTTTGGTTTCCATGTCCAAGACCATTACAGTCACTGAACAAAAAGCTCATGCATGTTAACAAAGCCATTTAAAGTATACACAAGGGCATTTAAATCCACACCGGACCACCATTTTTTTTTTAATCCTTGCTGCACCTGGGTCCTATGCTCTACATGTTTTGCAGACCAACAAGCAAAACCAGATTTCAATTCAGAAACCATATCAGTACCATCAACTAAAGCTGTTCCACACAGGTAGTTCCTCAATCTCTGACCAACATGAACTACTCACACAATACAAAATGTCAACTTTTACTTCTGAGATTTAGTAAACTGACTGATACAAGTCAAACTACTTACCAACACACTTATCGAACACTTTCAGGCACACCAAGATGACCTGCTGAAGTTCAAACTGAGCATCAGAATGGGGAAGAAAGGTGATTTAAGTGACTTTGAACGTGGCATGGTTGTTGGTGCTAGACGGGCTGGTCTGATTTTCACACAACCATATTCAGGGTTAACAGGGAAATGGTCCAAAAAGAGAACATACCCAATGAGCAGCAGTTCACTAGACAAAAATACCACGTTGATGCCAGACGAGAATGTCCAGACTGGTTTAAGCTGATAGAAAAGCAACAGCAACTCAAATAACCAGTCATTACAACCAAGGTATGAAGAGCATCTCAAAGCATGAACCATGAAGCAGATGGGCTACAGCAGCACAACACCACCCCAGGCGCCACTCCTGTCAGCTAAGAACAGGCAACCGAGGCTACAGTTCACACAGGCTCACCAAAATTGGACACAAGAAAGAAAAACATTGTCTGTTCTGATGAGGCTCGATCTCTGCTGCGACCTTCAAACACCAAAGCCTACCTTGGTGTTGCTGCTGACCATGTCTAACCCTTTATGACCAGCCAAGTCAAGTCAAGTCAGATTTATTTATATAGCGCTTTTTACAATGGAGCATTGTCTCAAAGCAACTTTACAAGTTTAGATTATCTCCTAATAACTACGTCCAATCCCAAATTGAGCAAGCCTAGGGCGACAGTGGCAAGGAAAAACTCCCTAAGTGTTATGCGGAAGAAACCTTAGGAGGACCAAGACTCAAAAAGGGACCCAACCTCCTTGGGCGGACTCATCTTTTAATACCTACTTCCTGCAGGGTCACGCAATACTTCATAAAGCTCAAATCATCTCAAACTGGTTTCTTGAAACAAGTTCACTGTGCTCAAACGGCCTCTGCAGTCACCAGATCTTTACCCAGTACAGCAGCTTTGGGATGTGGTGGAACAAGAGATTAACATTATGGATGTGCAGCTGACAAATCTGCTGCTACTGAATGATGCTAGTATGTAAATGTAGACCAAAATCACTGAGCAATGTTTCCAGCACCTTGTTGAATCTCTGACGGTAAGGGGACCAATCTGGTACTAGCAATGTATACCTAATAAACTGGCCATTCAAGTTGCTTGACTGGAGACACATTGAACTAATGTGTCTTCCAGGACACAATCCAGAGACACAGTACATAGAGACCAAGTGTATACAATAGGGAAGCACCGATATCAAATTTCTAGGGCCGATACGATAACCGATGTTCAGCACAATATTGTGGTCGATACCAAAAATGTTTACATGATAACCCATATATGAACTGTTGTTAGAAACTAGATCAGTAATTAATTTTAGCAATAAAATAAACAATAAGCAACTAAAACAAATCAGACATGACTATTACTATAAACATACAGTGAAGCCCACTCAAAGGAGAAATGGTTTCAGTCCATTTTATTTTCTGACCTTCTTTTAAAAAGGTAAGAATCTTTTTTAGCTTTCAATTGTTACAGGCAGCAACAAGAACAATTACGTCTGTAAGAAAGCTTAAGACTGAGAAGCTCCAAGACAGAACAGAACTGCATATAGAACTATACACTCAGTAACATCAGTTACTTTGCTTAATGAGTAAAACAAAGAAATGTTCTTATTTAAATATCTAATAAATATCGGTTAAAATTCTAATATCGGACCGATACCGATAACTGAAAAAAATCCATATATAGCCAAATAAAATCAGCCGCCGATATATCGTGCATCTCCAGTATCTAGTATACAGGGTTGCTGACTGACCGCCCAGCAAAAAAAACATGCAGATAACACTATGTAACACAAGTTTTGTTCCCAGCTTTTTAATGTTATATTCCAATTGCTTATGTCTAAAACAAATAAAAAATTGCTTACATTCATCATAAACTTCGCTTTTGTGACCACGGCAACAATAATTATGAATTTTTATTATAGAAACAGGTCACCAACAGGCATGCCGAAGTATGCTTTGTAGGCCTCACACATCTTAGCAGATTCTTCCACAGAGTACTTTTTCGCTCTTGTCTTTATAAAATGGCCACATACATAGCAAAATGCGTCTGCTGGATGGATGCAACCTCTTGATGCCATCTAAATGGACTAAGTTGCTGTGTACTGTAAGGAAAAAGGATGTCTCTCCAAACTCGATAAAACTGGTCAATCTTTATTCCATGCAGTATCAAAGTACAAGAGTGTACTGAGGATTCAGCAGAGCAAGACTGATCACCCGGCAGCAGAGTAACACACAATATACACATTTGAAAGTAGTGGTCCTTCCTAAGCTCCTCCTGTAATGGGTGTGGGGTGAAGTGTGAATACTGTCGTTATCAGAATCTGAATAGAGAATGAATTCACACCTGTCTGTCTAGGTCACTTCCCCTTGTCTGTGATGGCTGTTGCCCACTTACTATGCAATCCCAATCAATGAGATCATGTCTCTCCGTCTCTCAGGAAGGGCTATAGTGGCCCTATAGAACTTGTAATTATACAGCTACCTACAATTCTGTACAGTCCCAGAAAGTTCTAGATCATTCTGGACAGTTCTAGAAACTTCTTGATGGTTCTCACAATTCCAGAAGCTTCTTAAGTATCTTGAAATATGGCGAATATCCTTAAACATAGATCAATTTCAAAATATTGTGCTGACCACAAAAGCAAAGTTTACAGGGAATAATAACTTTTTTCTATTCATTTAGGGTACAAACAATCAGGAAAACACACTTAACAACTGGGAACAAAAAAATTGTTGAAAATTGTTACATGGTGTTATCAGTTCCATAATTACTGGCATCCTTAGCAACAAATGGGACAACAACATGTGGTTGCGCTCACATTGCAAATATGACACCTAACTTCACTGAAGTACATTTATTGCAAAGAAATAGAAAAAAAAATCCACCAACAAAGCCACATATGAATTGCAGCAACTTGAAATCAGATAATATGAGCTACTGAAAAGGATGAGGTTAAGATGGTAAAGGACTAGCTTTAGTTGTAAAAGCCATGACCACAACAGAAAATAACTAATTATTTAGAGGATTTATTTTGCCTTCATCACAGCTTTTTAGGATTAAAAGGTTGCTCATCTCGAGTACCACTGCTGTAAAGCCTTGTTTGCTTAGCTGATAATAGGTGTGCAGCAGACAGGATCCCATTTTGGTCTTACTACAGAGAATCCTACCACCACAATTTAGAGAGATCTGTCATTCAATCATTACAAGCACTACTTAGCAGCCATATGTTCGGAAAACACATTTCAACCAAACAACTCACCCGTGTGCAAATACCAATGGCTGTATTCCAAATGGCACACTATTCGATTGCATACTACACTAGTTATGTACTGCATACTGCCCCCCCCCGTAAGCATGCCGAGCCACCGTCACGTGACCATTTACTGCAAATGCATGTTAAACTGATCTTGTTATAATGTTATTATAATAACAACAAGCAATTATGGGTTAAGGGTCTTGCTCAAGGACCCAACCAGGTGGGATTTGAACCCGGGACCTACTTGTCCATAGTCCAGTACCTTAACCACTAGGCCCGCAGTTATACTCCGAGTTGGCAGCATTCTTTTCCATAGTATTAACCCCTGTTGATGCTGATTTGGTGAAGCAGGCTGAGCTGAGTGAGACTGCGGTGCATGATGGGATGCAATATACAATGAAGATACCTCCCCCTGCATACTAGAAAATCTGACCGGAGTAGTACATCATCCAGGTATCTTCAGGGCACTACAGATTTTCATTCTGGTCGCATACTACATACTACTTCTAAGCAGATGTACATGAGCAGCATGCCATTTCGAATCCAGCCAATGATTCAGTCACTTGTTTATTAAATTATAATACTTCAAAACTGCATCACATGAGAACATTCATACACAGGAATTTCTAACCCAGTGCTATCGACATTAGGACTTACCGGTTTCGGCATGTTTGCTTCCTCCCCTTCCACTTATCCAGGGGGAAAAAAGAAAAAAAGGGAGGGGAGAAAAAAAAAAAAGGGGAAGACTCGTCCTCCGTCACAGGACGACCCAAATTCTCTGGTGCAGGCCCTGAAAAAGACAAAACAATGAGCAACCTTGACTTCTACTTTTATACAAAGTGACATTTACACACAGAACTACTGCTGCCATTTGTTATAATGACTGGTGAAAGTTCACAATAATAAACATACTTCTGCATATACTACATATAACGAAATGTGCCTGATGACTCCAGACACCGGGTTCCAGTCCCAGCCCGGTCACTGTCAGTGAGAAGGTTACATGTTCTCCCCATGTCTACTTCATTATCCCCCCCCTCATTCCAAACACGCTTGTTAGGTAAATTGGTGTCTCTGGTTCATTTATGCATTTTACATTTACAGCATTTAGCAGACGCCCTTATCCAGAGCGACTTACAAGTGATACAGTCTTACAATCCAAGCAATTGTGGGTTAAGGGTCTTGCTCAAGGACCCAACAGTGGCAGCTTGGCAGAGGTGGGATTTGAACCCTCGACCAGTACCTTAACAGCTAGGCTCTCCTTCCCACTCTTCCAATCACAATGCGAGTCTATACTTTGCAATCTGCAGCAAGCCAAGCCCCAACTCATAACATCATTAATGTTGAGTCCTAAAGGTTTGGTGCCTTGATGCTCATTATAACAGACTTGGTACAAGTTTCATTGAAGGTAGAAAAGAAGGAAAATCATACACACATCGGATATAATCATCTCAAGCTTCGTATGATGGTCTGTCAAGTGATAATTGGCTTAAACACTCGACACCATCCTGATTTCAGCAACCTGTGGGCGGGGTGTTGTGCCAGGCTCCAGAAGTGCAATGTCCTGATGTGTCTGGGCATGAACTACATAAAGCAGCAACATCAGAGCCACTTGGCGGGAATAAGACTCTTGCTAATCAAGCAAACAAATCTCAGAAACACTGTCAACTTTACAATGCTTTGGTCAACAGGATCACTTCTGATCAAGTAACTCTCAAATGGTTTCCTACCATCTACATCTATGCACTACAACACAATGGCTTCTACAGCCCATGTACAGAACTGCACATTCAATATGAACTCATTTAACATTCATCCTCCAGGCTAGGTTTTTAGTTTATAGTGCATGAATAGAATATGCATCAGCTTTGGTAGCTCGGTGATGAGAGCCAGCTGCTGGAAACAGCTCCTGAGGGCATGGGTTCAAAACCAGAGTGGGGTTTGCCACAGCAATGGCAAGTGGTGCATTTATGTAACAGAGTGCCACCCCAAGTGTCTAGTGTGTACCTCGGTCTGCACCCAGTGAAATATTGGTAAACCTCAAACCCTCCCTTCATCATGACCCTGACCAGAAGCTTTGGTAATATGTTACATCTATGTGGTGGCACAGTGGTTATCACTGACACCTCACAACACCACAGACCTCCAGCCTGAACACTGTCTGTATGGAGTTTGCATGTTCTCCCCATGCATAGGTTTCCTCCCAAATTCCAAAAACATGCATCAAGTCAACTGGTGTCCCTGAAGTGTCCTAGAGTGCGTGCAATATGCATCGTCTATGATAAGACCTTAATTGTTGTTTTCACAATGTGTGAGCTGACATCATGTCACTTGCTTAACAAAAAACATGCCTTAAGAGTTCATGTAACCACTGCATCACAGACTATTGAGCATGTGCAACAAACCAAGCTAGCATTCTACGTAAAAGTGCATGACTCATGTTAAAAATGAGTGCACAAACTGCGCCAGGAGACAAAATACAGACACCACCAGCCTCACAGTCTATGTCATTAGAATCAAATGATAGACAGACCAAAAGATGGAAAACTGTCGGAAATCAAAAGCCATTAAAGACAGCTCGACAACTTATTTCACCATCTACAAACTAACCACCATGTCAGCAGTCCACGACAGGCTTAAACCAAGGTACCAGCATAAAAACACACTCCGCAAACCTTAGCAGAATCATTCTCCAAAAATAAATAAATAAAAAAAGTGCCTTATGACAAGAAAAACAACTGATGGCAAGACAAATGGTGTCAAAAATTCCATCACAAAACACGTTACCAATTCAGGTTCAAACAACATTTGAATACTTCAGACCTAAAACGTACACGACTAAAGTATTGTCCAACTACAAAAGAGAAAAAGTTACCAAGATATCCTTCTTCTCCAAAATCTAACAACCCTAGTGCACATGCCCTACGATGGATTGGCACAATCTCCAGAGTTGGTTCACACCTTGTGCCCGCTGCTGGTCATTAGGTCCTGGCTTCACAAAATTTGAACTGACTTGGATTAAGCTGGTACTACATTTAATTACTTTAATTATTCTTTAAGCACTCTGATTATTTTTCCTCTAAATGGATAGCTACAATTACTCAAGTTTGGGACTTTCCATAACACAACCACCAGGCAAATGGTTCTGCATTGTATGATCAGTCAGAACTGTTATTTCAAACTGACAAAATGGATTCATTTAAATTCATTCCAAATGACTTATTCACACTAGGGATGGCCTTCCAGCTTCATTTAATCCATTTAACAAAATAGTAGCAGAGCGTCTACATTTCTACTAAGTAAATAAAACATGTAGATATGTCTAAACTGACCCTCAAAGAGTTAAGTCACAACTTGCATGCTGCTGCACATAAGTGGAAAAAAGCAAATTGCAGCTCATGTTTGCTTGCCCGGGGCAGCTTTGGGCCATGTGCCTGCCTGAATGTGCTTGTAGATAATACCTAATGTGCAATACATTCCACCCATGGTTTTCTTACACAATAGGGTACACGTTATACACAATGCATTTGTTAGTTCTTCTGGTGAAAAATCAACCAAGTTTTCCATTCAGGTGGAGTAACGATTACAATGACTACCCGTAGTAATTCACACAGGTAATTAAACATCTGCTAGGTTAACCACAGACACAAATGCAGGACTCCACCCCTGTCAAGGCCAATTCAATGAGTACATTTACATGTACTTAATCTGGTAACAGCAGAAAGTCAGATCGCCAGTAATCCGATCGACGAGTATACATGCCCTTGAGTAATCAGATAAATGGGAAACCTCCAGGTTTACATGACTGGGAATAATCAGATTACTACTTTGCAACCAACCAATAATTTGGTAGATAACTGTGACGTAAACTTTAATATTAAATAATGAAACTTCATTTTCTTGAGTATACACTGTGCTTCAGTCTCCACAATGGTTCAATTGCTGTTTAATTCCATGGCACATTTAATTCCGGGGTTGCCAGATCCTGCGAGAAACAAAACGCCACAGTCAATGAAAAAAGAACCCAAACAAAGCCAAGTCTTTAGAAGAAGCTGACCAGGCAAGAGTGTTGGTTAAGCTTGAGCACATGCGCAGACTGAGAAAACCAACTGAATTAGGTAACTGGTATACATGCTACGAGTAATCCAATTACTGGTGTAAAATCCAGCTCTCTTTATAGGATTTCTTAATCTGATTTCTGGATCGGAGTGTGCTCTATACACGACCACTTGAATAATCAGATAACTGCAGAAATCTGACTATGACCGAATTAAGTGCATATAAATGCACTCACCATGTCTGGGGTTAACTCTGTCATATTTAGAACCCACCAAGAAGCCACTGCTGCATCGTCAAAGAGACGAAAAACAATTCCGTCTTCCCTTCAACAGACAAACAAGTGTCACATGGAACAGGTTGATGATTATGAGACAGAAGCAAGTACTGAAAGTGACATCTGATATGATTCACGCTCAGCCAAGGTGCTTCCGAAGAACACGAGCAGATAAGGCCTACTTCATACAATCACAACCGTACCCCATACAAAACTGAGCTCATTCTAATCGTACGTCAGCTGCACATAACCTTGAATTACACTTCACATTTACACACCTCATGTCCACGCATTATATACACAATAAGAATGCCAAATGGAACGGAATTTCCCTTCCTCCTATTCCATTGTAACTACAGGTAGGCACCTATAAATGGACGAAGCTGGTCATCTCAACAGCCAATCAACGCTGCAGATCGAAGAGCAGAGGTGGAAGTTAGAGTGTAAGAGCAGAAGTCAGTCATTCATGTGTCTACCTTACTGGTCATGTGTTTGCTAGCCCATCTTTGGACTATAGATTGTTCTAATTTGATTGATGTGTTTGGAGGCTTTTGTGCAGGTTACTCGTGTGTGTGCATGGCTTTTCGCTACTTATTTATAACAAGCTGTAAATAGCATTTGTAAGTGCATGTGCCTGTCCTATTGTAAGTACTACTCCTTTGTTTGTCCCCTCACCACCTCTATCTAACCTATAAATATAAAATTTGTTTCCCATTCACTCTGAGTCTCTGGTTCATCTGGCTGATCTGTAATACTGTCCATCAACGCATTTTTCACTTATATCAAACAAAAGTATCAGGTCCGTCAGAGTTGTAACAGTACATTACTGCATTTTCTATAATTATTGTGAATTTCCATAAATGAAACACCTGACATATGTATTGTTTATATGCAGTTTCCTTGTAAAAATATCCTTTATATTTACATCGCAGTGACATACAAAGACTGACTATGGTGATGTCCAGTCAACGTTCATTTGTGTGTGAGAGAAGTGATGTAGGGACAACCTGCTTAGGGATTTACCTGAAGTTAAAGTAGGCCGTTACATAATCAGTGTCTCTAAGTGGTCCCAGTAGAGCTGAAGAGAGTTGTTGTGGAAATGAGAATGGCATTTAATTCCCATACAGAATTTGACTGTCAGTGATTTAGAGATGACAAACCTGGCACAGCATGCGCAACAAGACTTATGACTCTACATAGTTATGAAGATTTTTTTTGTGTGTTTGGGTTTTAAGCCGCATTAGCACAATTCGGCTATTAAAGATTATTATGCTCAGACTCTCAATTCAGCGTTATTGTTAAACAGCTGCATTTACTTGCCAAAGCTTCAGTGAAGAACACCGCTAGAACATCTCTGAAATGCTAAACTGCTAGCTGGACGATATTCAAAAAGAGTGGGGAAAATGAAACTTTGCTTCCTGCATTAGAACTTGCAGCTCAAACTTGGACTACTGGGTGACTAAAAACACAGATACTGAGGTTCAGTGAGGGAAGGACCATTTATGAGAAGATGAAAACTTTGTTACCGGCATTACAATGTGCTACTCTTAACTGGAACTGGGATTAAAAACAAAAAGATGCTGCTACCATGTGCACTACTCTAACATTGTTTATTTGTTTGCAATTATTTGCACATTTTCATTTATGGGTCACAGAAAGAATGTGATACTGTTATCTGGTAATAAAACGTTTATTTTTTTATTCATAAAAAAGACAGAGTGCAAACAGAGGCAGTGCATCTGTAACAAATATTCATTTTAGTTCAGCAATTGTGTCTCATTTATTGTTATTAGTTGCAAAAAGAAGAAAAAAAAAAAACAATACTTGATATCGGCATTGCATATAAGCCATTGGGCACCCTGCCCTCTATCGGCATCAGCCAAAAAACCATATTGGTCGCCCACTAATACTTCTATATCAAATACTATACAGTGGTGCTTGAAGGTTTGTAAACCCTTTACAATTTCCTATATTCCTGCATAACAATGACCTAAAACATCATCAGATTTTCACACAAGCCCTAAAAGTAGACAAAGAGAACCCAGTTAAACAAATGCTCTGGGATGATGGTGGGTTTCCTCACATTAGCTGCTCACTTCAGGTCCTTCCACAACATTTTGATTAGATTAAGGTCAGGACTTTGACTTGGCCATTCCAAAACATGAACTTTATTCTTCTGTAACCATTCTTTGGTAGAATGACTTGTGTGCTTAGGGTCGTTGTCTTGCTGCATGACCCACCTTCTCTTGAGATTCAGTTCATGGACAGATTGGTGGAGTCCAAACTTTAGAGATGGTTTTGTAACCTTTTCCAGCCTGATGAACAACTCTTTCTGAGTTCCCCAGAAATCTCCTTTGTTCATACCATGATACACATCCACAAACGTGTTGTGAAGAGTAGACTTTGATAGATCCCTGTTCTTTACATAAAACATGGTGCCCACTCGCATCCGATTTCAATCAATGGAATGGCAAACACCTGACTAATTTCACCTTCAAATTACCTGCTAATCCTAGAGGTCCACATACTTTTACCACTCACTAATATGTAATATTGGATCGTTTTCCTCAATAAATAAATGACCAAGTATAATATTTTTGTCTCATTTGTTGAACTGGGTTCTCTTTATCTACTTTTAGGACTTTTGTGAAAATCTGATGAGGTTTTAGATAATATTTATGCAGAAATACAGAAAATTGATATTGTATTGATATTGTAATGGTACCCACGTTTAAAAAATGTTCTATTTAGTTGAACAAACTAGCAGGAAATAGAAGTTAAACTAGGGCAAGGTGGTATGACAAACATATCGTGTGACAGTCTACCGTTACAAACCTGACTATACAGTTTAAACAGACGCATTTGTATCTTACGCATGCTTTGCTGTAAACAAACCTAAAACAGAGCAGCTGACCTCAAGTACAATGGGAAGGGATTTTACTGTTTACATGCAAGAGCCCTGAGGAGGGACGGTGCGGGAGAGGGACGCTTCAGAGACAAAGGACTCCTCTCAGACAACTAAAGATGAAGTAGGATTGGAAGCGACTTTGGTTGTAGGGTTTGGTTTTACAAAATTTTGACACTGAGCAGAAAAACACCTCCTGTAACCTTTGCAGCTCAACAGTTATAGCTAGAGGCAGCAACAACAGCAATCTTACTGCCATTTTAGAATAAAGCATGCTAGGCAGTACAGTACTACAAATGTCAAAGGCTGTTATGCTGTAATCCAATGGTGAAACAGTGCTGAGTGTTAATAGAGAATCCAAAGAGTCTCTTCACAATCAGAAAGGTTTGGCTGAAAGTGTTGATTAAATGACTTCATATGCCAAGAAATGTAGCAGGTGGAATACTTAATGAATGCCACTGCATATTTTCTAAGTGCATGACCCTTGGTTAAACAGCTGAAAAGGAAGAGATCATTTTACATTTACAGCATTTAGCAGACGCCCTTATCCAGAGCGACTTACAATTGATACAATCTTACAATCCAAGCAATTGTGGGTTAAGGGCCTTGCTCAAGGACCCAACAGTTGCAGCTTGGCAGAGGTGGGATTTGAACCCTGGACCTTCTGGTCCGGAGTCCAGTACCTTACCCTGTGGTACAGGCTATCACAGTTCCATCAAATGCCCTGGTATGAGGTATGTAACACTGATCGGTCGTTTATATGGAATGTATATGGAAGACAAGCATCACTGCATTGAAGTCGATGCGACAAATACGGATTTGTGTATGAACTCAACTACAAACTTAAACTGTACCAAAGACTACAGTTAGCAAAGTCTTAGCTTATAGTTATATTTAAGTGGCTTTCAAGTAAGATATTATGATTTACATTTACAGCATTTAGCAGACGCCCTTATCCAGAGCGACTTACAATTGGTACAGTCTTACAATCCAAGCAATTGTGGGTTAAGGGTCTTGCTCAAGGACCCAACAGTGGCAGCTTGGCAGAGTTGGGATTTGAACCCTGGACCTTCTGGTCCATAGCCCAGTACTTAACCACTAGGCTACTCCAGTCCCAATTATGATCCAATTAACAAACAGTTAATTTGTTTTATTCTTCTCCTATCCTTTATATATTTGTGCGTGATATAAAATGCAATAACAAAATGATAGATGTTACTTCTTCCCACAGTAAAGCTTTCAGGCAATTATGCGATAAAGCGCAATAAAATTCCCTGAATTTACAAAACCTCTCCACAGGTACAAATGCATACACACAGGAGCTACATCTTAACTGGTCTCTGGGCGAAGCTAAAGCTGCTTAATGATTTCTCAAACTGCTATTATGAATCCTACATCTCTCAAAGTCAAAGAAAGCAATTAAAGGTTACAGTAGGCTAATAAGAATGCATGAATCAATAGAAAGCTGTATAAAACTCCAAAGTAGATAATGATGGTTGAACATGAGCACTGTATAACAGAGAGAGAAAGACTCATGGCTCATTATCACTACAGTTAACTGAATTACCTCGTATGCCTCATTACAAGGATGACAGAGGAGCTGAAACCCGTAGATTGAAGACGCTGAACACTGGCCAAGCATAAGATAATTTAAGTAGGATTAGCCTCACAAACTCAGTCCAGCTCTGAAAATGTTTCCAATACTGACCATACTAATCATCAGGGAAGGAAACACCTTTCCAGTAGAGATTTTGACCGTGTTTACACCAAGTCGGTTCATACAGCTTGAGTGTCAGGATTGCTACATAAAAATCTGTGTAAATGCACTGCAAAGTCTAGGGTTTAGAGAGAATGGGCCGAAAATTAGAAAACATCCAGTGAGTGGCAGTTCTCGGTCTTGTAGATGCCAGAAATCAGAGAATGGCCAGACTGCTTCGAGCTGATAGAAAGGCAACAGTAATTCAAATAATCACTTGTTACAACCAAGGGATGCAGAAGAGCATCTGTAATTGCACAACACATCAAACGTTGATTGTTTGTTTGAAGATTTAACACCATGGTTACACATTGCTAAAGTTTATAGCAGGAAAGGTATTAGTCAGGTTTCAGAGTTAGTTAGAATATGTACAGAGTTTTCGTCAAACCTCTAAGCAGACGAGGCTACAGCAGCAGAAGACCACACCAGGTGCCACTCCTGTTAGCCAAGAACAGGCAACTGAGACCCCATTTGTACAAGCTCACCAAAATTGGACAACAGACACTTCGAAAAACATTGCCTGGTCTGAGGAGTTTCGATTTCTGCCAAGACATTTACATGGCAGGGTCAGAATTTGGCGTAAAGAACATAAAAGCTAGGATCATTGTGATGGTGTAACAGTGTGGGGAATACCAACTGAGCATAATTTAATCACCACAAGCTAGCAGAGTATTGTTGCTTACCATGTCCATCCCCTTATGGCCACAGTGCACCCATCTTATGATGCCTACTTCCAGCAGGATAACGCACCCTGCCACAACGCTCATAAGCTCATGTTTCATGCACTTTGTTGAATCCATGTCATAAAGATTTAAGGGTGTTCTGAAGGCACAAGGGAGTCCAACTCAGTACGAGCACGGTGCACCAAATGAAACAACCAGTGACTGAACTGGGTAAATGCATATATGAAGAAGCTGGAGTTCAATATTCAACAAAGAAAAGCAACTTCCAAACTGTACCAGATACTTCAACGATTACTACATGCAGTGACACACCCTAGAGCTTTTAAGTCCACATCTACATAAGGTTACCAAATTCATTTACATCACAAAGATTTAAATGAATGGAAAATGGAAGCAGGCACTTATTTCAATAGCGTTTTAAATGTACCCTTAGATTAACACGAGTTCCTAGTCGGTAGAAAGGCTGAGTGAAAACTAAACGCTAATATCGCATATCGTATTAACGGCTTGAGTATCGCGATGTAAGTTACGCTATATCGCCCAGCCCTTAGCGGCTAACGGCTTTATTAACGAACGTCTTAATCAGCCTCCGCTACATTTAACACTGAACGCTAAGCCATATTATTACGCTATGCGTTTAACTCTCAGGCCTCTAAGAACATCAATATTATCACAAACATGAGAAATAACAAAAGCGGTTTGTTTATAGTCATAAATGACGGTCAAAGTGGCTATTAGTTCATTTTCTACGGTGCTTTGCGAGACTCCTAGCCTGCATCATGAACAAAGTTGTGACAGAAGCCATTCTACCATATGGCTCGCGTCGTTAAAAGTTTGCATATATTATTCGTTTTATTCACCAGAATAATTGTGTGCGTTTCGGTCGAAGAACATAAGAATATATAAAAAATACGGAATATACGAGTTACTGAACCCTCGTCGTAAATTTAAAATGCACATACGGTGAGAGCAAAGCTAACGAAAACTCCATGGCTGTGTCCCAAACTACACGCCGAGCCCTAGATAGCACGTAGTAAAGACAAGACAGCTGCGTAGCAATTTGCCAACTATTTAGTAGAGTAGGGTACTGTTTGGAATGCAGCCTAATACCTACAAAGTGCTGTTTTAATCTGGTGAATACATGATGAACAACGACCTGTCTCAAACTCAGGAGGAGGAAAGACAAGAACTAATGTATATAAATGTTTAGTACAAATAGACGCGCCACGCTGGGTATGAAACATAACGGCTAAACAGTTAAAGCAAGCAGACATGGTATCAAGCAAACCGGGAGCGAAAACAGGCGATTAAAAAAACTCACCTCGATAAAGCGCTGCGTCTGTTTAACACGAACAGTAAATACCAAAAATTCTGTTCAACACTGAGACACACGGCCACGCCAAATATCCAGAAGAGGGGCTTGTTTGGACCGTGTGAGTCCGCTTGGCACACTAATTCTAACAGTGGTGATATAGCGGATCAACACCGGTATAATCCACCGCAGGCAGAAAGAGGCAGAGAGGAACAGAGGCCGTCAATATGGCCGGCGTGAGAGAGCATGAGGCGTGGTTCAACTCATATGGAGAGAAGAGGCGGGAAATGGGGAGGGGGAGAATCGCCCCTCCATGTTATACTACCCCTAAAATGCATGTTCGACCGCTACGTTACATGAAGCTTCAGTGTTCTGCTCCATCACAACTTTTTCCCTATGAACTGTGAAAGAATTAAATGCTAACAGCAACACCAACTAGCATTTTTGACAATGTTTTTTCCCAAAACTGTATCCCCGAAATTCGCCTGTGCCCCATCACAAGGTGTTAAATCACACTCAGGGGAGCACAGCGTTGTTTGGTATGGGGTACTTTCTGTGAATATTAATCAACTTTATCAAAACTTTTCTTAATCAGGTTAAGCCATGCTCTGACAATAAATGTTGTACTAAGTCAAGTCACATTTACATTTACAGCATTTAGCAGACGCCCTTATCCAGAGCGACTTACAATTGATACAGTCTTACAATCCAAGCAATTGTGGGTTAAGGGTCTTGCTCAAGGACCCACCAGTGGCAACTTGGCAGAGGTGGGATTTTAACCCTGGACCTTCTGGTCCATAGTCCAGTACCTTACCCTGTGGTACAGGCTACCACAGTTCCATCAAATGCCCTGGTATGAGGTATGTAATGTATATGGAAGACAAGCATCACTGCATTGAAGTTGATGCAACAAATACGGATGTGTGTATGAACTCAACTACAAACGTAAACTGTACCAAAGACTACAGTTAGCAAAGTCTTAGCTTATAGTTATATTCAAGTGGCTTTCACGTAAGATATTATGATTTACATTTACAGCATTTATCAGACGCCCTTATCCAGAGCGACTTACAATTGATAAGGTCTTACAATCCAAGCAATTGTGGGTTAAGGGTCTTGCTCAAGGACCCAACAGTGGCAGCTTGGCAGAGGTGGGATTTGAACCCTGGACCTTCTGCTCCATAGTCCAGTACCATGTACAACACAGCTGTATAAGTAAAACAACTTTACAGCTAGGCCCACAGCCCTAAATGAGCAAGCCTAGGGTGTCAGTGGGAAGAAGAAACTCCCTAAATGTGATGAGGAAAAAAACTTGGGAGGTCCAAGACTCAAAAAGGGACCCCATCTCCTTGGGCTAAAGCATATGTCATGTCAAAAGTGATTCGGATTCCCACTACAACCTACTACAGACTACCCGCTATCCGAAATACTAGCCCCGGCTATAATGAAGTACAAGTAATCAAATTCCAAAGTGTGTATTGGTATAACTTAGCAGAAGCAGATGGTGATCAGTATGGAATTTGTCCTCTACTCTTCTCCACTTCCTTCCTACCTGTAAATAATATAATATAACACAGTTACATTACATTTACAGCATTTAGCAAAGCGACTTACAATTGGTACAGTCTTACAATCCAAGCAATTGTGGGTTAAGGGCCTTGCTCAAGGACCCAAGAGTGGCAGCCTGGCAGAGGTGGGATTTGAACCCTCGACCTTCCGGTCCATAGTCCAGTACCTTACCCACTAGGCCATTTCCGTACAAAAACTGCTCACTTCAGGTCAGGCCATTTGGCCATTCTAAAGCATGAACTTCTTTAACCAGTCTTTGGTGAACCAATTTCCGTGCTTTCCCTTGACAGAGATGGGATTTGAACCCATACATAGTCCCATACCTTAACCACTAGGCTACCACAGTCCCACATAATATAAGAAAACAGTGTGAGAGACCATTTTGCCCTATTTATTCACCTGCAATTCTTAGGCAGAAACCAGAAGATAGGAACTACATGAGAGGTGCAAGCGCACACTCGAGAATATAAAGAGGGTGGATGATTTCCAATGGAAATAGTATGAATAGGGCTCCTTCTCTCACTGAGATTCACTGTCTGCAGAGTTTTACAGGTCAATTCAGATAGGAGGGTTCAATTGTATTGTTTGACACTACATGTACAATGACAACAGTATTTGACTTTTCAAGTACTCTCAGGTAAGACTTTTCAGGCTGTTTCAATAATCCAGTCGGTTGTTTGTTTCTACAATGCCTTTCCAAATTGTTTCCAGTGATTTAGTGAGTGGGTGTGGTCACAAGGTGTTAATAGGACACGACATAAAAACACATTCCTGGGAGAACAGTATTGGTTGCACCGTCTTATCTTCTGAGTCATTAGGGGAGCTGACTGAAAAATCTAAACTGTATTTGCTCTCTTAATATATATTTCTAAATTTTTATTAATACACCTCAAGCTGACAACGTTTATCAGTTACTTCAACTTTGCTAAAACACTGGTGGTCTAGAAGTAACGCACCAGCCCACCACCATGACCACTGCTATGGCCTTGTGATGGAGTCTCCAATTAATTAAATGATAGGCTCCAAAAGATTCGCATCATGGATGTGTGGCCCACAAATCTACAGCAATAGCGTAATGCTATCTTGTCAATACAAATATTTTTTTGAGAAATGTTTCCAGCACTTTGTCGAATCTATGCCACGAAGAATTACGGTAGTTCTAACGGCAAAAGGAGGTCCAAGTCAGTATAGCAAGGTGTACCTAGTTAAGTGGTTTGTTTTATGAACATGAGCTAGCTGCACTTTTTCACTTCCATTACATAAAAATAAGCAATTTTACTTGCATAACAATACTTGTGCTCTACTCAGTATGGCTATAATAGCGCTACTTATAAAAATCTCATGCAAACACACTTTCTGACGATTCGACAATTCGCGGCATAAGCAGCAATACTAATAGTCCATTGCAACTTACAGAACGAATCTGTCGCCATCTAGTGGTTATGATTAAAATTACAGCATTAACTTTTTATGCTCAACAATGATCAAATCATTCTGTAAAGTGTCAGAGTTGCACGTAGATCCTGGTTAGCATTCAACTCACATTTACAACAATTTAGCAGACGCCCTTATTCTGTGCGACTTATAACTGAGGCAATCTTACAAGGTCCATCCAAGCAATTGAAAGTTGCTCACAGGACCAACTGTGGCAACTAGAAGTGATGGAACCTAAACCCTCAACCTTTCAGGTCATGATATTGGTCAAATATAGGGAAAGATTAATTTATGAAAACACAGTTAACAGATATAGAGGTTGGAGTGCAAAGTTTCTTTTCATTTTTATTGGCAATTACCTTTTTTTGTAGCAACAAATTTTGAAGAAGTAGTAGGAAAGTTCCCTGGTCAGAGTTGCTAGGTTGCTGTTTTTGTAGACTAGTAAGGTAAATTTCATGGCAGGATTTGAAACTTGCGATATTTTACTTCTTATAAAATAAAAAACCCACAAAAACAATATTTGAAAATCAATTATTGGTGATTAGCAATGACTAACTCTGTTGCTTTACAGCTCGAGAGAGCCAGGCTTGGCCCTACTGTGTTACATGTATCCGAGTCTGCGTGGGCATCCTGCCATATTTCAAAGCCCTGCGATAGACAAACACCATGTCTAGTGATGGTTCCCTCCTCATGTCCTGTTAGACGCCCCCTATGATAATAATAAATGCTGATATTTGAAAATTAATTACATTTTTAAAAGCACTCCTATCTACTGATCGACTTTATCTTAGATGAGTGAATACGATTCTTGAAACAATAGTTTGACATATTAGCGACACCAACTGCAGACCACAGCAAACATAAAATGAACATTTGTCGCCATCTAGTGGCTATGATTAAAATTATCCCACACTATTTTACTTTTTAGTCCGTAATGTTGAGTGTGTGTTCCTTACAGCTGATGTTTATCGGTGAAATAATGTAAAATTCAATAAAACTAACAGAAAACAGCAACAGAGAAGATCGTTTTTATTTTGAAGGTGAAAATAAGGGAAATACAGAAAGCCATGTTACATTCACTGTTGGTTAAATTACAGACACAACCAGTAGATAATTCAGGAATCAGTGAGGCTCAGAATGGTTCAAAAGCACTGCTATAAATAGCTCTGATTCATTGTTTCAGGGTTAACCCAAGTTCTAAAGAGCATTACAAAGTGCTTTTTTAATGTTTAATAAAAGTGGCACCCAGAGTCAGTTCTGCATCATGTGGTCTCATGTGAGTTTGCATAGTTCCAGGGTAGTCTAGACTATGCTTAAGTGTAGACTAGCTTTCCTTGTCTCGATTCCCCTTCTGCTGTTGCATGATCTCCCATGTGGAGTTTGGACCCCTGTCCTGAAATAAAAATACATATACGTCAATTTTGATATTAAATAATCAATATATGGGAAACACTGCAGTATCATATATAGCATTGCTAAGTATAGAATATAATATGGAGTTTGGACAACATCCAGATCTCAAAACGTGCAATTTCACAGAAAATATCGTGCAGGGGCATCACTAGAGATTTATGAATAGAGGGGCTAAGCTTTGACTAAGGGGGTCTAGAGGTTAGCAATGCATACGAATAAGAATAATGACCCAAAAATAAAAACAAATGACCCAAACAGGTTTGCTTTATGAAACTGGCATAAATCTATTTTGTATTAGGTACAAGGTTGTGAAAAAGTGTTTGCCCCCTTCCTGATTTCCTATTTTTTTGCATGTTTGTCACACTTAAGTGTTTCAGAACATCAAACCAATTTAAATATTAGTCAAAGACAACACAAGTAACACAAAATGTAGTTTTTAAATTAAGGTGTTTATTATTAAGAGAGAAAAAAATCCAAACCTACATGGCCCTGTGTGAAAAAGTGATTGCCCCCTAAACCTAATAACTGGTTGGGCCACCCTTAGCAGCAACAACTGCAACCAAGCGTTTGTGATAACTTGTAATGAGTCTTTTACAGCATTGTGGAGGAATTTTGGCCACTCCTCTTTGTAGAATTGTTGTAATTCAGCCACGCTGGAGAGTTTTCATGCCACAGCATCTCAATAGGATTCAGGTCAGGACTTTGACTAGGCCACTCAAGTCTTCATTTAGTTTTTCTTCAGCCATTCAGAGCTGGACTTGCTGGTGTGTTTTGGATCATTGTCCTGCTGCAGAACCCAAGTTCGTTTCAGCTTGAGGTCATGAACAGATGGCCGGACATTCTCCTTCAGGATTTTCTGTTAGACAGCAGAATTCATAGTTCCATTTATCACAGCAAGGCTTCCAGGTCCTGAAGCAGCAAAGCAGCCCCAGACCATCACACTACCACCACCATATTTTACTGTTGCTATACATGTTCTTTTTCTGAAAATGCTGTGTTTACTTTTACTTTTACCAGATTGTAATGGGACACACCTTCAAATAGTTCAAAACTTTTTGGTCTCGTCAGTCCACAGAAAATGTTTTTCCCAAAAAGTCTTGGGATCATCAAGATGTGTTCTGGAATGAAAAACTGAGACGAGCTTTAATGTTCTTTTTGCTCAGCAGTGGTTTTTGTCTTGGAACTCTGCCATGCAGGCCATTTTTGCCCATTCTCCTTCTATAATGGTGGAGGCATGAACACTGACCTTAACTGAGGAAAGTGAGGCCTGAAGTTCTTTGGATGTTGTTGTGGGGTCTTTTGTGACCTCTTGGATGAGTCGTCGCTGTGGTCTTGGAGTAATTTTGGTCGGCCGGCCACTCCTGGGAAGGTTCACCACTGTTCGATGGTTTCACCATTTGTGGATAATGACTCTCACTGTGGTTCGCTGGAGTCCCAAAGCTTTAGAAATGGCTTTATAACCCTTTCCAGACTGATAGATCTCAACTACTTTCTTTCTCAATTGTTCCTGAATTTCTTTGGATCTCGGCATGATGTGTAGCTTTTAAGGATCTTTTGGTGTACTTCACTTTGTCAGGCAGGTCCTATTTAAGTGATGTCCTGATTGAGAACAGGTGTGGCAGTCATCAGGCCTGGGTGTGGCTAGAGACAGTGAACTCAGGTGTGATAAACCATAGTTATGTTTTAACAAGGGAGGCAATCACTTTTTCCACACAGGGCCATGAAGGTTTGGATTTTTTTTCTCCCTTAATAATAAACACCATTCATTCATGTTTAATAAACTGGATAACTGAACTTTTTGGACGTGACACTTGACAGCAAATAAAAAAATAGTTTCTCAATTTAATTGTTATTTATTTTTAAACAAGGAAACATCAACAACTCAAAGTCCACTACATCCCCAGCCAGATGAAAAAGAGCTATTGGTAAAAAACCCAACACAAAAACCAATAAAATGTGGCAGTACCAGCCAAAATAGCTTTTAAAATCTAATTTGGTTGGCGATGTTAATTTTTTCTTAAATCCAGTAAACACACTACATCAAATAACTTTCATTATGAGAAAACTATTGTAAATCTACTTGATTTTAATCTTTAGAACCAATAATAGACACAGGTTGAGTAATCATAATATTCTAACAACTATATAATGAAAACAGATGCGTTGGCTATATGTGAGATGTTTCCACTTGCGTTTTTCGGTGAAGAGATGCCGAGCGATGTGACAGATTAAACCTTGTTTCAAGTTCAGTGAATTTATGGGGCAGCAGCGCCTCCCCCAGGGCCTAGTGCGTCATTACATTATGAACATTGAGACAGATAGCACAGTTGTACACACGAGAATAGATAAGAAGTATTGATGATTTAAAGTAATAATGCACATTTAGTAGGGGGCGGAGGCTAGAGAATATCAGCGGTGTTGTGGATTTTAGGTGACGCATACCTGCATTTATCTATTACTAGATATAATATTTCAATTTCTTTCATATTGGTACAGAGTATTCAAAGCACAGCCTGAGCAACAGACTGAATGAAGTGCTTTTTTTTTGCAGAACATAAATCAGTCTTGTCGCACATGGTGGTAAAAAAAAAAGTACATTTGAAAGTTAGCTAGAACTGAAGTGAAATAGACATTAAGAGTCAAGATTGTAGTTCTGAGTCAAACATCCTTTAGGACAACGCTTCTAAAAGAAGTTCAAGTCTTTTTATTGTTAGGTCTCAGACTACAATTTCAATAAACAGAACAAAGGAAAGCTTACTTTAATGTGCACTCCCAGGGGCACAAGATCGTTCCGTAGGTCATCGCAGGCCTTTAGTAAAGGCGTTCTATCTGGCCGCGGTTTCTTCCTCTGAGGCACTTTGCTGGGTTGAAGGTCCTGAGTGGAATCATCCTCAACAGAGAGAGCAAAGTTTCGGACCTCACTACGGAATCGCACCAGCTGCTCCACCACGTTGTGCAGTGTGCTGACTGACTCGGCGCCGGGTGATTCCTAAAAGAATCAGTTCAGTCTGAAATCAATAATAGTTGGGATTTTCTTGTTTGAACTACATTTTCATTTGACTATATAGAAATAGTTTCCATTAGAATAACACAGTGAGGCCATATGAGTGCAAATTATAAACTTCAACAGAATGCATTTCTTAATTTGTAATAATTCAACAACATTACTTTCATCAGGTCTGATCTTATTTCTGGCAGCACAACATTTCACTGCCCATTCTCTGACAGAGGGCTGCCAATTAAAAAGAACAATTCCAATTTGGGATCAAATATTAATTTTATTAAGCACCTTCATAAGAAACAGCATCTTGGTATGGGTTTTTAACTTGGCCTTGATCACTTGTCTATGGAGAATAATTGTATCCAATGTAGTGTGATTTCATAAGCCACTTTAGTAGGTATACAGCGGTGCTTGAAAGTTTGTGAACCCTTTAGAATTTTCTATATTTCTGCATAAATATGACTTAAAACATCATCAGATTTTCCTTTCTCCAAACACAACGCTTTTCTTTTAAACCAAAAAGTTCTATTTTGGTCTGATCCGTCCACAAAACATTCTTCCAGTAGCCTTCTGGCTTGTCCACGTGATCTTTAGCAAACTGCAGACGAGCAGCAATGTTCTTTTTTTAGAGCAGTGGCTTTCTCCTTGCAACCCTGCCATGCACACCATTGTTGTTCAGTGTTCTTCTGATGGTGGACTCATAAACATTAACATTGGCCAATGTGAGAGAGGCCTTCAGTTGCTTAGAAGTTACCCTGGGCTCCTTTGTGACCTCACCAACTATTACACGGCGTCCATGATCTGGAATACTGATTCATCTGACCACAATACACTGTGTGATGGTCCATCCTATGTTCCAGCCTCCATGTGCAGAGAAGTCAATGCCGCTTCTGGACATAGTTAACATAGGGCTTGTTTTTTGTACAGCAATGTTTTCAGTGGCATTTGTGAATGGAACTCCATATTGTGGTACTTAAAGGTTTGCCAAAGTAATCCCTTGCCCATGTGGTTCTATCAGCTATGCAGTGCCATCTGAGGGATCGGAGATCATGGGTCTCCAGCTTAGGCTTGCGCCCTTGCCCATTGCACACTGAAATTCCTCCAGATTCCTTGAATCGTTTATATAGTATGTACTATAGAGGAAGAGATGTGTAAACCCCTTCCTATATTTCTTTGAAGTGCATTTTAAAACATTTAAATAATTATCTTACTCATTTGTTGACAAACTGGAGATCCTCTGGCCATCTTTGCTGCTCAAAGACTAAGCCTTTAATAGATACTGCTTATGTTCTCAATCATAACCATCACCTGTTGACATCACTTGTTTAAATCATTTCATTATTCAGTTTTTTACCACATTACTAGCCCTAAATTGCCCTCATCCCAACTATTTTTGGAATGTGTTGCAGCCTTGAAATGCAGGAATGGATGGACATATTAACAAATGAAATTAAGTTGACCAGTGAAAATATGAACTATTTTGGGTTCATACATGTCTGCAATGAAATAAAAGTCAAAGTAAATGTATGACACAATACATTTTTGTTTGTTTGTTTTACATTTTCCATACTGTCCCAACATTTTCTGATTCGGGGGTGTATTTGATTTAGTTCTTACCTTTCCGTCTAGCAGATCGATACCAAGAACATCCATGATATCCCTGATATAAGACAGCATTGCTCCAAATACTGCAGGACTCCTAGAACTCCCATCAGTCTTTAAAGAGGCAGAAAGGCAACATTATTCATAGCTGAAAATGTGTAAATAAAGCTCCAGGATTATTACTGTTACAGAAAACTGGCAATACATAAAGATAAACAGCAATGTACCATTTTGGCCATGTGTTTACAGTAAAAAAGTTTCTGATTGGCTGGGAGATCTGCTTTACATTCCATAAAAGGTCATCTCTGAAATTACATTAAGCGTCTCATCAATCTAAATCAACTACCTTTGACTCGTCTCTGTCACATGACAGTTTAGTTATGCTGTTATGCTGAGTACCTGCTTGCAGTGTTACTATTTTTTTACTGATTTTAATAACTAATAAATCTTAATCGTAATAAATCTTTTCTTATACAAAATACACAAAGTATTAAAGAAAAAAAATCCTGACTTTGATAGATTGCACAGCTAAATGTATGTGAACAAAATCAATCAACAAAAAGCATTACGCCATAAAACTCACCGGCCAACATCATAAACACCATAGTAACCACCAGGGATACCATAGCAACACCACTGCAGCACCATAGCAACCAACTAGCAACAGCATAGTAACACCCTAGCAACCATGTGGGACACCATAGCAACCATCAGGACATTTTAGCAACCACATATCATCCACTTAGCAACACCACAGCAACCACCTAACAACCACCTAGCAACACCTTAGCTACCACCTAGCAACATCATAGAAACACCATAGTAACCACCAGGGATAGCAATCACCTGGGATAACATAGCAAGACTGTAACAACCACCTAACAAAACCACAGCAGCACCATAGCAACCACCTGGAATACCGTAGTAACCACTTAGCAACAGCATAGTAACACCATAGCATCCCATGTGGGACACCATAGCAACCATCAGGACATTTTAGCAACCACATATCAACCACTTAGCAACACCATAGCAACCACCTGGAATACCGTAGTAACCACTTAGCAACATCATAGAAACACCATAGTAACCACCAGGGATAGCAATCACCTGGGATAACATAGCAACACTGTAACAACCACCTAGCAACCACCTGGAATACCGTAGCAACCACATATCAACCACTTAGCAACACCATAACAACCACCTGGAATACCGTAGTAACCACTTAGCAACATCATAGAAACACCATAGTAACCACCAGGGATAGCAATCACCTGGGATAACATAGGAACACTGTAACAACCACCTAGCAACCACCTGGAATACCATAGTAACCACTTAGCAACAGCATAGTAACACCATAGCAACCATGTGGGACACCATAGCAACCATTAGGACACTTTAGCCACCACATATCAACCACTTAGCAACACCACAGCAACCAACTGGGACACCACAAGAACTGGTTGCCAAAACTTTATAGATTGGGTTTTCATTTCCGTTTTCATAAAGACAACGCCTGCAAGCAAAAGCAATCCAGTTTCGGCCTGAGGGTCTTGAATTCACTGCGCATAAGCAGAGGTACACCCTGGCAGGGAGCCAGTCCATCACAGCGTTCTGTAAACAAACCACCTGACCTTCAAGTTGCAAGACAGGATTTGAACCAAAGCCCTCAGGAACCACTGTTTCTTGCATTTGGCTCTTAGCACTTAGCAGAAGTGCTGTCCATATGCAAGCAAGCCCCATGAAGAAAGTGCCATCCTATAAAAGTGGAGTTTCTCACAGCAGCAAAGGGAGGGGACCCATGGTCTTGGATGTGGTTTTTGGGCATCAGATGTACACAAACCTTCGGCCATATAGTAGACTGCTTACCTTTGTAACAGGCTGAAGCTGACAGTTGCCATGATAAATGAGGCTCATGATGGCATCCATTGCCTTTGGTGTGTCAAAGTCATCCGCTAGAGCAGATCGCACAGCGGCCTGTGTATGAGATAAGCTAAACGCAAAGCAGCATCATGTCACCACATGCAAACCTGTTCGATTAAGCCAAGTGATTTTGTTTATTACAAGTCAATATACAAAAACCTATTTTACCTACCTCTCCCATAACAAGCCTTCATCTATGCTTTGGCACTGTACATGGCCCTGCATGTAGGCCTGGGCATTATGAATAAAGGAAGTGATGGTTGATAGTGTGGAGCAAGCATCATTCATACTGGTATTACTGTAGTCAATTGCTGGGAGATAAAGAAGAATTTAACGTTATAAGGGAAATCCTCACTTTTAATGTGTATTTCAAATGTAATACAATTACTGTTTCATTAAACTCCATACAACCTTTAGAAAAAGCAGTGCTCCAGCTAAATTGTTCTGTTAATGGTCATAGAAGCATGGTTGGTATTATACCAAGCTTACCTGATCTGTACTTGGCTAATAAGCAAAACAGTCTGAACTCATTGGCAGTGTATGACTGTAAGAAATCCTACAAAACAGAAAAAAAATTCCACTATGACACTTCTTCATACACCTTGATTTGAAAGAAGTAATGCAAAAAATATGAAAGTCATAAGATCAGCCAACACATTCTGCCTAAACTAATAACACACAAGCAATTGTACCTTAATGCCTTTACTGAACACATTAATTAAACAATCACAATGCAGGCTGGGAAAAGATGATCTGCAGGACTAATGCCTTTAACAAAAGTCAGGTTTATGTTAATGAGATGAAAGGAGGTTTGGGTTGTAAAGGTGGTCTGTGTTCAAAAACAGAAAGTCCTCGTAAATCTTTCAAAGAACGGCAGCAGTTCTTAATGGAAATATCTACAATGACAGCTTAAGAAGTTTGTTCACTAATCCACAATATCCCAAACTGTGTTCAATCAGAAGACACACTTTATTTTGATACTCTGTCTATGAGGGACGTCCTGCAAATCACTGATGCCAGAACTAAATGATGAGCAGGACATCCAAACATCACAGAGTGCAGTGTATTAATGTGGTGAGAAAAAGAAGTCAGTGGTTTAAGACTACTCTGAAAATATCTATGCACAGATTCCCACGTCATTGATTCGAGACTCGATTCGAATTCACACATCAGAGACTCAAGACTCGACTTAGACTCACATGGAACAGACTCAAGGCTCAACTCGGACTCACACAGCAGAGACTCGACTCGACTCGCAAGCCACCGACTTGAGACTCAGTCCCACAGGCTAAAGATTCGACTCAGACTTGCACGCCATAGACTTGGCACTTGACTGGGACTCACTCACCAGAGTCTTAAGGCCTAACTTGAATTCAGACAATACAGACCCAAGACCTGATGCAGACTCACGCCAGAGAATTGAGTCTAGACTCGGACTCACGCGCCAGAGAATTGAGTCTGGACTCGGACTCACGCGCCAGAGAATTGAGTCTGGACTCGGACTCACAACGCGCCAGAGAATTGAGTCTCGCTCGGACCTCACGCTCAGAGAAATTGAGTCTCGAATCGTAACTCCGCTCCAGATAATTGAAGTCCCTCGCTCGGACCTCAAGCGCCATATAATGAGTCTCGACTCGGACTCCACGCGCCGAGAATTGAGTCTCGACTCGACTCACGCGCCCAGAGAATTGAGTCTCGAACTCGACTCACACGCCAGCAGAATTTGAGTCTCGACTCGGACTCACACGCCAAGAATTGATTCCGACTCGGACTCACCGCCAGAGAAATTGAGTCTCGACTCGGACTCACACGCCAGAGAATTGAGTCTCACTCGGACGCAACTGCCCAGAATTGAGTCTCGACTCGGACGCACACGCCAGAAGAAATGAGTCCTCGACTCGGCTCACACGCCAGAGAATTTGAGTCCTCGACTCGGCCCTCACAACGGCCAGAGAATTGAGTCTCGACTCGGGACTCACACGCCAGAAATTGAGTCCGACGCGGAACCTCACACTCCATAGATTTCGTCCTCGACTCGGACTCACACGCCAAAATGAGTCTCGACTCGGGACTCACACGCAAGAATGAGTCTCGACTCGGACTCACGCGCCGAGGAATTGAGTCTCGATTCTCGGACTCACTCGCCAAGAATGGAGTCCTCGACTCGGACCAACGCGCCAGAGAATTGAGTCCGACTCGTACTCACGCCCAGAGAATGAGTCTCGACTTCGGACTCACGCGCCCAGAGAATTGGAGTCCGGACGCGGACTTACGCGCAGGAATTGAGATCTCGACTCTGACTCACGCGCCATAGTAATTGAGTCTAGACTCGGACTCACACCCCAGAGAATTGAGTCTGGACTCGTACTCACACCCAGAGAATTGAGTCTAGACTCACACGCCTAAGAATTGAGTCCTGGACTCGGACCTCACACCCAGAAGAATTGAATCTGGACTCGGACTCCACGCCAGAGAATTGAGTCTGGACTCGACTCACACGCCAGAGATTGGAGTCTGGACTCTCGACTCACACGCCAGAGAATTGAGTCTGGACTCGGACTCACACGCCAGAGAATTGAGTCGGACTCGGACTCACACTGCCAGAGAATTGAGTTGGACTCGGACTCACACGCCAGAGAACTGAGTCTGGGACTCGGACTCACACGCCAGAAATTGGAAGTCTTGGACTCGGACTCACACGCCAGAAGAATTGAGTCTGCCCGGACTCACACGCCAGAGAATTTAGTCTCGACTCGGACTCACACCCAGAGAATTGATTCTCTACTCGGACTCACACGCCAGAAGAATTGAGACTCGACTCTGGACATACACGCCCCCCCCAGGGGAAAAACCTAGTCTGACTCGGACTCAACGCCGAGAATTGAGTCTTGGAACTCGGACGCACAGCCATAAAGAATTTAGTCCTGGACTCGACTCACACGCCAGAGAATTGAGTCTGGACTCGGACTCACAACGCCAAGAAATTGAGTCTAGACTCGGACTCCACACTCCGCCAGAGAATTGAGACTTCGACTCGGGAACATAACACGCCAGAGAATTGAGGTCTGGACTCGACTCACAACCAGAGAATTGAGTCTGGACTCGGACTCACACGCCAGAGAATTGAGTCTAGACTCGGACTCACACGCCAGAGAATTGAGTCTAGACTTGGGCCCACCTGCCAAAGTCACTAGACTCGCGGCATAGACTTGACACTTTACACAGACTCACACGTCTGAGTCCCTAGACTTGACTCGGACTCACAAAACAGAGACCTGAGTCTCGACCTGGCCATATACAGCAGAGACTTGACTGCACTCACAAGCCTCGAGACTCAATTCAGTCTCACAGGCTAAAGATTCGACTCAGACTTGCACGCCATAGACTTGGCACTTGACTGGGACTCACTCACGGCCTCACCGGAATTCAGACACTACAGACCTCAGACCTGACACAGACACACACCAGAGACTTGAGTCTCGACTCGGGCTCACAAGCCAAATAATTGAAACTCGACTCTGATTCACGCCAGAGTCACTAGACTTAACACAGACTCACACGACTTGAACCTCAACTCGGACTCACACATCTGAGTCCCTAGACTTGACTCAGACTCACAAAACAGAGACCCAACACTCGACTCAACATGCTAAGACTCAACTCTGACTCTGACGCACAACAGAGACTCAAAACTCCAGACGGATTTGAATTCCAGAGACTCGAATTCCTTCAGACTCTACTCAGACTAGCACAGCAGAGATTTGAGACTTGATTTAATTTGCATGAAGTAACTAACGAACATATCCGGAATGCAGCCCTTAACCTATGTGAGATACTGTGCTCATGCAAGAAACTCCAGAATGGTCTTAAATTCTTCATTCTTGTACAATTCACCAGCCACAGGAAACAATGTTGCTATTAAAATAGGTTCACACATTTTTCCAGCCCTGAACTATGAAGGACCTATAATTTTATTCCACATAGATGTGAAAATACTTGTTTGTATGTTCTTAAGGCAAAATACGTTACGGACTTTGGTAGCCTAGCGGTTAAGGTACTGGACTCTGGACCATAAGGTCCAGGGTTCAAATCCCACCTCTGCCAAGCTGCCACTGTTGGGTCCTTGAGCAAGACCCTTAACCCGAAATTGCTTGGATTGTAAGACTCTGAATAAGGGCGTCTGCTAAATGCTGTAAATGTAATGTAAACATCCTATCATAAACACATTAATCCGGGTAACTTTCTCTTTTAAGTGTATAGATAATTGTGTTTAGTGTACTGAAAAGCACTTTACCTTAATTGTAATATAATTTTTCAGTGACTTTGACATCTTCTCTGCACTGCCTTTCAAATGAAGGTGTCCTGAAAATAATATAATAAACCTTTTTTTAATGCCTGTTTCTAAAAATCCCAGGTCTACAGTAAAAATGTTGCCATTCACTACAAATTTCCCCAAATACCCCACCCGTCAAATACCTAAAGTGCCAAAAGTAAAGCCACAGCTGAAACATGGATAACCATAAGATGAACCGATGCAGCTTTGCTACGCTGTACAGCTCCAGGTGTTACCTGAGTGCAGGAAATAGTTCCCCCACTGCTCACACTTGTGGTAGGCCTCACACTGCGCAATTTCATTCTCATGGTGAGGAAACGCCAGGTCTATCCCTCCTGAGTGGATGTCCAAGTGGCTCCCAAATACAGAGCTATCGAAAGAAGCAGTGTCATTTCATGACGTGGGAATTTAAACTAATATCAAAGTACACTTATGATTCAGTATTTCACAGTAGCTCAGCAGTTCAACATCTGAGGGCCGTCACACACCAGACATGATTTTTCATGCAAATTATTCGAACATCAGTAAAAGAATTCGAGCTTGTGTATAATGATGGTATCCTCAACAAAATACAGGCAAAATGCAACCTTACTTCAGTCACCCTCTCTTCAATTTCTGCCTTTTCACACTTGGCACAAGAACGAGTAAAAACATGGTGTTTTTATCTTCATTTTTCTTTGCCCTCTGTTGTTCCTTTTCCTCCTCGGAACCACAGTGGCAATGTTAATAATAATGACCAATACTAGGACAGACCTCCTAAATCAAATGATGGTGTTCACGCTAAAAACTGTCGTAGCCTAGTGGTTAAGGTACTGGACTCTGGACCAGAAGGTCCAGGGTTCAAATCCCACCTGTGCCAAGCTGCCACTGTTGGGTCCTTGAGCAAGGCCCTTAACCCAAAAATTGCTTGGATTGTAAGACTGTATCAATTGTAAGCGTCTGCTAAATGCTGTAAATGTTTATTTCTCTACCTTAATACTTTGGACTGTGGTAGCCTAGCGGTTAAGGTACCAGACTCTGGACCAGTAGCATCTCCCACAGCATCTTGTGGAAGGTGATACAGTCGAGAGGCTTTCTCCCATCCCACAAACAGTGGAACCTGCTCCCTTATTCTTTGTTTCTATACTCTTTGGACTGCGGTAGCCTAGCGGTTAAGGTACTGGACTATGGACCACAAGGTCCAGGGTTCAAATCCCACCTCTGCCAAGCTGCCACTGTTGGGTCCTTGAGCAAGACCCTTAACCCACAATTGCTTGGATTGTAAGACTGTATCAATTGTAAGTCGCTCTGGATAAGGGTGTATGCTAAGTTTTATAAATGTATTTTAAAAGTTTTAGACAGTGAAACTCGGATTGGATATGCCCAATACCAACATTTGCATTTTTCTACTTGCAGGAAAGGGATGGTTCGTCTTTTCCATTTTTGTTTGCTGTGTCAAAAATTTGAAGCAGGCAGCAAAATTCTATCTTAAAAAACTCTCTCACATCCAGTGTGTATAGCATATTTCACATTTTTCACTGCTTTTTCGCGTCACGTTCGGTGTTTAGGCCGAGTATTAAACAAAATAGCTGCTCACCTGGCAATAGTAGAGCACTCAATGTGCCAGCCAGGTCTTCCTCTTCCCCAGGGAGACTCCCAGTACGGTTCATGTGGCTTAGTGGCCTTCCAGAGAGCAAAGTCCCGAGGATCCCTTTTATCCTTGCTGCCTGAGAGACAAACCAGTCTGGATCATCTAAAGTCATACCTGCACACCCTCTCTAGAAAGTAATAAAGGAAAAAAATCCACCCTGTACAAGCTGCGAATACACGAATTTATAATACATCCGTTCAATTTTGTGATATAAAACAGTTATTCATAAGTAGGATGTCATGCGTAATAAAATATAGTATTACGCTATAGTATTACTAATATATTGCTCTCTTAAACTCTAAACTTTTAGACTGAATGGGAGGGGGGTCTAAGAGCAGTATTGTAAAGGCAGGATAATGACCCAAAACACAGCTCAAAGCTTTGCAACATCCCCTTGAAGACCAAAGAAGATCAATGAGCGCTGACTGTCATGGACTTTTCTCCGTAGTCACCTTATCTATACCCCAGCAAGCATTCATGGGGGCACTTGAAGACTGAGAAAGACAAGCATTCAGTAGCACCACAAGATGCTCTTTCAAATATTGTGAAATCATGCTGGGATAACATGGATCATCAGCAACTTTTCACTCAATGCTATGCTGATGTTATGATCTGTAACGAAAACAAATTTCACTAGTGCTCTCAGACTTTTAGCCACCGCTGTACAGTACTTTGTTTTAAGTTTCACTGAAGGATAAGCAAGGCTAAACGTGTAACAATATATGCCCATACCTGATTCCCCAGAAGCATTTCCAATGTTCACAAGTTTGCCATAACGACTGAAAATGGACCGAGTATCAAAGTAGACGTCCCCTGTGTTACAAAGAGCATCCTTTCACACAACAGATTACAAGAACAATACATTTTGATTGCAAAAGAATTTGATTAGGGTATCTCATGCCCACTTAATTCAACATTTACATTTAAAGCATTTAGCAGACGCCCTTATCCAGGGCGACTTACAGGTACAGTCTTACAATCCAATTGAGGGTTTAGGACCTTGCTCAAGGATTCAACAGTGGCAGCTTGGCAGAGGCGGGATTTGAACCCTGGACCTTTTGGTCCATAGTCCAGTACCTTAACCGCTAGGCTACCACAGTCCTACAAATTCAGGGTCACCAATCCTGAACTGGCTACAAGTCCATCAAAGAGCACATGCATGCACACCATAACGCTCACTCCCTCAAATATTAGTTATTAGTTCATCATTATTCCGTTAGTCAAAGTGAACCTTTCATTGACTTTTACTACAGCTAGCTGCTGTAAGATGAACAGAGATCTTCTTTGTGAGCCTTTTCTCTTCTCTTGCAGTCAGTAATGTCCACTTGCACCTTCCATACTCCAGGTGTTACATGCAAGACCCCTGACCATTAACTGCTTGGACTGTACATTGTAAGATTGTATCTGTATCATTTGTACATTGGATACAGTGACATTAATATATACAGTATATGCAGGCATCATTTTACCGTATCGATACTATTGGACCCTTGCTTGCCATTGCAACAGAGAAGATAAACTTACCTTGACTTGTGGAATAAGCATGGCCGTTCCTGAGGATGCCTTCAATGAAGGCTACAATCTGAGGGACATTCTCTGTGACTCTCATATACACGGTGGGTGGAGAAACCTAAAGCAGACAAACAAGAAAACACCTATGGCACCACGGACACTTTATTTATTTATTATATACCCTTACCTGGTACAAACTAGGGCTATATGCGAATCAAATGCTGCACCTTCAGAGCCAACATGTCTCTTTTAAACTCCTCTTCATACATTCTTGCCAGCACAAATGGTGAGATATTCTCCTATGTGGAAACAATCAGTATAGTATTGCGAACGTAAGGCAAAATTGATACTGATTACTGATCAAATATTACATTTATATCATTTTTCAGAGTGACATAATCTTACAACATACAATGCAAGCAATTGTGAGTTAATAGTCTTGACTAAGAACCCAACAGTGCTAGACTATGGTCAATAGTCTAGTATTTTATCTGCTGAGTCAACACTGCCCATTTGCAATTTACAATGCAAGTCAAAGTACACTTGCCTCAAGGCCTCTCTGGATGATCTTGTCATCGATGTCAGTAATCACCATGGCATGAGTTACGTTTATCCCAAACACCCGCGTTAAAATTCTCTGCAGAATGTCAAATCTGACGTAGGAGCTTTTTGGAGGAAAGAACAGAGAGGTCATTCAGGAAATTGACACAGAATAAAATGAAGCTGTACAAATGCTCTGTTAGTATATGTTAGGACATGTAAACACATATGTACACGTTTTACGAATGACACAAATTCACACTAACTGTGTCACTGCCTGTTCAGTATCTGGAAGTACAAGTCGTGACATAATAACCTCACGCAGTTGCTGCAGATTTGTCAACTGCACATCCATGATGCAAATCTCCCATTCCACCACATCCCAAACGTGCTCTATTGAACTGAGATCTGGTGACTGTGGAGGCTATTTCAGTACAGTGAAGTGACTGTCATGTTCAAGAAACCAGCTTGAGATGATATGAGCTTTGCGACATGGCCTGTTATCCTGCTGGAAGTAGCCATCAAAAGGTGTGTACACTGTGGTCATAAAAGGATTTACATAAAAGAACTGGCAAGGACCCAAAGTGTGCCAAGAAAATATCTCACACCACATCACCACCATCATCAGCCTGACCCATTGATGCAGGGCATGGTGGATCCATGCTTTCATCTTGTTTACACCAAATTCTGACCCTACCATTCGAATCTTGCAGCAGAAATCAAAACTCATCAGACCAGGCAACAATTTTCCAATCTTCCATTGTCTAATTTTGGTGTTTGAAAGTGTTTTTCTGTTTTTCAGAAGACTGTGCGTGAAAATCCCAGTAAATCAGCAGTTCCTGAAATACTCAGACCAGCCCATCTAGCCCCAATAACCATGCCACGTTTTAAGTCACTTAAATCACCTTCTGTTTGAACTTCAGCAGGTCCTCTTGACCACGTCTACATGCCTAAATGCATCGAGTTCCTGCCTTGTGATTGGCTGATTGAATATTTAAGTTAACAAACAGTTGTACTAATGTTACAGTATTTAACCTGATGCCACGGACTTACCATGCATGACCGAGATGAGCATGATCATAAACCGTGGGTCCACAACTGTACCTGCACAGAACAGAGCATTTACATGAAATAAACTGAACAAACATCACACTGTATGTACACCACACACAACACACCCTAAAACTGCCTTACCAGGTTGCCAATTTTTCCTGGGCCAGAATTAGGGGTTCCTTCTGTTTGGTGAGGCTGTTGAAAGTTTGAATTCCAGTGTCGTATCCAGTTGGTCTGATCCATTTATTCCTGACTTCAGGACACAGTGTCCGATTCTGCACTGCTAAATGGTTTTTTGGTGTTTTGTGTAATCCACAGCTGAACCTCAGGCTGTAGCTCCACACTGCATTTCTAACCAGGGTCCTGAAGAGCTTCATCTTCACTAAATTGGGCTGATTGTTAACCGTTTGTAATCTGCATTATTTTACGGGCTTATTTACACTACAGCACCAAACTGGATTTTCTGTACACTCTATATTTATAGCCACGTGTTCATATGACAGGCGAAATGTGCACATATAACAAATCAAACTGACGTGTGATGGTCAAAACGTAGCCATGTGAGTCCTATCTAAACATCTACCTCTGCTCAAGACTGTTGACAGCAAATTCAAGATGGCCGCTTTGGCTGTATCTCAAATAACACTCCAATCCCTATAGTGGTACACTAAATAGAACACGAAATAATGTCATCCACCGTGATATGTAGTGCACTAGGTAGAGTCTGCCTTTCTTCTTGTCAGTTAATTGGTGCTCTGCCGCCACCAACTGGACTGGAGTGTAGAGTTCCGTGTTTGCTATACCGTAGTTATAGATGCTAACAGTCACAGACAACCAGAGTTAAAGTTTCAAAATTCAGTTTTTCACTCTGTAATAATCTGTTATATTTATTTTTCTTTGTTTAGCCTTACTGCGCAATGTATTTTTTAAACAGTTATTTAAACAGTATAATCATTTTCACCCATCAGACAGGGAAACTACGCCTGAAAAATACATTTCATACCGATTTTAATAATCACTAAAAGATTTTTAAAGTAATGTTTGTAGTGCCATTGCAGTGATTATTTTATAATATTTCACACATATTGTCAGGTTTTTAACATTCTTCAGCAATTCGGTTACTGCTGTGACTAATAAGTTTCATGTAGCACAAATGCTTTAAATAAAAAAACTAAGGAGATTGATGAAATGACTGGAATTGGGTTAAGAACTATCCGACGTATTGTTAAGACTTGGAAGGATATTGGTGAACCGTCGCCTTCGCAGAAGAAATAGTAAGAAGGGAAGGGAAGCACATTGAGCAATGCACCCATCATCCATTGTTTATGCCTTTGAAGACAGTGTTATTATCTGGGGTTTCTTCAGCTGGTCAGCTCTAGGGTCAGCCAACTACCTGAATATACTGAATGAACAGTTTATCTCATCAATGGATTTTTATTTTTTCTCTGATAGCACTGGTATATCACAAGACAACAATGCAAAGACTGATTTGGCTCAGATTATGAAAGAGTGGTTCTGGGAGCATGAGTAATCATTTTCAGACATTTGCCACCAGAGTCTGACCTTTATCCCATTGAAAGTCTTTGGGATGTGCTGGAGAAGACTTTGGGGTTCGACTTTCCTGTTGTCTATACATGTTCTCAGCCAAAAACAAGCAGTGCACGTCTAGACGGAAATAAATTTCTGATGTTGTATAACGTTGTAAAAACAATCCCATGGTGAATGCATGCCGTACCCAAGGCTAAAGGCAGTCCAATGAAATATTAGCATGTGAGACGCACACATTACATATACATGTAAGACCCACGTTTTATTATAAAGACATATCTAAATACATTGTCACCCCCAGAGTCTTTATAAGATATATCAAAGCTATTTTACCTGTAAACCCTGCTTAAACAAACAGTAAAAACCAGCATAAGTTGTGTTTAGGATAGCTGTATGTTTCTCAACCAGTGTTACCAGACCATGCAAGACCATGCCAGTTCACTAGTGAAACCTGCACCACACCAACACTAACCCTGGTCAGTTTGGACCAACGTGGAACTTTTTGACCAGCATACCAATATACGATATATGCTGATTTAGCTGGGATGTTAGTATGTCGTTGTTAACTGTCATGATAGTTGAGGTGTAGCCGACGTGTGGGACTGTGGTGGCCTAGCGGTTAAGGCACTGGACTATCAACCAGAAGGTGCAGGGTTGAAATCCCACCACGCTGCCACTGTTGGGTCCTTGAGCAAGGCCCATAACCCACAATTGCTTGGATTGCATCACCGTATCAATTGTAAGTCGCTCTGGATAAGGGTGTCTGCTAAATAACATAAATGTAACTGTTTCTGCTGTGAAGTTTCAGATGCATTTATGCCTGTTGACCAGTTGATGTCGCCATTGTTCTGATTTAAGCGTTGTTTAGAGCGCTCAATTACGCCCCCACAAACATTTGACATTTACTTAATCACATAGGTAAACGATAAATGGCAAGTGTGTGTACGTATATATGAATGTTTTATTAAACACGCCATAATCGTCCGACGTTTTATTCACACCACAGCCATAATTGTCCAACGTTTTATTCACGCCATAAGCGTTTCTCCGTTGCCAAACCTCAGGGTTGTGTGATCCAAACCAAGCCATGTTCACTAGTTAGTGCGCTAGGGGGTGTTGTACACAAAACACATAAAGCATGAAACCGATTCAGAGTGCACTTTGCAGGGAGTACGATGCCATTTGAAGCCAAACCGTTGACGTCCATACAAGCCCCGCCCATTCAAACGTCATTGGCCGAGCACAGCTGATACGAAATGGCTACAACACCGAAGGTACATTCATAGTTATTACCGTTACCGCGTACAGCACAACAAACAATAACTTAGCCTCATTTGCAGTCAGCCCACGTCACGGCCTCCATCCACGGTCCAACCAACACTTTTCGCACTAACTAATACAGTCCTCAAGTGAAGCAGTTCAGCCAGCCGCAACCTTTTTACACCCCATAACTCAATAACCGGTCTGTAAAGGCTGATGATCGGTTTAATCGGTGATCTATGAATCCACACAGCCTGCTGATCATTAAAACCAGTTTGATAAGCGATCACTGAATTATAGATTTAGAGAGATCATGAAATCCGCTCGTCCTTTCTGGAGTTGGCGCATGCGCATTGGCAGACAGTCTGTTCCCCCAAGTGTTTGAAACTAGCCGGAGGATCTGATGTCCACGCTGGATCAACTAATGCGACACGGACATTTCCACTACGGTTTGAGAAACCATCTACATGTTTCACGCCACCGCCCTTCTTTTAACTTACGGCCTTTATACAGGACACGCTTTGATTTGTGCTTGAAGTTTTCCATCTTGTGCTGGTAGGGCGGTTTTTGCAGGATAATCCCCTGTTTCTGTCCGTTGTATGGACAAATTCCGGTGAAGAGTCCGATCGAAAATGCTGAACACTGCCAGTTGGGATCCACTACATGTTACTAACTATGTAGCTGAATATATGGACTTGGTCGAATCGTTGCCGTTCGACCTACAAAGAAACGTGTCTCTGATGAGAGAGATCGACTCCCAGTACCAAGGTAATCCTTTTTGTTTTGCTCGTCGTGCGCTTGTTTTAACGTTGAATCGTTACATGTGTGATGTGGAAGGAGGAAAAGCCTGTGGATCGGACACAATGGGTTTCTGCAGTTCTGTTAGTCCATTACAAAGCGTCTACAACAAATCTGCTTCGATCATTCGTCTTGTCGCTGTAGGTGAACATTTCGGTACAACGTTTCATTTAATACAGACAAACATTAACAGCCTTAAGTATGGACGGTGATTTGAGGCTCATGTAGTCTACTGTGCTAAACCTGTTTTTGTTTTCCCACTTTGTGTTCGATGGAGTCCCCAGTTTTAGACAAAAATATTTACATTCGTGCTGCCTTTCATTGTAGACTTGCTGAACCAAGCCCTTTAACAGTTTTTACAAATGAAGAATGGATCGATACGACAAAACAAAGCCTTGAAGCCGACGACTGAGGGACTGTAAATCTGTTGTGTCCTCATCTTTTGTATTATGTTCGACTCGACGCTTCACAAAAGGAGCAAACACTCCCTCTAAACGTTTTCAACCTTCTGACACCGAAAGTGTTTCTCAACTTTGCGCCAAGTGCAAATATGATCTCAACGACCTCATTATTAGACGTTAAGCCCAGCGTAGGTCGGCGCTCTAAAGCAGCTCAATCAATGCCCTGCCGTCGTACAGCAATAAATGCTGAGCGCCGCTACAGCTTTTATACGGCAAGCTCTAGACTCCGCCCACATCGGCTTCTGATTGGCTGACAGAGGTGTATATGCTGGTCACGTCTTTCGTAGACGGGCAGCAATTGGCATCAGAAGTGTCAGTAAATGAGTTATCCCGCCCCTTACCGGCGCAGCAGGGCGAGTTCAGAACGGTGATTGGTGTCGTATTTTCAGTGTGTGCGTGCGTAAACCGTTCAGCCGTAACATTAAAACCACCTGCCTAATATTGTGTAGCCTCCCCCCGTGCCGCCAAGGCTCTGACCCATTAAGCAGATCCTTTAAGTTCTGAAAGTTGAGAGGTGGGGCCTCTATGGATCGGACTTGCTCGTCCAGCCATCCCATTGAGGTCTGGGAATTTTTGGAGGCCAAGTCAACACTTTAAGCTCATTGTCTCGTCTTTAAACTATGTCCAGACCATTTTTGCAGTGTGTGGGTGCATTATCCTGTTGAAAAAGAAACTTATTAGGGAATAAAGCTGCCATGAAGGGGTGCACTTGGTCTGCAACAATGTTTAGGTAGGTGGTACGTGTCAAAGTAACATCCACATGAATGTCAGGACCAAGGCATACCTGCAGAGCATTGCCCAGAGCATCACATTGTCAGTGGATTTAATATGATGCCTGTTTTTTGTTTGAAAATGTATTTCTTTATTAACACAATGTCAACACTGAAGGATAGATCCATTACATGAGCAAGACCAAAAAAAACCCATGTGAACATGGGGCGAACATGCAAACTCCTCACAGGTGGAGTCTGGGGACAGAATTGAAGCAGGGATATCTGGAACTGTGAGACAACAGCGTTAACCACTTGCACCATTGCGCCACCCCATGTTATGGCTTGTTGCATGTGTGGAAGCTAAAGCTTTTATGTGAAAAACAAAACCAAAGTGTTTTTAACTCACTCAGGTCTAAATGTCAAAGGTTGCATTGTTAGAATTATGTACATACTATAATACACGGTGAGCAGAAGATCCTTACAAATATAGTTGTGTGTGTCTGCCTGTCTGTGTGTAAGTGTGTAAATATGGCTGAAGGTGGAGTCTGTTTCTTGTCTTTATGCCAAGAGCTTCAGTGCACAAGTTCTAAAAGTTCAATGTCAAGCGGGGTTCAGCCTCTGTGCCATGTCCAAACACAAACACCTTTCCCCGAACAGAAAACATGTACCTTAATATTATCAGGTAATTCTTAAATCCTAGTTTACTATTTAATATTTCCTAAATAAATGGTATATGTCACATTATATCTCATTTATGCAAATGCATCTGACATTCCTTTAGGCTTTGCAAAGTGCAAAAATATCTTGTCAACCATTAAACCACATTTGCAGATAAAGAAAGCAATTCAGATGAATTTATAGATATTTAATTCTAAATAAAGCACAGTCCCAAATCAGGAAAAAGTTGGGACAGTGTGGAAAATGCAAATAAAAAATATGCAGTGTTTCTTACATTTACTTTGACTTTTATTTCATTGCAGACTGTACAAACCCGAGATATTCCATGTTTTGTCTGGTGAATTTCATTTCATGTGTTAATAAACATCCATTCCTACATTCCAAGCTTGCAACACATTAAAAAAAAAGTTGGGAAAGGGGCAATTTAGGTCTAGTCATGAAGTAAGCTAAATAATGTTATTTTGCAGCCCTGAAATGCAGGAATGGATGTTTTATTAGTTGACCAGCATTTTTCTTGTCAGAAAGAAAGCAAAACGCTCTCATGACGATTGACATATTGACCTTGAAGTTGTAAAATATTTGATTAATGTGGTTCCAGTGTGACCAAATGCTATGTAACATTCTGGTGACTGATGGAAATCAACCTGTCATTGTCTGCAGAGATCCTTAAAGAGCTTGATGACACATACCAGAAGTACAGACAGGAGGAGGATCCGGTCCAGCGGCGACGTCTTTTGCAGTGCATCCAGCGCGAGCTGATTCGCAGCCAGGAGCTTGGAGATGAGAAGATCCAGCTTGCCGGACAGATGGTGGAACTGGTGGAGAACCGCAGCCGACAGGTGGACACTCTATCCGAGCTTCTGGAATCCCAGCGTGAGCCTCAAGATGCGACTCCGGTGACCGCTGTTGTACCGGGTAAGCGTCGTGAGGAGGACAAACCGAGAGAAGAGACGCCAGGTTCGGTTGAAAGAATGGCGGGAGCCAGCAAGCGCTCGAGACGGCAGAAGAACAGCAGCAACGAAAACCGGGAGGTTATCCACAGCGACAGAGACGATGTTGGGAGAGAGAAGAGGGCCAAGACGTCGAAGAAGAAGAAGAGATCCAAGGCGAAGCAGGAGAGAGAAGCCTCACCGGCTGACCTGCCTATCGATCCTAACGAGCCCACGTACTGTCTCTGTGAGCAAGTGTCCTACGGCGAGATGATAGGCTGCGACAATGATGAGTGCCCCATCGAGTGGTTCCATTTCTCCTGTGTTGGCCTCAAGCATAAGCCCAAGGGAAAATGGTACTGCCCGAAATGCAGGGGAGACACGGAGAAAACCATGGACAAAGCTCTGGAGAAATCCAAAAAGGAGAGAGCATATAACAGGTAGCTGCCTACCTGTGGAACTGTCAGTATTTCTATTTATTTGATATATTTGTTAAACGGTAGGTTTCGTTTCCTTGGTCATCACCTCAGTATGAAGTCTTGAAAGTGTATCTACTAACAAAAAGCGCTTAAAGGGTTGAAACTCAAGCCTGTTGAGTTGGTCACTGAGGCGTGGCAGCGACTCTCTTCGAGAAGTGCTTGACCTGTCTAACTTTTCTGTTGTTCCAAGAGCAGTATGGATGACCAGTATTGTAAAAGCACTCAAAGCATGTGACGATCATGTGTTAAGTGTACAGATGTCCTCGTTCATAATAAAATAAGAACGAAAACTATTCTCGTAGTCTTTCATTCACAATGCTTACTGTCACCTCACTTGCTTTTCCATACCAGTTTAATACAGTTCTGGGTCTGGCTTGGGCCTAAACCTGCAGCACAGGGCATAAAGTGGGAGCCAACACTAGACACGGTCTACTGCAGGGACGCAGATTGGAGTTTTACTCACTCAATCCTGGACAGGGTTGCAGGAGAGCCGGTGCCCAGCCGGCGGCATAGGGCACAGGGCAACCCTAGACAGAGCACCAATCTATTGTAGGCCACATACACTCATACACACAGTCACACACTAGGGGCACTATTGGAGACACCAATTAACCTAACACATGTCTTTTGAACTATGGGAGGAAACTGGAGTAAACCCATGCAGACACACAGAGGTCCCAGATCGCTCCACCTTGGGATTGAACCCAGGACTTTCTCGCTGTGAGAAGGCGTCAGTGCTACCCACCGAGCCACCCAGATTGGAGTTTATTTATTGAAATATCTTCCGAGGGCTTTATAAAATACAATTGGTCTGTGAGACGTCCAATCAGAACAGAGTGTGGTTATAATAACTTTAAATAAAATTTAAAAAATCACTCATTGCTTCGAAAGCAAGAGACAGCATGTGAGCTTGCTGTTGCAGCTATGCTTCCCTCTTTATTTAGCGTTTTTTCAGCCATTTGAGAGATAGCTGAGCTGCTTGCTTTTGAATCAATACAGTGGTATGAAAAAGTTTGGGCACCCCTGGTAATTTTCATGATTTTTCTTTATAAATCATTGGTTGTCCAGCTCAGCAATTTCAGGTAAATATATCATATAGCAGATGAACACCGTGATATTTGAGAAGTGAAATTAAGTTTATAGGTTTTACAGAAAGTGTGCAGTAATTATTCAAACAAAATTAGGCAGGTGCATAAATTTGGGAACCCTTGCATTTGAATACCTTTAGCATTAATTATTGGAACACAAAATTTGTTTTGTAAACTCATTGACCCTTGATCTACATACACAAGTGAATCCAAATATGAGAAAGTGTTAAGGTGGCCAAATGGAAGTTTTTCTCCTCTTTGCATCTTCTCTGAAGAGTGGCAACATGGGAGCCTCAAAACAACTCTCAAATGGCCTGAAAACAAAGGTTGTTCAACATCATGGTTCAGGGAAGGGAAAAGCTCTCTCTCAGAGGATTTCAGCTGTCAGTTTCCACTGTGAGGAACATAGTGAGGCAATGGAAGACTAACAGGCACAGTTCTAGTTAAGGAACTCCCGAAGTGGCAGACCAAGAAAAATCTCAAGATAGGTAGAGGCGAAGGATGGTGAGAACAGTCATAGTCAAGCCACAGACCACCTCCAAAGACCTACAACCCTCATCTTGCTGCAGATGATTGTGTCACTGTTCATGCGTTCAACTATACAGCGCACTTGCACAAGGAGAGGCTGTATGGGGAGAGTAATGCAAAAAGAAGCCTTTTCTGCAAGACACGCCCACACAAACAGAGTCACTTGAGGTGTGCCTACAGCACATTTGGACAATCCAGCGTCATTTTGGAATAAAGTGCTGTGTACTGATGAAACTAAAATTGAGTTATTTTTGGACATAAAACAAGGAGCGGAAAAAGAACACAGCATCCAAGACAAAACACTTGCTACCCACAGTAAAAATTTGGTGGCGGTTCCCCATCATGCTGTGGGTACTGTGTGGCCAGTGCAGGTACTAGGGAATCTTGTTAAAGTTGAGGGTCCCATGGATTCCAGTTACTATCTCCAGATTCTTGAGAACAATGTTCAAGAATCAGTGATAAAGTTGCACCGAGGCCAACGACCCCAAACCCTGCTCAAAATCTACTAAGGCATTCATGCAGGAGGAACCAGTACAACGTTCTGGAATGGCCATCTCAGTCCCCAGACATGAAGATTACTGAAAATGTGGGCTGTCCATGCTCGGAAACAATCAAACCTGACTGAACTGGAGATGTTTTCTAAAGAAGAATGTCAACCAAGCACCTTCAACCAGAATCCAGACTGGAAGCTGTAGGAAGCGTTTAGCGGCTGTTATTTCTACAAAAGGAGGATCTACTAAATATTGATGTAATTTTTCTGTTGGGGTGCCCAAATTTATGCACCTGCCTAATTTTGTTTGAATAATTACTGCACACTTTCTGTAAATCCTATAAACTTAATTTCACTTCTGAAATATCACGGTGTTCATCTGCTATATGATATATTTAACTCAAGTTGCTGATCTGAACAACCAATGATTTATAAACTAAAATCATGAAAATTATCAGGGGTGCCCAAACTTTTTCATACCACTGTCAACCCATTGTGTTTAATAACCGACCACACAACATACAGTGGCTAAAAAATGATTCATTCCCCACCTTGGAGGTTTTCCCATCCCTTCCTCGTCTTCTTCCTTTATTTACTTTATTTTTACAAATAGAATCGTGGTCAATATAAGTTGGCCTTTTTTTTTTTTTTTTTTTAAACAATAATTTATAAATTGGGAGTAAAATTACAATGGTCAGACGTACAAGCCTTATTGAGACCACACAGACCCAGTGCTGTGATTGTTGCCAAAGGAGCATCTACTAAATGCTTCAAGAGAGGAGAGTTATTTGCAGTCATTTATTTTACGTTATATATTTTTTATTTAATTGACATTACTTATGTAGGAAGAAAAAAGGAGGAAAAGCCAAATTATATTGACCACGATTCCATTTGTAAAAAGCAATAAAATTGGGAAACATGAGTATGAGTTTTTTATAGCAAACTGTATTTCAATAATGAACCTCCAAACCATCCCACTGGGACACTTTAGAGTAGGGGTGGGCGAAATGCTAAAAATATTATATCACATCACACTATTTAAAGACATTTTCACGACGCACAATATTTATCACGATGATACATGTGATTGGAGACAAAATGTGGACAGATTTTTAAAAGCTACTATGCAAATATGATCCCATACTAGTACAGGTGTTTTTATTAAAAATCTGCAGCACTTCATCCAATTAAACTGGACTAATTACACTCTTTATAAGGAAACACATTAACAGTTTTTTCAGTGCTCTTTAAGCACTGGTGGATATCCTCGATATGCTCAGAAAAAGCATGTTATAGATAACGATAAAATTTATCACGATACTATAAATAGTGGTCACAAAGGTCCAGGAGTTCAGGGTATTTGGGATCAACTGTCCAAGGAAATGGGGAGTGTGGAAAGGATGGTAAAGAGGAGAGTACAGGCAGGATGGGGAGTGGGAGGTGGATGGGGTTGGAGAAGAGTGTCAGGAGTGCTGTGTGACAAAAGGGTTCACAGCAAAAGTGAAAGGAAAGATTTATAAGAGAGTAGTGAGACCAGCCTTGTTGTATGGCTTAGAGACAGTGGCAACTGACAAAGAGACAGGAAGCCAGAGCTGGAGGTGCAGAACTTAAGATGTTGAGGTTCTCTTTAGGAGTGTCTAGGGTGGGACAGGATTAGGAATGAGAATCATCAGAGGGACAGCACAGGTTGGAAAATTGGGAGACAAAATTCGAGAGGGAAGACTGAGATGGTTTTGGACATGTGCAGATGAGGGATAGTGGGATATAACTGGTAGGAGGATGTTGGAGATGGGAGCTGCCAGGCAAGAGACGGAGAGGGAAGAACCAAAGAGGAGTTATTTGGTTGTGGTGGAATGAAGATATGCAGGGAGGTTGGGGTGAGACGGAGAGGAAGACCAAAGAGGAGTTATTTGGTTGTGGTGAATGAAGATATGCAGGGAGTTGGGGTGAGAGTAGAGGACGTGGAGGACAGGGTGAGGTGGAAACGTTTAACTCGCTGTGGTGAAAGAAGAAGAAGAAGAAGACTATAAAATATTTCCATATTGCCCACCCCTACTTTAGAGATGCCAAACAGACATGGGTACACAAAATCCACACAGGCAGCAGCTAGGCTGTGACTCAAACCTGGGACTCTGAATCTGTGAGGCGACGGTGCTAACCACAATACCACCATGCTACCCTTGCTTACTGTTATCTTTCTTTCATTTTCACTTTTTTGTGTTCATTAAGTTAGAGCTGTACCCAAAACAATGAGATCATTATTTGGTAGCCCATATGCCATCTGTACTTAAAGTGTTTAGTCATCCAAATCTAATCTAATGTAGTTGATGGAAACCTATGTAAACTTGCAGAGACTCTGTACTGATCATCAATGAATTTGGCTCAATTGTAGGACTTTGTGCATGAGCAGCTATGTTCAGGTCATGACACAGCATCTCAACACAGTCTGGACTTTCTCTGGTAACTGAGTTTCTCTGGCGTCTGTGCCATTGTCTGGTCGCAACTTTTTTTTGCTTTAGTTGACTAACATCTAACATTATTCTAACAATCGAATGCTGTCTTGTAAAATTGGTTGATACACTTTGTTCCAGAAATGACTGCAAGCTGTCCAGGTTGTCCAAGGAGCATCAGAGAACAGCTGCAATGTTTTTGGGGTGACCAATGGTTTTTAAAGTGGTGTCCTTCCATTAATTTTTGTTCTGGCTTTGACAGGTGTAAAACTCCCTGTCTGCCCATGTGTTCTGTAGGACCACATGTGTATTTTTATGAAAAAAAGGCAACATTCACCATCAACTGAAATACTAACTACAGTGGAACCTCACAAACTTAACTGGTTCCGGAAAGTTGTTTCAGATTTGTTTGAAGTCCAATCCAATTAATTTCAGACACAGCTTGAGGCTGGCGCACACGTGTAAAGGGATTTTTGTTTGAAATTGGAGGCAAAAAAAATCTGAACGAAGCATTTGATGTCCGAATTAATCGAATAAAGAAGCATTTGAATTCCAAATGCTCAAATGTCACATTATATGATTAGGGTACACCATCTTGTAATAGTGACAGACCTAATTTCAATACGCTAATAATAATCCAGTGCAGTTGTGCCAGAAGATTTCTTTACTTGAAAAACTAATACTAAAGTACACCACTATAGTACATAACCTCATTCTATTCTATTCACATCCAAAGGCTGCCATTTTCTAGTGTTTTGGCACAATATTCCAATCTATTTTTGTATAATATTGGTGGGAGAGTGGTGGCTAGTGGTTAAGGTGCTGGACTATAAACCAGAAGATCCAAGGTTCAAATCCCACCTCTGCTAAGCTGCCACTGTTGGGTCCTTGCACAAAGCCCTTAGCCCACAATTTGCTTGTCAGTTGTAAGTCATCCTGGATAGGAGTATCTGCTAAATGTAAAAGCAGTGGTTTCATGCATTCTTTTTCATACCCGCTTCATTCAGGGTCATGAGGAGCCAGATCCTAAGTGGCATGAGAGGGCACATGGTAGGAACCAGCCCTAGGTTTAGCCTGTCCATCACAAGACACATGCATTCACTCACACTGGGACACTTTAGAGATACCTACTAACCTAACAAGTGTTTGGAATGTGGGAGGAAACCAACGCTGGCACAAGGAGAACAAGGAGTCCAGGGCTTGGGTCGAATTGGGTTAGTGACTTTAATTATAACTGGTTTTGAAAATCACCTTTACAGGTATGTTACATTTCACGTCCATCTGATCAACGTCTTGTTTGCTTTAGTGGTCGAGGTCTTAATTATACCGTATTTTTCAGACCATAAGGCGCACTTAAAATCCTTTAACTTTCTCAAAAATCGACAGTGCGCCTTAAGATGCGGTGCGTCTAATGTATGAATTAATTCTGGTTGTGCTTTCTGACCTAGAACCGATTGTAGATGGTACCAAAAAAAAACACGGCGCTCATAAATCTGTCAAAATGTTTTTTAGCACGGCCTTGGTAAGTTACGAAGCTTACGGTAACCGTAGTGCGCAGCATCACGGAGTAATACGGTATGTGCTTCAGCATTAGGGTACGTGCATCCATTCATTCATTCATTTTCGAAGCGGATTTTCAAACTCAACGCTATCATCCCCACGCAGTACAACATGGACATAGAGCAGCTTGTGAGAGAATTCAACATTAACGAATCAATGGTACGGAAGTGGAGGAAGCAAGAAAGACGCCCTGCACCAGGTAAAAGACCAAACTGAGCTTCCGACGGAACTTAAGAGTTTTGTTTCATTTCATGCGCCTTATAACCCGGTGCGCTTTATGTATCAAAATATACCCGTTAGCAGCCGATCGTTGATATCGCGTCTTATAACCCGGTGCGCTTTATAGCCCGAAAAATACGGTAATAGGAAATGAAAGTCTTATATAGAAAATTCATGTCTAACGGACAGAAAAGAGAATCGCAGTCTTGAAAGGCATAACGACTATCATTCTACTTTTTCAAGTTTTATAAAAGTGTTAAGTTTTATAAAAGATATGAAGATAAGGATTACTGGACTGTACAGTACAGTAGTGTACTAAAGGATTTCATATTGTGCTTTAATTAATAGTATTGTTTAAATTAAAACTAAGTGAGCATGGTAATGCAAATATTAAACAGTGCAGACCTGTAATCTCAACGTAATACTACTTTATTCTTTTAATACTTACTAATTTATTCTCAAGGAATTATACGATTTTTATAAGCAATTATTGATATCGCCTCACTCTATCCATTTTTCCTCAACAATTACCTTAAATGTTACCTCAATGTGTTCAGTAAATATATGAGAAGTATTTGTGATAACTATTGGTTATTTCAGGTGGCATGTTTGTCTATTGTTATGACATAGATGAGGATCAGTCCACATTTTGGGGGTAATTGCAAAAATCTAGCTAATGCCACCAACTTCGTCCTTGCAGCTGTGATTAGAGGAGGCTGGACTTGAGGGGCTTAATGAAGAGCTGATGAAGGATGGCTGAGGGCTGTTGAAACCACAAGATTATATTACAAGTCCAGGTGTTTGACTCCTGTCTAGACAATATCTAGAGCTAAAAAGATATGGAACAGCCACACAAAAGAACAAACCAGTCTGCACGGATACTGTACATGAACTTCAAAATGTATTCTTACAATATGGTACATGAGAGGCAGGTTTACAACACATCATGGAATATAAAAATCACACTTCCAGGCATGTAACAACACACGACACAGCATAACAGCGGGATAAAGTCAGTTCCAAACCAGGCACATGGGTCACATGAAGCAATGCCAGTCGGTACCATGTCAGTCCACGGAATTTGACTCCACTTCTCCAACAAGGCCCTTTCAATAGACCATCATTTACTGCAGGTTCCCATGGCAAAAGGCCAACGTTGTTATTTGGTTATTGGACGATGTGGCCAGATGGTCAGCAGGACAGCGCGAGTCCTTCGAAGGAGGAGAGTATAGGTGAAGTGAGGTGGGGCGAGGCGGGGCGAGGGAGCTGATTAAAGTGCATTTGAGCTCTATGTCGGATGGGGCGAGTGAGAGAAAGAGAAAGAGGAAAGGTGGGTGAAACGAGATGCTTCGCAATTCACTTGGTTAAACTGTAACCACGCACAGTTCACAAGTCAACTGTCCCTCCAGCTCTGCTCAACGATGGCCGACACACGCTTTTCGTACTCGCGCTTGTTCTCCTGGTAGAGCTGAGCCGCCTGGCTGTTGGCAGGACTGTTGGGGTTCGGTTCATCAAGCAAGGACTGTGAACAGAAGCGCCATGATTAGTGACCGATTAATGCCATTTTGAAATAATCGGCGCTCAAGAGGCTGATATTCAAAAATAGTGGAGGAAATACAGCATAATAATGCATTACAACTTGCAGCTCATCAACTAGGAGAACTGAGTTACCAAAAAAATTTAATAAAAAATATATATACACGAGATGCTGAGATGCAGTGAGGGTGGGTTCATTTATGAGAAGAGGAAAACTGTTTCCAGCATTACAACTTGCTGCTCTTAACCGGAGTGGGATTAAAAACAAAAGATGATGCAACCATGTGCATTACTTTAACTGACTTATTGCAACTATTTACACATTTTTTCCACAGAAAAAAAAGATGCTCTTATCTGGCAGTAAATGTTGTTGGTAAGAGCAATAAAGCCTCTATTTCTTACTTATTAAAAGAAAGAAACAGACAAACAGCACCAGTGCATTTACATTTACAGCATTTAGCAGACGCCCTTATCCAGAGCGACTTACAATTGGTACAGTCTTACAATCCAAGCCATTGTGGGTTAAGGGCCTTGCTCAAGGACCCAACAGTGGCAGCTTGGCAGAGGTGGGATTTGAACCCTGGACCTTCTGGCCCATAGTCCAGTACCTTAACCACTAGGCTACCACAGTCCCATTTATAGCTTAAAATATGTTCATTTAAATTCAGTGATTGTGTCATTTATTATTATTATTTTTTATTATTATTATATTGGTATTTTATATTGGCTATCGGTCACCTTGCTCTCTAAGTATTTACAGCATTTAGCAGACGCCCTTATCCAGATCGACTTACAATTGGTACAATCTTACAATCCAAGCAATTGTGGGTTAAGGGTCTTGCTCAAGGACCCAACAGTGGCAGCTTGGCAGAGGTGGGATTTGAACCCTGGACCTTCTGATCCATAGTCCAGTACCTTAACCACTAGGCTAACAGTCCGGCAATGGCAATCAAAAACACTCGTATCAGTCGCCCACTAGCCAAATGTTTATTAACATTTTAAGCAATCTAACTTTGTGTTACTCACTAGACTTAATACTGAAGACTGTACCATTCATTAAGGTGCATTATCACTTCTAGGTATTAGCTCTAAAGTGTCCCAAACTTAAACCTAAGCTATAAAGTGTTTGGGAGTCAAATTATTCAAGTGCAAAGTTACAACTTGTCCATTTACATTATAAACTTAAAGGCCCAAGACAAAATGGTCCCTGAAAGTTCAGAGGCTGCTTAGTTAGCTGATCGCTAGCCATCCTGTTAGCAGTGTGCTACCATTACCAATATAAAGTAATGTTTAGTATAATATTCTTACACAAGTCTGACATTTTAACACACTTTGTTTTGGTTTATCACTTCTAAAAAACCTTTAATTTAATATTGGAAATTAAAACTGACATCCCAGCTATGGCGAAGTTAGCTAACCTGTTTGCTAAGCTGGCTAGTAATACATCTGACGTATCACAAATTGAGTATAGCATACACCCACAATATTAACAACTGCAGGTATTTCTCATCCTGTGACCCATCACAACTAAAACACTAAAAGTACATTAATTTGACATTTCATGAGTAGAGCAGCAGGTCAAAAGTGACATTCTCCTTTTTTCAAGCACCTTTATTGCTCTCGATGGAACTCTCTGCCAAATACTTTACAAAGAATTACATTTTGAATAATCAGAAACTATAACTATTATTTCTTATGGGAGACAATCTTATTGTGGAGCCTTCAAAACCCTTCGTAGTTTAATAAATATACTGGCACAGGAGACTTCCATGCTCGTCTGTGAGCTCGCTCTCGCTCTGGATAGTTATTTGTTATTGGGGATTAGTTATTTGGATTGAAATACTTTGTTATGGTGGGAAATGGGATACTGGTGTTTAACAGCATTATATTTAGATTAGTTTTAAAGTGGAATATTACCTGGATTGAGGTGAGGATTGATGAAACGTCATAAGTCGGACTCCAGCGGTTCTGCAGAATGTCAAGACATATACTTCCATCTGCATATACTGAAAGAACCAGAGCACCTCTTAGAAACGCTTCTTTCTCTTAAATGGGTGAAAGGTTTTCAATACTGTACACAAATAAAATTGGGCCGTACCATTAGGGTGAAACATTTTGGAGGTAAATCTGACTGTGGGTGGTTTATTGGGGTATTCTTCAGTGAACTCTACAGTCAGCTTGAATGTACCTGTGGACAGCGAATAAGGTTAAGATCATTATATTACATAAAACATGTTTTCTTTTTACATAACAGTTAAGTGACACCCTAAAATGACAAGAAATGCTGGTAGGATCCTGCCAGATATCAACAATCACAATCATATTGTTTGCTATTGGGTTTTGTTTTGTCATTTTGTTACATGTTCACATTATTAATTATTGTCTGTGAGATTGGGAAAAGTGACATGAAACTAAAATGTATTCTAATTATTTTATTATTATTATTACTGAAGGCATCCATGATATTGATTATAATATTGTGCCTGCTGCATACTGTGCATTAGCCTGCTCTGATATATTAGTTCTGGAAGGATACTCACCATCTTCGAAGGGAGTTCCCTCTGGTCTGTAAAGAGAAAAACAATCTGTCTTTACATTTGGCACTGACAGCATTAAAACCTTACGGAATGATTATTCAACAGGAACCTGACAGATGCAGCTGGCAAAACCATTAAAGGACTGACATCAGAGGGTTGGCATTTAAATTAAGCAGGAAGATCTTTACCAAAGCTAATGCATGACATGTTGGGGCAACTTTCAATTTCAAAATCTCAAATTTAGCAGACATGGATGCACTTGGATCATGTGCGCTCTGGTGCCGAAGTACACGATTGTCCTTTTCCAGACATACAGGTCATGCATCATCATCACAATAAAGGTTGAAATATACGCAGATATAGCAATTTGAAATAACAATCATGATAACTGAAAACAGTTCAAATACATGTTCTTCCTCAAATACATAATTGGTTTCAATATACAAGTAACAGGCATTGGGCCATAAAGATGATCACAAGTTGTTTTTGTTGTGCTAGAATCCCCATCAAAGTTCACATTTTAGGTCCAAAGCCTAGATGAAAGTGCTCCTTGGTTGGGATGCCAGTCCACCACAGAGCCCTATATCTGCACAACCCAAAATTCACATTGTAAGCTCAGACTTGGATTCAAACCCAGGTCCTCAGGGACAGGACGGTCATGCATGAGCCCAGAATTTTACTTCAGCAGGCAGCTATTTCTCATTTAGGTAGCAGATAAAACAGGATGCTATGCTTTGTTTTTATAAGAATACAATACTTTTTAGAACTACATGGCTGTCACCTGACATTTTCAGGACACTGAAAGAGAATATTCTGTATATACGTTTAAGTTATGGAACAAATACACAGACTTCAGCAGATACAAAATGGATTTTTTTGAACATCTAAGACACCCATTATTACAACTCAATTCGTATCAAAGGTTTTGCTATCAGCACCTTGAAAGTGCCTCAAATTCACAAGTGAAAATGTCAATAAATAACATTTATGTTTCTGTTGTTGATATAGCCTAAAAATGTTGCATTTTGTATTAGACTACTGCTTTATGAAAAAATAGTATCTTGTATTAGACCATTCTGCGTAAAATGAATGTAAAAATGTGCACTAATTGTACAAATACGAACGCTAAAAACAAGAAATATTTTGTTGCACATAAAAATGGGGTTAATGCTCATTTTTAAAGGATGTTTGGGCTCTTATGAAACCTATTTTGAATAACTTAAGGGAGGGACCATTTGTAGGGAGCATTTCGCTTTTCGGTATCGTTTCTGAAAGCGGCTCAAATTCGGAATGACATTTTTGCCGCACGCATAGACACGTAAAATCGACTAACAACAGAAAACGGTTATTGACGCTGTTTTGCTGGCGCTGTGAAGGCAGCCTGATTGGCCTGGCTGTTTTGTATTTGCTTACCCAAATATAACCGCGTTCCACACCATGATATTATTCTCTGAAGGGGCACCACTGACACCGGCAGGAGGATCTTCCTGAAGTCTGACAGCAGAAATAAACCATTAGACACCAGAACATGTCAGGCATGAGGCAAAAAAAAGAGACCCTGACGAAACACTGTAGTAATACGGATCTGGAATGACGTTGGACTTCAAGACGTCAAACTCGCGTCGGATCAGAAGCCTAACGATCGAATTCCGGTGTTTAACAAATACTGTCCTGTATTAAACGTATCGCTTTATACATTCATCGTACAATTCTGGTCAATATGTCAGAAAACAGAGCGATTATTTATAATCGATTATAAACAATACAGCATTGAAGCGAAGGCAGTAAACAGCCGTGGCTTTCCTCCATCAAACCTCAATAGCTCACCTTTTAAAATCCCTCATTAATCTTCTTCTGGCCGGAGTAGACATCGTAAAGGCTTGGCGACACTTCGGCGCGAGTTGTTATAATAAAATAAATAAAAAATTATTCAATTAACCAGCACCAGCTCCAGCACCCGCTCAGCCTCCGGACGCCGTTGATAATGTTTTTAGAAATCTGCTTTGAGGGTTTCAACGCGGAATTACAGACCGTACCATGTCTGTATCCGGGTGAGACTCGTATGTGCACTGTATGTGTCGCCGACACAAAGGTACAGTTTCGCCATTTTACATAATGACACAAACACTGTTTAAGGCATACTAACGTTTGTATGGACGGAACGTGTTCGTTTAAGGCTATTATTTACCACGTTGTCAGACGACTATATATATAGTCCCCCTTTAAACTAGAAATAGAAGGCCCGTACATATGGGCGGGGTTTTACTGACGCAGTAAAGGTCGACGTGTGTGTGTCCGGACACTTGAGCTTCAACTCAGAAATAGCTTTCTAATCAAATTTCAGTGTTTGTTTACCGCTTACGTGTGAACCATATTTACAACTATTACGTACTGTACACAATTAACTTAATTTCTGCATTAATTACTAATCAAATGTGGTCTGTTTTGTATCCATGTCATAACAACAGACAAACACATTCTGCATAAAGTACTAACACGCAAACCATGGTCTTTTATTGAATACATTGACGAATGATGCACAAACATGCTGTGAATCCTTGAATGAACTTCTAATAAAGTTTCCTGTAACTGATAGTCAGGTCCTACCTGGGACTGTAGTAGCCTAGTGGTTAAGGTACTGGACTCTGGACCATTTAATTTTCTCTTACTTAACTCAGATAAAACTGAGGTGCTATTAGTGGGACCCAAGGCTGTGAGAGACAGGTTAGCTACATCTATCCTAAATCTAGATGGCTGTCCAGTATTGCCCAGTCCGTCTGTAAAAAAACTTAGGGGTCACATTTGATTCAGATCTCTCCTTTGATGCGTACATTAGCAAGCATCACTCGAATTGCTTTCTTTCAATTACGTAATATCGCTAAACTTAGAAATATCCTCTCTTTTAATGATGCAGAAAAACTTGTTCATGCGTTTATAAACCTCAAGGTTGGATTACTGTAACGCCTTACTTACTGGATGCTCTAGTAAATCTATAAATAAACTTCAGTTAGTTTCAGAATGCAGCTGCCTGAGTGCCTAACTCAAACTAGAAAATTTGATCATATCACTCCTGTTTCTATCATCACTGCACTGGTTACCAGTCAAAATTCCGCATTGATTACAAAATACTTCTTATAACTTATAAAAGCTCTACATGGCCTGGCCCCACATTATCTGAGTGAACTCTTTAGAGTTTTACAATCCAACTCGTCTACTTCGTTCGCAGGGTGCAGGACTTCTTTTAGTTCCTAGAATTAAAAAAGTCACAGCAGGGGGAAAAAGGCTTTCTCATACATGGCCCACTTTCGTTCGAGATCAGACACCCTCCAAAGTTTTAAGTCTAGGCTAAAGACATACTTATTTACACAGGCTTTTGACTAGATTTAGAAGACCAGGATGCATGGCTTGGGTCGCTGGGTCCGGAGTCTGGAAGTCCATGTCTGGCCGGCCTGCCTTGTCCGCTAGCTGGGAGTGTCGGGTGGGCGGCCTGGCTGAACTGGGCGCTTCGATCCTCGTGATCTTGACTCATGCATCCTTGCCTTAGAATAAGGGCAGAGGCTGGGGGTTCATAGTCAGAGAGTCTTATGGTGATCAGAGACGTTGGGTTGCTGTCTTCTGCCGCGCTCGTGGGGTTGCCAATGTCTCATGTGATCCCTCTTGGCTGTGTTTTTCCTACCAGTTTCTCCTCTTTTCTAGCTTTCTAGCTATGCTGCTATAGCTAATGCTGCCGGGGGTCTCATGCTACACTTGGCATCAGTGACTGACATGGCATCAGTGATTGTTTAATAAACACTGTGCTCTTAATCAATAACTAATTACATTTTCTGTTTTCTCTCCGAGCTGTGTTCCGGCAGTTCCGGCCCCACACATGATGTTCATCTGATGGAGCTCCACTGTGCATAATTTCACATTTTATTCGACCATGACTCCATGACTTTAGTTTCGCTCTTAGATTTATCATCATCCCTGGGCCACTTAATGCCGATGTGCATACTTCATACTTCACATTCTATTCGAACTTTGACTCCATGACTTTAGTTCGCTCTTAGATTTATCATCTACGCCGCCCAAGGAGGTTGGGTCCCTTTTGGAGTCTTGGTCCTCCCAAGGTTTCTTCCTAGAACTAGGGAGTTTTTTTCCTTGCCACTGTCGCCCTAGGCTTGCTCAATTTGGGATTGGATTGTAGTTATTAGGAGATAATCTAAACTTGTAAAGTTGCTTTGAGACAATGCTCCATTGTAAAAAGCGCTATATAAATAAATCTGACTTGACTTGACTTGACCATGAGGTCCAGGGTTCAAATCCCACCTCTGCCAGGCTGCCACTGTTGGGTCCTTGAGCAAGACCCTTAACCCACAATTGCTTAAATTGTAAGACGCTCTGGATAAGGGTGACTGCTAAATGCTGTAAATGTAAATGCTGTAAAGATGTGAATTCTGACCCGGCCATCCAAGAACACATACGTTTCATATGTTTTAAAACCATTCTCTTGTTAAGATACTGGCCATGAAGCAGCAAGTGTCCCCAAAGCATTATGCATCCTCCACCATGCTTCACAATTGGAATGAGATTATGGTCTTGGTTCAGAGATATCCTCCAAATATAAAGTTGTTAAATTATGTGAAATCAAAAATCAGGTTTATATACTCACACTACATCAGAATATGGGTATCCCTGCAAGAGATTCCTACTGGCCCTGGCATCCCATCCAGGGCAACTTAATGTTGGCACCCTGTGTTCTCGTGGGATAGGCAGCACTGGAGTCCCCCAACCCTGACCAGGATAAGTGGGGATAAAATTGTGAAAAACATTAATAAAACCCATCAAAAGTGATGTAGAACATACTAGTGGTCTTTTGTAAACTTGACATATTTTACAATTACTTTTTTCAGTGAGTACTTTTTTCAGATTTACATTATTTAGCAGACTCCCTTATCCAAGACAACTTACAAATGACTCAGTCTTACACTATACAAGACAAACAATTAAGGGTCTTGCTCTAGGGACAGCCTGGCGACACTGGGAATTGAAACCTCTAAGTTCTGGTTAATAGTTCAGTACCATAACTACTGCACCAGCACTGGAATGTCTTCCTTAAAATGGACACATGAACAGATAATGTAGCAGGTTCTAGAGATTGTTGCAGGCGTTTTGATGTTACCTTTTTACATTCCTCCATAATGACTCAACAGTTTTGTAGGAGACAAAATGAAGTGAGGTGGCCAAACCTACACCAAGTAGTCGTTGCTGAACTGTTGGATGTCTTACAGTACATTTAGTCTTACATTTACAGCATTTAGCAGACGCCCTTATCCAGAGCGACTGACAATTGATACAATCTTACAACCCAAGCAATTGTGGGTTAAGGGCCTTGCTCAAGGACCCAACAGTGGCAGCTTGGCAGACGTGGGATTTGAACCCTGGACCTTCTGGTTATCTATAATGCCTGCGACCTTCTGGTCCAGAGTCCAGCACTTTAACCGCTAGGCTACCAGTCCCCCTTGGATGTCCAAGCAGTGCTCCCAAAAGAATGCAGGCATTAGAGATAATTGGACTACAGTACTACTAAGGCAAATGGACAGTTCATCCCATTCAGGAAGTTTGTCTTGCAATATAACCCACAGACTGTTGACTTAATACTTTGTCATAGGGAGAGTAGCAATAGCAATAACGATGAATTTTTCTGCTCACACTTCCAATCTGGTCCTATTAGTTAGAATGTGCTTCTTGCAGTTTGTATCACAGAGGTTCACTTACTTTTTCCAGCCTAGCCTGTGAATGGAAAGTAAACGGTTTGAATTAAAACATGAATATAAAAATGTTTGTGTGATTAGTTTAGGCAGAATGTGTCTATTATTAGAATTGGCTTAGTGCTTACTGCAGAAAGTATTACTGAAGCACTAATGTCTTTCCCCATGTTTGAATATACAAAATTTATTGATAACTTTTAGAAAATCTTGAGCCACACCACGGATCCATGGAGCAAAACACTACAATCAACACTTACTGTAATACCAGTTCAGAATGTGCCATAACTGATATGATAAAGCCTGTGTGCAGTACTGCTGTACTATAAATGGAAACATAATAGGGACACTAAGTCTAGGGGCATTAAAGACCAGAGTTCAAATCTACATTCCTAATCCTCAGAAGCAAGGTTTAAAATTCTACGCATAATTTGTGTAGGGCTGAATTTTGGGACACCACTGAAAAGCTGCAACCACTGGTCTTTAATTACCAAGTATTGCCATTTGTTTCAGTTTCAAAATTATAGTACTCCCAATCTTTAAACTGTCTGTATGAACAATGGTTGTCAGTTAATTGAGAGTATTTTACTAACATGTCTACTTACAGTAACAAGATTTTCAGTTCAGGCCTATTTTTGTAGGGTTGTTTTTTATAACACTTGCTCCTATTTGACCTATTTGACCCTAATGAAATCATTTTCCAAATAATATAATGAAGTTTTCCAATTCCAATGAAGTTGGGACGTTGTGTAAGACGTAAATAAAAACAGAATACGATGATTTGCAAATCCTTTTCAACCCATATTCAATTGAATACACTACAAAGTCAAGATATTTAATGTTCAAACAGATAAACTTTATTGTTTTTTTGCAAATATTCACTCATTTTGAATTTGAGGCTTGCAACACGTTCCAAAACAGGGGCAACAAAAGACTGGGATAAGTTGAGGAATGCCCAAAAAACTGTTTGCAACATTCCACAGGTGAACAGGTTCATTGGAAACAGGTGAGTGTCATTGATTGGGTATAAAGGGAGCATCCCCGAAAAGTTCAGTTACCAACACTGTTGGCAAATTCAGCACTCTAGTGCCTGGAGGCCCAGCATATGCAGAGTTTGGTACTGCGCAGCGGTTCTCACTGTTTTCCTTTTGGTTGGCTGTTATCACTAACCTTTTTAGGACTCGTGGTGACTTATACAGTACTGTAGATGTAGATGTAAAGATAAAGAAAAACTTGATAAACACAGTTGAGGTTTGGACTAATGAGAAACTGAGTCGCGTGACTCAAATCATGTAAGTTTGCCTGGTGCTAATCAAACAACAAATGCCGAGATGCGAAAATGCGTTGTTTCAGTGTAACCCTGAGTATCAATGCAGCCTTGTGTCTGTCATTAAATGACCATTGATGCTGATAGCGATGTTAAATAAAACCAAATAAACAAACACAATCTGTCCGCTGTGGTGACCCCTAAGGGGGCAGCCAACAGAGGCGCATCATCATCGTATCTTGTTTGCTGCATGTCATTTAATTGCCACTTCTTTGACAGAGGGCTGACAAGACATTGCAATTACCAGAATGATTGGTGTGTTAGTGTGTTTGGGATGTTATCTACTGTCACACGATAATGAGCAGTGCATAAAAGGAAATGTCCATTATCAGCCTCAACAAATTATATCCTGTATAGGCTAATATGTCTCTTGATATAAAGACTAGTTAATAGAGGACCATTTTGGATACAGCCAGTGCTTAATTTGAGATCCCATACCTCTCATATTGGGAGCACATACGTTCTGGCATCTATTTGTGTGGATCCAGCACCTGTGCTTTTGTATAAAATATTTTTTATACTTTTTTAAGAATATATATAATAGAATTTATATACTGTATATTCCCTTATCTCATGATTTACAAATTAAGCACTTGATCCAGACCATAACTACTGGGAGAAAAAGTATGTGATGAAAATAGTAAAATATTATGGCATTAATGCAATATTAACAGGTTATCATAGTCAGGCTTAACCTATAACTATTGTGTGATTATTGAAAAGTGTTCTCTCCAATGACTCTTAAGTTCTGCAGTATCTTTAATTTTTATATCTTAGTTATAATTTGTGTAATCAAGACAGGAAGGCACACAACTAGAGAACTGGGGCTCATAGCATGAATAATGTTTATAATGAATAACCACCTTTACAAAAACATAGGTGCTGTTTCGGAATATATCATTGAAAGTTTTGATGGATTTGATACAAAAACAAAAAGGAAGGAAAACTATAGGAACCAGCCATGCTCTTTGACTTCAGCATTCAGTGAGACACAATATCAGGATTTTCTGACCATATGCAGGACAATTTATATTCTGCCTATTCGTTAATTAAATTAAGTGTCACTACACTTTGTAGTTCTACAATGACAGACTGTAGTCCATCTGTTTCTCTACATACTTAAATACTACTCCCCTTTACTCTGTTCTCTAATGGTCAGGACACCACAGATCATGTACTACTTGGGTGCTGGATGTTTCTCACTGTCAAGTTTACTGGAGACATTCACATTGTTGGTCCACCTTATAGTTGTAAAGTCAGAGACAGTAGCTCATCTGTTCTTGGACAGTTTGTTAGTCATCCTCTAATCCTTCATCAGTGCTCACATGATGCTGCCTACAGGATGCTGGTGGCTTGACATTTTTGTCTGGTGGACTATTTTCAGTGGGGTGGATTTAAAATCCCAGCAGCAACGTATCAGTGCAACACACACTAACACACCACCACCACCACACCAGTGTCACCACAGTGCTGAGAATGATCCACCACCTAATAATAGAGACTATAGAAAACTATAGAATGTCTGTACTGTATGTTTTGGTGTTTGAAGCAAATGTTGCTTCTGGGTTAACGCCAGTGTGCAATAAATGAAACGATAACACCTTGATATAGGAATGCAGCAATGCAAGAAGACGTGTAGCGAAGACCAACATTCAAATACAGATTCCTAAATTCCTAAACAAACACCTAAGCATTTTTAAACCTAATCTCCATCCACTGCATCCGGAACAAATGGGCAGCTACCATGAACAATGACACATTTCCATGTATTGAGCAAAGGACAAAATGCCTGTTTACTCAAGACTCGCTTATAATGGGAGAATAAGAGCAGTTATATTTATATTTATTTTTCTAGAACATTTTATAATAAATTCTTTAGTCATCTGTATTTGTAAATTAAGATCTACAACTACAGTTTGTTACCAAAAATGATCACAATTGGATAAAAAAAAACCTTAAAAAAAGCCTAAGTAACCAAAAGTTAATGTTACTGTGACAATCAAGTGATCAGAAATACACAAAAACAGGTTCAGTGAAACACTCAAGTCTGCCTCATCTGTACTTTTACATGTGTGAGGACTTTAAAGGTGAGGCTTTCTGTTTAGCTTCATGCAGAAATGATACAGTACATAGAAATCTTCCAGTGGTTACTGATGGTGGCTACAGGTATAGGTTGATTTTACATATCCAAAACTAAAATGGAGATTAAAATATCTAAGTAAACTTATTTAATATATGTACCAATATTCTACAACACCTTCATCTAAACCAATTTTCACTGGATCTAAATAAGAAGTTGATGCATTTTTGCAACCCAAACAGAAAGTCATATTAAATACAGGATAAAATAACTTAAATAAATAAATAAATACCATCATGCTGCAGCTTGAATAGTATACCAATGGACTGACAACCTGTAGATTCTGACATTTTGGTTTAATTTTAACAAAAGAATGGGCATCATATAGCTATTGCATTATCAACAGGACCCCAAACCTCCATGCAGTGGTGTGTGGCCAAAACAACCAGCCCTCAAACATGCTTACAAAATCATTTAAAAATAGATTTTAATTAGTACTGCCAATTAAACTTGTATTCTATATAGATTAACTGTGCAATTGAGTGATTGTGTTTTTTGCTTGTATTTGACAATAAAGAAATAGTTTTCCATGTAAAAAACACTACACAGCCATTGGGGGAAATGTAAGCCTCAACAGAATGCATTTACTGCTCTTTAATAATTCAATAAACATAGTACCAGAATGATACCTTTTTTAAGATTCAACGGTCCACATTTTCCTCGTCAGGGTTGCAGGGTTCCAGTGTAAACATGCTCTGGATGTGATGCCAGTCAACTGCAGCAGCAGGGAACGAGCCACCGATCGACCTCGTCTCCCTTAGACACTAATCTACATCATGTCTGCACGTGACACCTGAGTGGGCCTGAAGGCACTGCCGGGACTTGAACCTGGGCCACCGCACTGCACACGGCATCTGAGTACTGTGTGTTTATTAGTGATGCACCAACATGTACATTTTTGGATAAATAGAAAGTTTTTGTTTTTACAAAACAAACTACATTTGGGTTTTTGCATGTTTTTAAATGAATTAATGAAAAATGATTTCATTATTGATACGTCACCTCAGTCACACACTGATTACTGATCGCTTTCCTAATTGTAATCATCATGAAATGATCCTGATCTCCTGTTGCTCAGACTGAATATACTGTATGTGTACTGACCAGCACAGGACATGAAAGGAAACTAATTACGTTCCAATATTTATTACTATTAAAACTATATTTAAAGTGTTAGATTTTGACACCTCAAGTCTATTTAACCTTCACACCTGCTGCTAATGTTTCCATTCTTATAGTTTCCATTCCAGGATTTCTGACATCAAACATTTACATTTACAGCATTTAGCAGATGCCCTTATCCAGAGCGACTTACAATTGATACAAGCAATTGTGGGTTAAGGGTCTTGCTCAAGGACCCAACTTGGCAGAGGTGGGATTTGAACCCTGGACCTTTTGGTCTATAGTCCAGTACCTTAACCGCTAGGCCACCACAGTCCCACAATCAAACACAGTTCTGCAACACACAGTGATCCCAGTCACCATCCTCTGCTACTTCAACCCCTTGTCAGAAGCACCTGAAGCCTGTGTTTCCTGAGCTCTTTTTGTTCGCTATCTGTGTTCATCCCACTCTGTGGTCCAGTCCAATATCAACCTACTTCAGCCAAAATACAAATAAATCTTTTTGCCAAAAACCATAAATACTATTTATTTATTAAAATTTTCGTTGCCCAAAACGAAATTGCAGAATTTTTCTGTCAGACAGTAATAAACAGAGCAGTGTAACATTGTGTCCAAAAGCCATTTGTTCAATGTTCAAACAGATAAACTTTATTGTTTTTTTGCAAATATTCACTCATTTTGAATTTGAGGCTTGCAACACGTTCCAAAACAGGGGCAACAAAAGACTGGGATAAGTTGAGGAATGCCCAAAAAACTGTTTGCAACATTCCACAGGTGAACAGGTTCATGATTGGGTATAAAGGGAGCATCCCCAAAAAGTTCAGTTACCAACACTTGGCAAATTCAGCACTCTAGTGCCTGGAAGCCCAGCATATGCAGAGTTTGGTACTGAGCAGCAGTTCTCACTGTTTTCCTTTTGGTTGGCTGTTATCGCTGACCTTTTTAGGACTCGTGGTGACTTATACAGTACTGTAGATGTAAAGATAAAGAAAAACTTGATAAACACAGTGGAGGTCTGGACTAATGACAAACTGAGTCGCGTGACTCAAATCATGTAAGTTTGCCTGGTGCAGAACATGAAAGGAAACTAATTACGTTCCAATATTTATTACTATTTAAACTATATTTAAAGAGTGACAGTCTATTTAACCTTCACACCTGCTGCCAACGTTTCCTTTTTATAGTTTCCATTCCAGGATTTCTGACATCAAAAAATGTACATTTACAGCAGTTCCGTTCTCCATAGTGGGGTAATGCTAGATATGGAATGTAGAGAATAGCAACTGTGGAACCAAATATGAGTGGCACAATCTGCTAAAGAAAATGCGATTAACAATGTTTAAAAAAATGATCACTCTTAATTTTGACAACCTGCATTTTAATAGATTTTTGAATCAAAAGACTGGTTCAGCTTACCATCTGAGATTAAATGAGACCAGGATGTAAAACCATTAAAAGATGTACTTGTGTATATGTTTTAAATGCAGAGGTTACCGTGATTAGATGGAAGATGTTGTACATGCATCCTGTAATCGGAAGGAAAATGGTATTAAATATGAACAGAAACTCAAAAGATCCTCATATATAGACTAGAGCACCATAGCTTATTGAAAGCAAGAAAAAAGGAAACTGTCTCAAATGATTTTATGTCTCACAACACAAGAGATCAAACAAATACTTTTATTTACACCCAATCAATTGATTATATCTAAGAATAAAAAACACAGAACAACTATCCATTCCGTACAAAACCTTTTACAATACTAGTGCCAAGGTCGTGTAAGGAGAAAAAACACTGGCACAAACCCACAAACAAATGAACTGACATACAAAACAATACAAAGTCCATTCAAATCAGTCTTCACACTCCTGCGGGGAGAAAGTGAAAAATAGGAACGCACCATATTTAACAAATCGCCCATGTTTTTATACAAACAGCATGAAATAAAGGGTTCAACAAAAGGTACAAAAACACTTATCCCTTTGGTACAAAGGTTTTCCCTTATTCATTCATCAAGAAATCTTTCCCGTGGTCTTTAAGGTGCGTGTAAAATTAAACCACTTGGTTTAAGGCAGCTAGGTGGCTACTCCAATATTAAGAACACGACCACTTCGGTATAAACTCTTCAAGATCCGTGGAACAGCTGCATGGCGTTTAACACCTGCTGGTTGTGGTGCTGCTCCAGGTTTCGGCTCGCTGCGTCCTCCAGGTCTTCGGCCGTGTCTCCGAAGCCGTGGTAGTGGCCGTAGTGCAGATCGCTGAAGTCTGACGGGAATGTGGCCCACAGGGGCCTGAGAGACTCGCAGCTGCTGGGGCTGCCGTTGAGGTGCAGTGAGCCACACATGTCACCCTCTGGCTCAGTCATGTCAGGCTGGGGTGGGTGGCATTGCCCATTGGTCACAACGTTCTTCTGATGAGCCCGGCCATTGTGTTGGCCAGTTCCTGTCACTATGGTGCTCTCTGTCATTCAAAACAAAACACGGGATCAGAAAGAGCCAGATGGGCCACTGAGGCTACGATGCCAAATGCAGAAGCACAGCAGGGGAGCTTTAATGGATACCAGGACAAATATTGGCTCTCGATTTAGACTTCACTTTCATTACTCAAGAATCAAACATTGAGTGCGTTTAGATGTACAATGTAGATTAAGGGTCTTGCTCAAGGACCCAACATTGGCAGCTTGGCAGAGGTGGGATTTGAACCCTGGACCTTGTGGTCCATAGTCCAGTACCTTACCCGCTAGGCTACCACAGTCCCAAGAGTATAGGAACACTGTTTGTGGGGTGGGAGAAAGCCTCTCAATTGTAACACTTCCCACATGATGCTGTGGGAAAAGTGTAGGGGAAAAAAAAAAAAAAAAAAAAAAAAAGGGGGCCAGTCGCACCTGAATGATTGTCTGAAGCAGATTCCACGTGCATACACTCCAGCTCCTCTCCTATACCAGAGACCGTCTTCACAGGGGAAATCATGCCTGCACAGGAAACATTCAAGGATGAGATGCAGCTATTTAACTGCACATTTTAATGCAGCACAATTTCAAATGAGTCTTTCCACCACACACTGATAAACATGCTAATTTATGTTTTCTTATACAATCCTGGGGAAAAAAAGAGCCAAATAGAAGCTGTGCCATCATTTGCTTGTCACTGCTTATTGCTGCACTGGACTGTTGGGGGGCAAAAAACCTGGAAACATGGACATTCAGTAATATAGTCTCCTTGTGCACGAACATAAAATCATGAATAGTGATTAATTGGTTGGCCGATTAATGCCATTTTGAAATATTTGCTCACAAGACTGATATTCAAACATAGTGGAGAAACTGCAGAGAAACTTTGTTTTGGTTGAGCCATTTATGAGAAGATGAAGACACCACTTCTTAATTTCCTCGTCTAGTTCAACTAACTTCTTTCTGTAGATAATCTTCTTCTTCTTCTTTCGGCTTCTCCCTTTATCAGGGGTCACCACAGCGAGTTAAACGTTTCCCACTCACCCTGTCCTCCACGTCCTCTACTCTCACCCCAACTCCCTGCATATCTTCATTCACCACAACCATATAACTCCTCTTTGGTCTTCCTCTCCGTCTCTTGCCTGGCAGCTCCATCTCCAACATCCTCCTACCAATATATCCACTATCCCTCCTCTGCACATGTCCAAACCATCTCAGTCTTCCCTCTCGAATTTTGT